>CM070721.1:36385507-36738352 GCA_036346275.1 Otatea glauca | reverse complement strand
TGAGGTTGGATGAACAGAGCTCAGATAAATAAAGAAAACTGCACTGGTTGGATGAATAGTAAACATCAAACTGGTCAGATGTACAGTGCTCTGATGAACAGTGTTTGGGTGAATAGTAAAAATCAGCACCATCTCAGAAACAAGAATCGATGTAACTTTTGATCAACTAATTCAAAACCCGTCTTTTTGTGCACCTTCCTATGGATGTCAAGAACCTATTCCATCCTTCAATCGCAAAGATTGATATCAAAGTTCTGACCGTTTTCTAGTTTAATGAATGTTGCACCAAAACTATTCAAACACAAAAATTTCATCCTTAGCTTGCTCATGGGGAACTGATAATCAAGATAATCTTAGATGACCTCCCACATATTACAGTAAGTAAGAACACCAATGAACATCCCTTCAAACAAACAAGAATGAGATCTACAAGAATCTTTCTTCTTTCAAGCACAAAGATCGGTTTCTTGTAAAAACTGAAAAAGAAGAGGTTGTAGATTGCCTAAATGATTAGGATATGTAACTTCCCAAAATTTAAGTTTTGAAATGTTTGAATTTGAAAATGAACAATTTGCATTTTTCCCAAATTAATTAAAGCTTAAATAGGATTTCCATTATGTGAAAATTTTAATTTGATTAATCAATACATCAAACAAAAGGTTGGGTTCCATATGTTTAAAGGAATTTTTTATTTTTGGAGATTTTTTTGAATTTATTTACTATTTATTTGAATTTTTACTTTTTATTTAATTTCTGGAATTCGCTTAATTCGGAAAATGTTTTTATTTTCTAAAATTTTCTCAGGCCCATTTCTTTCTCCCCAACTCAGCCCGCTCCGCTCGTCCTACCATCCCACTCCGTCGGCCAGCTTCGTGATTTCTCCTGGCCCAGCCAGCCAGCACGCCACCACCGTTGGATGGGCGACGCATGTGCTGCTCGGATCGCGCCGCCACTACCGCCACAACCATAACCCTAGCCTTCGCCGCATTGAAATCGCGTCCACCGCCATCCCGGTTTCCAAGTTTTGCGCGTTTCCCTAGGCTATTTAAGCTACCGTCAAACCCCGTCCGAGGTTCGCCTCATTGCGCCACACCCACCACCCTTTTCCTTGCTGCCCGAGAACCCTCCATTGCCGAAGTTCGCCGCCATAGGTGAAGGGTTCCTCTGCATGGATATCCGCCGCTCTTGCATCTCTGTCGTCACCGGTTGCACCACCATGTTGCCCGTGTTGTTCTCTTTCCAATCCCCGCATTCCGAGTCATGATCCGGCACTCCTCCGCCGAGTGTCGTGTTGTCTTCTTCGGATCCGGCGGAATAGAGTCGCTGATTCGCAGTCGTTCCTCGTCGTGAACCGTGGTCGTCCGATCGCCCATAAGCACTCCAAATTCTGCCACGTCCTCCCCGCTCACAGCCTTGCTTCTCTACTGTCTAATCCCGTGCCACCACTAGATGTGTGATGTGTGGCCTATCCGCGTGGCCATCTTTGTTAGCCGCCGCATCAGCCGAGTCGCCTGCATCAGTGCTGACGTGTCTTCCTGCGTTAGCGATGACGTTAGCCGCACGTCGGGTGCACGGTCAACCGAGCACTATGCTATAGACCCGGTTCACCCGAACCCTAGCTAACATCAACATTGCGCAATAAACCAGATTTTTCATTAGAAAAATAATTCCCGAAATTATCCTTTTTCTATTTGCTCTGATTTAATTTTCCAGGACTCGTTCTCTCTCATACGAACTCCGATTGAGGCGATTCAAGTTCCTAAATTTTTATAAAATAAAGGTCTATCTTCCAGAGCCATTTCTTTTCAATTTTGAGCTTATTTGAGTCTCTCTTTGGTATTTATTTGATTTCATTGCTTTCTTTTCCGGTAGACGCTAATCCTGAGGGAGCAAATGGAGACTTCAAAGACTAAGACTCAGCAATAGATCAACAAGGCAAGTTGTAACCTTTGATCATATTGATCCTATGTTTGCAAAGTAATTTGTTTTATAAAATTGCATGCTATTTGAGTATCAATGATTATTTTATGGGAATAGCTAAGTACCTAATTGACATTATGCCACCTTGATTATTGGAATGCTATGTATCCATTGTTAACTCTAGGTTGGGACATTATTAGTTGGGCATGATCTTATTACCAACATTGGGTTATCGTAGCTACGATTAGACATGCTTAGTTGTATGATGGGATCCATATCACAATTGAATTAATGTTAATCTTTACTTAATGAGATATTGAATTATGGCTGTTAGCCACTGTTGTAAAATTTGTTGTACTAAGGCAGGGTTTGCCATTGGTCTTAGTTGGACAAAGTTGTTTTCCCTCAGATAAGTGATCGTGCAGTAAAGGGGGTGCTTTCTAGCACATTGGGATGTGGATGTCTTGCCTGAGACAACTTAAGTACTTAATCTTGTCGCCATTGAACTAGGCCTAACCATACTACCATATGTCTGCTATGGGACTAACCTAGCCGATCAATTTGCAATGTCTAGCATTGAGTACTGTCAATTGGTGGTGTGGGTTACGGGATGGATGGGTAGATTCACAATGCGCAAGAGGGGGCCTTGAGGGGTGAAACCTTAGTGGCAGTACCTTGTTTAGACAGTGAATTGTAAAGGCTTTGTCATGAATTCTCTGTCGGCACACCAAAGGAAGTGTGCTAATGGCCAGGCATAAGGAGAATATCATGTCTTGTGGGTAAAGAAGTACAACCTCTGCAGAGTGTAAAACTATTCGAATAGCCATGTTCACAGTCATGGACTTGCTCGGGAATTTCACATGAGGTATAGAGTATTTCATGAAATGTTGAAATGTGGTATTGTTGGGATATGAACGGGGGAGTTCACTATTGTTTTGTTTTCTAAAGTTATTGAGAGCATCTAGGCCCCTTATTTTTGTCAATTGTGCTTATCATGTAAGTTTCGGTGTTGATGATCAAGAAGGATACTAAGAAGAAGCTGACAACTGCTGTATCTGAAGATCAAGGCTAAGGTACTTGTTTTAGTTTTGGCTTGAAATTATTTCAAATCATATAGCAAGATTCACCGTACTATTAAGAGGGATTATACATAAGAAATGATCTTGGTTCATATGCAAAATCACTAAGATTACTTGGAGCATAGGACATTTCAAATTTCTCATTCAAAATCCAAGTCTTCTATGTCTTAGACAAAAAGAATTCTCTCTCAGATCAAACATCTTTTTGGCGCTCAAACATTATCAAAGTTCAATTCCAACCAAGCGCACACCATGTGCACCGGACCAACTTTTTCGGTCCGGCGCTAAGACTTCTCTTCACCGAGCGTATTTCATGTACGCCGGACCGACTTTTTCAGTTCGGCGTAAAGATTTCTTCTTTGATTCTTTTCAACCAAGCGTACACTGTTTACGTCGGACGAATCTAAATTTTCTCTTAAATTTAGTCCGGCATAAGTTATATTTTCACTCTAAATAAAATTCTAGTATGTGTTAAGATTTATTTTGTTTAAATTTTAACCAGAAATATGAAGTTTGATGTGAACCAGAATTCTATATGTACGCCGGACCAATTTTTTCGGTCCGGCGCAAACATTCTTCACGCTGATAAAACCAGCCGTTTTCCCATGTACGACGGACCAACTTTTTCGGTCTGGCGCAAACGTTTTTCGCTGGTACTCATGTGGCGACCCCCATTTTCGCATACATGCAAAAATGGAAATCTAATGTGCATCCCGTACTAGTCTCATGATCAGTAGCTAGTACGCACATACACACCAATTGGAACCACAACCATACAACAAATATTATTAAGCGAAACCTATTACATAAGGAAAACTTTACAACTCAGAGATATAGCAGCAAAGAAGCAAGGTCTTGTAGTGTGCCCATCCAAAACCCGCAGGCAACTGACAAGGCATAATACCTAGAAAGATCACGTCGAAAATAATCCCGCAACCTGCGATGAAAGAAATCCTCGATGTTTCGCTAAGTTATCCACCTAAAAACAACAAATAAGCAAGGGCGAGTACTTTCGTACTCCGCAAGACTTGAGCAAAATCTAGAATATATGCAGGCCATTTCAAAGGAGGCTACTACAGTTAATTTGCATAAAGCATAATTGATATCGTAAAATCAAGTTATTTGTAAACGGAATTTGAAAGAGCACGTTGACTGATATGAAATAAGTAAAGCATAAGTAATACTCACAACCCTTCGCAAGCATCGAATAATCCAGAAATGGAATCCAACAATGTCGGCCCTTTGACATAAAACACTACTACAAAATTGTACATCATAATCGGTTCTTTTTTGTCATTACAATCGGTTCAAGTGGCGATACAAAGTCTTTAGATAGTGATGTGGTGGAGCTATCATAGTCGGTTTTGGCCCGATTGTGATAAAGCCTCATTAGAATCGGTTCTTAGGTGAAACCGATTCTAATGACCACATTATCAGAATCGGTTCTTTCAAAGAACCGATTTTGATAAAGGGTCATCAGGATCGGTTCTTTCAAGGAAGCGATTGTGATGACTCCATCATTAGAACCGGTTCTTATGTGGAACCGATTCTAATGAAGGCGTCATCACAATCACTTCCTTCAAAACCCGATTCTAACGATGGATCGTCACAATCGCTTGCTTCAAAGAACTGATTGTAATGGTATGGTTATCACAATCGCTTCCGTCAAAGAACCGATTCTACTGATGTGGTCATCACAATCGCTGCTTAAAAGAACCGATTCGATGACCCATTGGGTGTGCCATTTTGCAAATTCTCCAAAAAGCACAGATTCAAACAAGAAAAGAGCTCTTAGAGCTCCCAAATTTTCGTAATGTAAGAAGATTTCCCGTGAATAGGCCTCAATCTCGATCGATCAAAAGGGGGTGGATATACAAGATGCTTTTACAGCTTTGGATTGTACAAAGGAAACATGAACTTGGACCACCTTTTCCTGTCACCTATCTAATGTGTGATGGTTTATACAGACGCAAACCAAAACATAAATAAACCAACATATGGTGCCCGATTCAGATGCACAAAAGAAGAGATCCACTCATTTCAAGTGTTTGTGTTTCAACTTTAAATTGAATGGACCAAAGAGCGGATATGCATATTGCAACCAAGCAGTTACCTAATCCTCCTGTTGTCATAAAGAACCTAGTTTCGATTGTACTTCCTCAAAAATGACTAGCGTCAAACCAACTCAATAGGCACCAGCTCCAAGAAAGGATCCACCAGAGTCCACAATGCTATTCATACATCTCATCTATCTAAGTTGTCTGCAAGATAGTATAGGAAGCTTTCAGCAAAAGAACAAAGGAACCATATCTCCCTTACAGATTATCTGTGAAGAACTAGAAGTACCCAAAATAGGGCTTTAGATGAACAGAACAGTCAATAGCAAACCATCAAAGGTACAATCTCAAAAGATCATAGTCCGCCGGTTTTTCCTTTATATAGATATTACTCAATGTCGGTTGGTAAGTTTCTTCAAAAGCTTGCAGGACGAATCACCATATGGAAAGACGAGATATCTTGCATAAACACCTCTTAAACATACACCTTTTTTCCATGTGACGTATCATAATAAACAAATCTACTTGTTGGAAATGACAACAGAAAACACATCCATGTGCTACAATAGCAGCGTATTTCAACTGAGATATAGCTTTAGCATACTAACCTGGTCACAAACTGGGCAAGTATCACTTCGCTCCATCCATTCAAGTATGCAACACAGATGGAAATGATGCTCACATTTAGTAATAGAGCGGGGATTTTCTTCATCATATTCTGGTGAAAGGACAAACAAAGGTTTAATACAGAAATCCCTGGTTTAGCAACACAGACCTTAGATTTAGAGAATCAATATGTGCATAAATGGACACATCATCAACCAGCAACTACAGCTAGTGTCTAGAAAACTAAAACAAAACATGTTTCAACTGGAACCAAGTCATTTGCATGGTGGGAAGTTCCTACCATCTTTTTGAAAAGTTGCTTAATAATGCAAAGCCAGTGAGCTGCTTAAGGCTTATCACATATGCATAATAATAAAAATACTGATATACTAGAATAAAGAATGCACAGATATTGCAACTAATGCAGATAAATAATTGAGCACCAGAATTATTTAATCGGCATATTCAAGGGAACATATCCCCTATACCATTATTTCGGCAATGCAGAATAGTTATGTTTCAACCAAAGCTGACCAACACCCTAACCACGTTTACCCTAATAACAAGAAAACAACAGGCCTGTATAAGAGTAGCAAAACCATTGTAAGATTCAATATTGAAGATGGAGTAATGACAATATTTTACAGACCCCCAGTTCTAGAAAACAAAAAGGAACAAACTTTATATGCACCAACAGGATAAATTTAAAAGTCCATAACAAATTAAACTTATCGCAACCAGAATCAGATTTCTACATAGGATAGGATAGCTATGAGCTGTTCTCTAAGAATCAAATTTTATTGTTAGTGGCCTGTCATCAGAGTATTACAGTTCGAGAACTATTTCATTCCTGATCTGTTGCTCTGCACGTCATCAAATGCCACAACCAGAAATCATACCAAGAAAGTCTGCACCACTCCAAATTGCTATTCTCTAGGGCATTATATAGTTCAATTTGGAAAAGAGATCACAAGCCCGTATCATAGAGCTAATTTAGTTCATTATCGTAAGCCTTACCCGCATTTCATCGGGTTAATTTAGTTCATTATCACAAGCCCGATCTAGGCATTATATAGTTCAATCATCGGGTTTACCGTCAGGCGCCGGGCGGGCAGTATGCGTAGCGCGCGCCGCGCTCGCCGGAGGCGGGCGACGCGGCGACGGGCGGCGCCGTGTTCGGCCGGGCGGGCGGAGCGTCGGGCGGCGCCGCATTTGGCCGGGCGCGCCGAGGCGGGTAGGTGTCGGGCGGCGTCGCGTTAAGCCGGGGCAGCGCATCGATCGAGAGCTAGCTAGGGTTAAGGAATCGGGCGTTGCGTCGGGAGCTAGCTAGCGCGAATGGGAATAAAATGGGGACTAAAATCGCGGGAGACTGACGCTTTCGTATCAGTATCGCTTCACATAACAAACCGACACTGATGCTTTCGTATAAGTATCGCTTCAAATAAAAAACCGACACTAATGTTACTCATCAGTATCACTCCACATAAAAAACCGACACTGATGTGTCTCATCAGTATCGCTTCACATACAAAACCGATAGTGATATTTCAATATCCGTGTTGCTTTTCCAAATAAAACCGACACTGATGCTTCAATATCCGTATCGCTTTTGTAAATAAAACCGACACTGATGTTAGTATATATCCGTATCGCTTTTTTAAAGAAAACCGACATCATTGGTCTCAAGATCCGTGATCGCTTTTATAAATAAAACCGACATCGATGATGCTTCAATAGCCGACGCTTTGTAAATAAACTGACACTGATACATAATTATCTCTATCGATTCTCAGAAAAACCGACACAAATGTAATTCATTGCACTATTACCTTTTCAAACAAACCATGAAGTCTAAATTTTCAGAATTAGATCAAAGAGTGAAAAACTTTTGCAAATATAGTTGGAATTTTTTGAAATTTTGCAAAAATATACTTTGAGATACTACAAATCTTTTCCAAAAAGAATTTTGAAAAAAAGAGTTAGCATTGAAAAAAGATGCCAAAATTCACTTTCTAGGCATGAATTTTCCTTAAATAGTTGAAAAGTCAAAACTTTCTCAAATGATGTCCAAATTGTTTGAAAATTTCCAAAAATGATTTCATATAGCTTAGCCTCATTTCTGTGTCTTAGAATTAATATAGATTGTACATCACATCGAGACTACACTATATGTAATTGCTAGACAACAGCTCCATATATGGTCCGGTTCATATGGTCAATTGCTAAATAAAGTGCAGTGTTCATAGCAGTGTGTTTTACTAAAGTCATGCAAAACTAAAGAAATGCTCCGTATGATTTATCTAATGTTATTTGAGTTTTCTAAAGTTGAAACTTGAAAGTTATAACATAAGGTGTTTATTTCATTATATATTTAGGGTTTTCCTTCAAAAAAAATAATTAATGTATTTAACAAGCAGAAATTCAGTTGTTTAGCTCTAATCGCTGGTAACAAAATCATCTCAGCTACAATATACTTTTCTCATTGTGGCATTGCTTACTAATAATAAACTTTATCACCCATCTGCAAGTTCCTAAGCCATTGTACAACTTCAAAGAAAATTTCGGCAGCATCTCCCCGCTGTTCTCCATATACACGTCTCGACAACAGGTCAAGAGGAGTGTGCATATGGAGAACACTAGGGTTCTCCATATACTCTGAAGTTGTAAAACACAGCTCAGGAACTTGCCTGAACCACATCCTCGAACTGTCCAAAAAACATGGACAATTCGAGACTGCTTGCTTATAAATATGCCATTTCGTTCGACATATTTATAAACAAGCATCCTCGAACGGGAGACGTAGGTTCCGCAGCCTAAACTTTAACATTTATTACATGGTAGCAACAATAATTCCATATTAACACGAGAGCACTACAATAATTAAATAGATGTGTGCTTGTCAAATAAAGAGTGTGAAATCTGAAAGCACGTACACAATTCTAGTGCAACCAAAACTTTATTCACGACATATCGAAATTACCTAGTGCAGAATTGAAGGGGTTTAAAGAATTGCTCATATTTTGAAGAAAACCGCAAATGAGGGGCAAAATGAGGGGAATCTCCTCAAGATAGGGTTTCAAATTTGCCCTCTTAATACCCACCCATGAGGACTTCAAATTTTCTCACCCAAGTATTGCTTCCAACCACACAATATGAGTTGTTTTCTGGGTAGGCAGAGAAATCTCTCCGAGCAACAACAGAGAAGAGATCAGCGCGAGTGGTATATATGACCTAGCGAGGCACATCAGAATCGGTTCTTTTCGAGAAGCGATAGTGATGTGCACGGTCATCACTATCGGTTCTTTTTATAGAAGCGATAGTGATGAGCATGTGCACATCAGAATCGGTTCTTTTAGAGAAGCGATAGTGCTGTGCGCGGTCATCACTATCGGTTCTTTTTTATAGAAGCGATAGTGATGAGCATGTGCACATCAGAATCGGTTCTTTTCGAGAAGCGATAGTAATGTGCACAGTAATCACTATCGGTTCTTTTTATAGAAGCGATAGTGATGATCACGTGCACATCACTATCGCTTCTTTTCTTAGAACCGATAGTGATGTATATGCACATCACTATCGCTTCTATCAAAAGAACCGATAGTGATGTGGACGTGATCATCACTATCACTTCTTTTGTTGGAACCGACACTGATGACCGTGCACATCACTATCGCTTTTTAGTTGAGAACCGATTGTGATATGCCCAGTGCTACATCACAATCACTTATAATCTCAGAACCGATAGTGATTATTACTAACACCCCTCCGAAGTTATTTATCACAATCATTTTTTCCTAAAAACTTAAGAACCGACACATATAAAGTGATAGTGATGTGCCATTCTGTAGTAGTGAAACAACAGCAGCTAAAACAAGTTTCAAACCAAACCCATTTTAGAAATACAAAACAATTAACTAGTGCAAGTTCACCAAGTTTCCCATGACCGAGGGGATGGCTAATCGATTAGATTTACACTTTGCAGAGGTGTACAACTTTACCCACAAGTCATGACCTTTTCTTTTTGCTGCATGTTTCACGCACCTTCGGCGTGTGGCCAGAATGTTCATGACGAAAACCTTTACATTATCTAAGTTAACTTTGCACCAGCACCAGGACGATAAAACCCATACTATACTGGAAGAACTCAGAGCATAGAAATGTTGGAACTTCCCATAGACATGGCGTACACCGTTATTTTGGTAAGTGTTGTTCCCAACACCTCGGTGTGGGCACCCCGTAGAGCAAACCTCGAAAGGAGAGCCTGTACTACTTCAGCCTACCAATGTGCAAAGTTAAACTAGATAACTTAATTGGTTTAAGGATGTCCCATACCAACACTTGTGGTGTTAGTGTTATACCCTTGAGGCAATCATTTAGATGATTGTAACATGACTATGTTTATGAATAATATTATGATTATTGGTCCAATGAATGTATATCATTGTATTGATCAACAAGTATGTGACTTGCTTATGAAGCTCTTTACTTAATGATGTAATTCGATAAATATCTCTGATCGGATTTCATTGTATAGGACAACGATGAATAGATCAGCACATGTAGTGATCGATGATCATGCTTCATAGATCATGGGATATGGAGATATCATCTATACATTGTGGACGCATGTTGAAGAACATGGGTTAGATAGACCAGAATGGGACATCGAGAATGTTTCATTCTTATGTGTCATCGCTGTATCTCATACCTAGTAGATGTATGATCCTTAGACTTGAGATTGTCATATTCCCTACATGTGTAATAGTTTTCCTTGGGGCTATCAAACACTACTTCCTAACCGGATAGTTATAAAGGTAGCTTTCATGTTTACTATGAAACGTGCAGAGGGAAGTGAGCAGTCAAGATGGAATTTGCCACTCCAATGAAACGGAGATATATGACAAGGTCACTCGTGTGATATGATTAAGGAAGTGCATGGCCATGCCGTGATTGAGGAGTCAATCACAACTTATTAATATATCACGGATACGAGAGATGGATTGAATCATCAAAGGATGTCATGCTTCTCGCCTTGAGATCAATCTTCATATACTTGGCAAAGGGATTATTGCATGAGTACTTTTGATAGGTTCTGTCCGATTTGATCATAGTATGTTTGGGAGTTGGCATACTTTGCAAGAAGCGCTACCAACTATTGGATTGAAAAGGAGTTTTTCAATCCATGTCCAAACGCACGTGAACCTGCTGTGGTCACACACTTAATGGGTCGGGACGCATTAATTTGGATTGATCCGTAATTAATGAACCTCGTGGGCTTAGCACGATGGGCCCTAGTTTAGGTTTCATCTTGTGGCTATATAAGGAGGGAGGAGGAGGGCGCAGGGTGTGCTTTCCCACGGTTTAGGAGTGATTCACTCGAAACCCTAGCCTACTCCTCTCTCTGGACGTGTGGACTACTGCGGTGACGCTGCTGCGACTGCGGCGTGGGAGGATGATCCACGGCGAGGTGAGGACGATCCACTACATCGACGTAACGACTACGGCGAGGACGATCCACTACATCGACGCGCGAAGGATTCCGCAACTGCGCGTCTAGTGGTAATCTTATCTATGATCCCTTTTTGCGAGTAGCTTTCTGGTTACGCAGTAGATTTTTTTTTGTGCTAGCATAGCATACCGCGTTCCTCTTCATGTGGTTGTACGATTATCTTGGATCATACAACACAAAGTTCGGTCCTTAATCCGACATGGGCGATACTCCACCCTACACTACGTGCAAATCCCTCTGCACCTCCGGCTATTGCCAATAATCGCCCGCATCAAAACCATAGTTTCATTTTGGGATTTTAATGAAAATACCCATAACCAACAGCTTCATTTCCAACATTTTTCATTTCTCAAGAAACAAATTTTGATCTTATCATCAACCTCTTTAGTTCTAAAAGCATGGCTAAGCAAGGATAAAATGTAATCACATATACCCATGGTGATATTAAGTAATTGTCTAAGCTCAATCTATGGTTATCAAGGTTCACATGTCCATACTTATCAACGAGGTTTCAACGAGGTATAATTACCAGCACCACAAAATAGCGAATTTACAGAAAATAAACGCATGCATGAAGCATTTTAATAAACACAATGCAAATTAAATTCTGGGATCAATATGGTCAAAGGAGGGTGCTTTCCTTTCTTATTTATTGCTTACGACGAAGATGCGGTCGCAGCTGACAGAGGCAACGACGGAGGATGGGACGTCGGATTCTACACGTCGATCAATCGGAAATATAACAAATAATAAACTTCAATAAGGGCAAAAAGAAAATAGACAGAGGATCAAATAAAGATTCACTGAAGAAAGCAGGCACGCTTTAGGGTTGAATTATGATTTTAAGATCTCATGATTTAAGTAATTACATATTCATATACTTAATGGCTTTATCACAAACAAAACATGGTTTCCCTTATAGATTATCTATTCTTGATTTACGAATTCAAGAGGCTAAAATTATGTATTCTTCTATTTAAAACTTTGAATTATAGATGCTAAAATTATTTGGATTAAAGGAATTAAAACTCTAGTTAGGGTTAGGGTTATGCAAAATAGCACTTAGCCTTGGGCGACTTTGCATAAGAAGTGATTTTGAATAAGATAGATCTATTAAGCTAGATTACTAGATTTACTTATGGTTTTTAAGAAGGTTCTGGTGATACAAATATATTAACTGCAAACTTCTTCATTATTACAAGGTTCACTTATTCATATTATGAAGTTCATTAAACATAATATTTAGGGTTATTTGGCTAATAGAATTTATATGCAAAACATGATGAAATAAGATTATTTCTTTGGAATTAGATAGAACATACTTTGAAGAACATTGCTAAGCTGATTTCATACATTTTAGTGTTTAGACGAGACATTAAATTCATTGTTGAAAAAGCTTATATGATAATAAGGGTTACGATGACTATAATACTTAAGGGTATTGGGATAGCCGGATTCAGATGCAAAGCAAGTTGTAATAAGAATATTTTTCCATATTATGGTAGTACATATCCTGAATATCATTTCTAAACTAATCTTCAAAATATTTGCACTTAGACGAGGTATTCTACGGGTTGTTGAAAAAGGTTGAGTGTTTCCATTACTACACAACATAGGTTTAGTTTTTGATATAAGATTGCAACTACACCCTATAAGATAATATATCCATTTTTCAGGTATCAACAGGGTACAACACTAAGAGTATTTTAAAGTTGATTTTGCGATGTTTGGTTTTTATCCGAGATGTTTCCCATGAAAGCGATCATTAGGGTCTATCAAGGACTTAGTTCAAACTTACGAAAACATAAGATATTTTTGAATAGACAGCTAGGGCATTATTTTTCAAGATTATAGAATTTGGTTTTGTCAAATTTGAAGTTAGCTTGAGAAAGTTATAACTATTTAAATGATATAAGTATTAACACTTCGACTATTAACCATTTATTGTTTTCTAGGGTAGACTCTAAATATTATTATATACTGGAATCTTTGTGATGCTAGGAGTATAACAAAACTGGTTTGGTGATTATTTGAACTCATTTGTGCCATATTTTAACTATCTGATTTTCTATGCATATATATACATTCTACATTTAAGTTATTTCATATTTTTCAAGATAGTTCAAATCAAGTTCACTTCTTAATTATTTTGGCAAATTCAGGTATTTTACTGTGAGGCTAATATTTAGAGATCAATTTTGTTAATTTTACATTTCTTTCATACAATTATTGCTTAATTGAATTTCTAATACATGGAATGAAATCTTTAATAGAAAGTAATTCAAACATAGATGACATTTAAATATTTTTATATATTTGAACTTCTGGAAGCATAAGGTTCTCACTAAAATTGGTTCCATTCAATTCCAAGTTGGTTTGCAGTATCTTTACCCCTTTCTTTAAATATTAAACTTCAATTTTACCCAGTACTATCTTTCAAAATATTTTTGCATATTATGAAAGAACTTGAATTTATATTATTTTAGAATTTTCTTTCATCTTATTTGGACATGTGATTTAAAAGTTACAAATACTTATGTGCTCTCGGGTATGAACTTCTTAAGAAAATTCAGAATACGCTTTGTAAACTAGAAAGCGCCTTTACCCTTTTGAACTGAGGATGCTCACGCGGCTGACAGGACGGCCCCACCGTGCAGTGAGCCAAAGGCAGGGGCGGCGCTAGGGCATGGCGGCGGCGGATCTACGGCGAAGGTCCGGCGAAATCGATGGCACAATGGGTTTCAGTGTAACATCGTGCATCCGAGGGTGGTGTCGATCACCTCCGGGGATGGCCGGAGCGGGCTGCCGCTGGAGGCCTGCGGCGGAGGAAGAGGCAGCTTGCCGGGGAAGAAATTGAATGAGTCTCAGCTTGAATGGGTAACGATTTAAGCATCAAGGAGGCTAGAGTGTTCCGTTTTACCGATTGGTTGGGCCAGAGTTTGGCCGAGTGGCTCTGCCATCGTGTGACCGAAGTTGGGGAAGAAGAAGAAGGGTGCGGCGATGCTGCAGCCAATGAAGCTTAGAAATAAGGCTTGATCAGTATTCAGGGATGCACTAGCGAACTTCAGAAACAACCAATTTGGAAGAATTCTCACTGGTTGAGCTCAATCGCGATTTCTCCCCTTTTCGGGTTGTCTGACAGAAAATGGTAACGATAGAAGTTATGGATAAAGCGCTCAGTTCAGGAAGTGTTCAAGAGAGTAGAGGGCTCATGGTGAAGCTATACGGGTACTTATAGCCGGGGGAAGTCGGTTCTCCAGGGTTTGAATGCTTGAGCCAAAGTTACAGCGCTTCTGTAGCCGGACGACGAATTGGCGCGGTTTTGACCGGTGAGGTATGGCGCAAGGCTGTCGGTATAGTGCGATGAGGGTGAGCGTGTTTCTGGTCAAGCGAAAGTGGCGTAGTGATGCACTAAATTGGCGCCCGACAAACGAGACCGGCGACGCATGCGCGAGAGAGCTTGGTCGGCAGAGGGGAGAAGAGAGGGAGAAGGGAAGCAGCGTCTGACGAGCGGGACCGGGACCACCAGTCAGTGAGAGAATAGTTTTCCCATTGCTTGCAGCGAACGGTTACGGTAAAGGGGCTGGCCCACACGTCAGTGAAAGAAACAAGGTAAGGAGATAAGTTCCAGGCCAGACAGTTTAGTACACGCATTGAAATACCTATCATTTCACTTTCAAATATTATGACACTTTTGACCGACCTCCCCTAATAGTTATTATCTTCTAGTAAAAATTTCATACCAAAATATCTTATAATTAATTATTTAAAATTCTGACACTGTGCATCAGCCAAAATTTCTATTTCCGGTTCTTATTTATTTAAGGGTACAAATTGTATTATTTATTTTTGAAACTTTTAATAATATTTATATTTAGGTCACGGATTCTCCCATAAAAATCTCAAGATAACATATTTTGTATTTATTTTATAATAATTCCGACATGCTGATTTTTAGGTTTTCCAAGTCTCTATTTTTGAATTTTTAGAAGGTCTAAATTATATGATAAAATCCTGAAATTTCTACCAGATGTAAATTATACTCTGAGCGTGCCATGATAATTTTTATGGCTCCAGATAAACTTCGGATATTTTAAACAAATTCCGACTTACACTGTTTTTAGTCAAAAGAGGTGTCATTGATTTTATTTATTTGTTTTTGTGTGAATAAAATTTTTACTTGTTGACTTTACTGACTTTCCAGCTTGGTTAGGGTTCCATGGTAAATTTTCCAAAATTTTACTTTTACCTTTTTATCTTGTTACCATTATCCATTCTTTAATTCTAGTTGTTTGATTTTTTTTCATTAAATACAAAAATCCAAGGAAAAATCCAAATAAATTCAAATAATGTCAGGAAAAATAAGAAATAATTATATTCGAATTCAAAATATTATTTTTTATATTATTTCATTTCTCGGGATGTTACAAATCTACCCCCCTTACAAAAATCTCGTCCTCGAGATTTGCAAGGACTAGAAGAAGTCTGGGAATTCCTTTCGTAGGTGATCTTCATGTTCCCATATTGCTTCGTCTTCTGTATGGTTGCTCCATTGGACTTTTAGCATTTTGAGGGATTTGTTTCTCGTGTGGCGTTCTGCTTCCTCGAGGATACGTATTGGACGCTCTCGATAAGACAAATCCGGTTGGAGATCGATGTTCTCCAAACTGGTGAACTCAGCGGGCACGCGGAGACACTTCTTGAGTTGCGACACATGGAAGACATTATGAACTTCAGATAATTGGGGTGGCAATTCCAACTTGTATGCCAACTCACCCATCTTCTCGAGAATTTGATATGGTCCAATGTATCGGGGAGCTAGCTTTCCACGAATTTGGAAACGACGAACTCCACGGAGCGGTGAGACTTTTAGGTAGGCATGATCACCAACTTCGAAGCTGAGTTCACGTCGACGATTATCGGCGTAACTCTTTTTACGAGACTAGGCTTCTTTCAACCGGCTTTTGATTACATCCACTTGCTCTTGGGCATCTTGGATAAGATCTGGACCAAAAACTTCCTTTCACGAACCTCGGACCAGAAAAGAGGAGTTCTGCATTTTCTCCCATATAATGCTTCAAATGGTGACATTTGAAGACTTGCTTGAAAGCTATTGTTATAGGAGAATTCCGCGAATGCAAGACTCTTTTCCCAATTAGCGCTATATGAAAGCACACAGGCTCTGAGCATATCTTCCAGGATTTGATTTACTCTTTCAGTTTGCCCATCTGTCTGAGGATGATAAGCTGTACTGAAGTTTAGATTAGTTCCTAACAGACTGTGCAAACTTTACCAAAAATGGGAAGTGAATTGGGAGCCTCGATCAGAAACAATAGTTCTTGGAACACCGTGCAGACGCACAATATTCTCTATGT
This sequence comes from Otatea glauca, assembly GCA_036346275.1. Classification (NCBI taxonomy): domain Eukaryota; kingdom Viridiplantae; phylum Streptophyta; class Magnoliopsida; order Poales; family Poaceae; genus Otatea; species Otatea glauca. Next base: position 36,721,806 of record CM070721.1, on the reverse strand, counting down.
ACAACTCTGCAAGTTTGTCCCCTTGATATGTAGTTTTAACTGGAATGAAGTGAGCCACTTTTGTTAATCGATCAACGATGACCCATATAGAATCATTTCCTTTCCGAGTCTTGGGTAGACCGGTGATAAAATCCATACTAATGTCTTCCCATTTCCATTCAGGAATTTGTAGGGGCCGAAGGAGACCAGCAGGATGTTGATGTTCGGCTTTAACTCGCTGACATACGTCACACTCGGCAACATAGGCAGCAATTTCCTTTTTCATGCTGGGCCACCAATATTCCTGTTTTAGGTCTCGATACATTTTTGTGCTCCCGGGGTGAATAGAAAGAGGAGATTCATGAGATTCCTTCAAATTCAGCTTCTTGAGTTCAGGGTCACTTGGGACATATATACAATTCCCTCGCATAACTACTTCGTCTGGACTTTCAGAGAATTCAGACTCAACACCTTCTCTTAACTGCTTCTTAATTTTGGCAATGGCTTCATCCTTGAGTTGAGCGGCTTTTACATGAGTTCTGAGAATTGGTTGCAATTCAAGAGCAGCAACATAGCCTTTTTCAACCAAATCCAAATTGAGTTTTTGGAATTCACTTTGCAGCTCGGATTGATTGGAGATGAAAAGACAATGAAGCTTTCGACTAAGAGCATCAGCTACAACATTAGCCTTACCAGGATGGTAATGAATGCCAGGTTATAGTCTTTGATCAACTCTAGCCATCTCCTTTGCCTGAGATTTAAATCCGGTTGGGTGAAGAAATATTTCAGACTTTTGTGATCTGTATAGATTTCACATCGATTGCCAATAAGATAATGTCTCCAAATCTTGAGAGCATGAACAACGACTGCTAACTCCAAATCATGAGTAGGATAATTTGGCTCATTCAGCCAAAGTTGACGTGAAGCATATGCGATAACTTTTCTTTCTTGCATCAGCACACATCCAAGGCCGTGTCGTGATGCATCGCAATATACTTCAAAGCTCTTATGAATATCAGGAACAATAAGAATTGGAGCTGTGGTTAATCTTTTCTTAAGCTCTTGGAAGCTTGCTTCACATTCTAGGGTCCATTCAAATTTCCTTTCCTTTTTCAGCAGTTGAGTCATAGGACGAGCAATTTTGGAGAAGTTCTCGATAAAGCGACGATAGTATCCCGCTAAATCGAGAAAACTTCAGACTTTAGGAACAGACTGAGGTGGCTCCCATTCTGTAATAGCTTGGATCTTTCTTGGGTCAACTGCAATTCCACCTTCCGAAAGAATATGCCCAAGAAATGCGACTTCCTTTAACCAGAATTCACACTTCTCGAATTTAGCATAGAGTTTATGCTCACGAAGTTTTCCTTGCACCATACTCAAGTGCTGCACATGGTCATCTTCAGTTTTGGAAAAAATGAGAATGTCATCTATGAATACCACCACGAACTTGTCCAAATACTCCATAAAGACCATATTCATAAGGCACATAAAACTGGCATGAGCATTTGTAAGTCCGGATGACATTACGGTGTATTCATATAACCCGTAACGAGTGGTGAAAGCAGTCTTTGGAATATCCTCGGGTTTCATTTTCAATTGATAATACCCATGTCTCAGATCAATCTTTGAAAATACATGAGTACCATTCAATTGATCAAAAAGATCATCAATACGAGGAAGTGTATATGAAAGACCATGTGGAGGTCTATCCTTGTGTGTGATGAGTAATTGACGAGTTTTGAGCTTGGTTTGATTTGAATTGAATTGGATTTGAAGCAATTTGAGTGTTGGTTGCTCTTCTTAGTGCTACCGGCCTAGGGGTAGTAGTACCGGACCATTGAGAGCAATTATGATCGATTAATGATTTTGGGATAATCATTGAACATCTTTGTGGGCATTGCTATGTGAAAGGTTTTTCCTTGTCTTTGATGGTTGCAGGGCGACGGTGCTAGGTCATGGTGAGGCGGAGGATGACCGGGACTAGGCAAGGAGTATCAGAGGTCCAGACGGTTGGGAGATCGCCGGAAGATGATCGGAGATGGAGTCCGGGCAAGTCAATAAGACAAGGAAAGGAGATGATGCTAGCTAGATGCCGCGTGGATCAATGAGGGCCGTCGGATTGAGGTCTAGTTGATAGGTTAGCGGGTCTAGGTAGTATGCTTACAAAACCATGCAAGAAAACCCGGTATGTGTGTGGGTTTTGGGTTAGCCCTTGCATGGCTGTGTGTGTGGGTTAATCCTAGCCCTTAGATGAGTGCTCTAGGGTTGAGGGACTCATCCAAGGGTGGTAGGTGGCCCAAGAGTAGTATAAATAGTGGTGGAGGGGTAGCCTCCTCCCCTTGAAGGTTTTTGAATGCTCCTTTGAGCTTTGCCCAGATGAAAGTGAGGCTTTGTAACCTCTCCATCCAGAAATGAAAGTTTTGTCCATCCAACTCTGAATTTATTTTGCGCATTTACATTATGTCTTTACTTTACGCAATTTAAATTCAGCATTTACTTTCCCGCAATTACATTCTCGCAATTTACTTTCACACAATTTGGATTTGCCTCCACTCCTTCTAAATGCTGTTGATCTTGGATGTTTTGATTGTGTTCATATGATTTTACATCTCTTTTGCACTCTTGGATTGAGTAGAGAACATATTTTCTTTCAAGTTCCAACTTTGTTCAGAACTTGTTCTTTGCGCAGCATTTAGTATTTGATTTTTATAAAAATCTACAAAAATCCTTTTTAAGTGATTATTGTTGGAAGAGGTGCGGGACTCTGATATCCACCTGCAGAAAAATGTTGGAGTTCACTTGTTGCACCATTTGGGCGCCATGAGGTGAAAACTGAGCCCCAAACTTTCTGCTCGAAGTTCTTGACTGACTGTGTTCTTCGATTTTTCCTTTTTTTCTGTAAGGCTTTTCGAGGAGAAATATGGTGGACTTCTTCAAGACTCTTCTTCTCATAGGGATAAAAATTCTAAAAATTTGTGAGCTGCAGAAACCCACCAACCTCTTGTTCAAATTGAGGACAATTTCTAGAAATTCTGCTCTTGCTTTTCTGAAAGTGACTTTTGTGATTTGAATTGATGTCCTTTATAAAAGCAAGAGTTGGATTGATTCCTCTTTATCTTGGACACTAGACAACCAGGATTGTGACTCAAAAATCTCTACATATTTTATGGTACTTATCCATTCAAGCTAGGGGTACACATAGTTGTCTAGTTTTTCGGGTTTTTCACGATTTCCTTTGAGCGATCTTGTCGAGGTTTTTGTTGGAGTATTTTGGGGAAAAATTTATTTGCGACCATTCACCCCCCCTCTGTTCGCCATCTCGATCCTTCATTTGGTATCAGAGCCAATTTTGCTCTTTCTAGATCTTGACCGGTCTTAAGAGCTATGGCGACGGACAAATATTCCACCAAGACTCCCATCTTTAATGGAGTTGACTTTCCTTTTTGGAAGTCCCGGATGGAGTCATACATCACCGCCTGTACTACCGATATGGCGTAGGTGAAACTCCCATATGAGGTTCCTGGCGATGAAATGTCATGGCCATCAATATGGTCGACGCTGAGGCGAATGCTATGGCAAGGAACATTATCATACAGGGTCTTAGCCGCGGTGAGTATGATAGGATTTCTCACATTCGCTCCGCTCACGAGATTTTTGTAACCCTCGATGCTTACCATGAGGGCTCTACTCAAATCAAGACTGTGAGGCAGGACCAGTTCAAACGCGAGTACAACAAATTTGATCAATGCGCTGGTGAGAGTCTCGACGAGTGTTTTGATCGGTTTACAAAGATCTTGAGCAACCTCCGAGCAATTGGTTGCATATACCCTGACTCGGACAATGCTCGGCATTTCTTAACCGAACTCGACCTTCGGGTTTGGGAGATGAAGGTGACCACCATCAAGGACACCATCGACTTATCGACTCTGACTCTTGACGGGCTTTATTCCCGCCTCAAGACTCATGAGATCGATGTCGTCTCTCGGAAGACGAAATCTCAATCGATGGCTTTGGTCACCGATCCCAATGGATCTTCTTCTGATTCTTCATCGCGGTCCTCCTCTCCACCCTTTGCGAGCTAGCGATGACCACTGGAAAAATTTCCAGAAAATGAGCTTGCTCTTCTTGCTCGCAAATTCTCTCATGCATACAAGAGGGTGAGAGAGAGGAAGAGAGATGGCATGATCACCTGCTTCCAGTGTGGTGGCCCCAACCACATTCGGGTGAACTGTCCCAAGCTGGAGAAGGGCAAGAACGACGTTGGCGGTTCGGGCAAGAACGACTACACCGACAAGAACCGCAACAAGAAGCCTCCAGTTCGTGAATCGCGCGCACGAGAAGAAGTACCGCAACTTCTCCAAGAACAAGAAGCTCTTCCACCGCGTCCTCGCCGCGCTTGACGACATCAACATCTCCGACATGGAGACATGGAGCGACGAGGGCGAGGATGATCCGCAAGAGAAGAAAAGCAGCGACGACTTCTCCGGCATGTGCTTCATGGCCGACGCCAACGGATCGGCGACTCGAGTCAGACAAAGAACACGGACGAGGTACCCTCCTATGACCAGCTCAATGAAGCTTTCTGCAAATTAGGAAAATTTCATGCTAGAGCTAGAGCTAGTTGTACGGAGCTTGAGAAGGAAGTAGGTACCTTGACTCGGGAGTTAGCTTCACTTAGATCTTCTCCCTCCTGAGTCACTGATGACTATACTTTATGTGATGCTTTGCTTGTGGAGTTAGAGAACCTAAGGACTATGCATGATAGTGTGTTGTCTGAACTAGATAGTCTTAGGTTGAAGAATGCTAGCAATGAATCTGTTGATACTCCTTCTGTAGATGCTAGTTTTCTTCATGCTCACTCTACTCGCTCTTGTGCTAATTGCCCTAAATTGCTTGCCGAAATTGATGCCATGAGCGATCACCTTAGGAAGCTTTCTTCTAGAAACGATGAACTTGAAATGCATGCTTCTAAGGACCCAGTCAGCTCATGTGAGGGTTGTAGGCAACTAAAACTTGACAATGAATCCTTAAATGTCAAGTGTGCTAATCTTGCTAAGGACTTACTAGATAAGTCACAAGAAAGTTGCTTACGATGTTCTATGATTGAGGGGGACTTGGATAAAATCCATGTCGAGCTTAGGAAGAAATTAGAAGACCAAGCCTATAGAATTAGAAATGCGTCTTGCGTTTCTTGTGAGGCCCTCAGGATTGAGGCAGCCGTGCTGAGGGAGAAAAATGCACGTACTGAGAGAGCTCATCTTTCTGGTTCTTCTTCTTCCCCCTATTCTTCTTGTGCCTCTTTCTTTCGAGATTGCCAAGATCTTATGAGCACTCTCGAGAAGTTTGTAGGAGGCAAGAAGAAGCTCAATCTTATTCTAGACCAATCCAAGATTAGTAGATTCAATCAAGGTCTAGGATTTGATCCCTTAGAGCACGCTCGGGCGTATCCTCCCACCATTGTGCGCGGCTCCAAGAGTGGTGAGATTGTGGTAGCTCCCAGAGTGAGTACCACCGTGTTTAGGTCTGCTAGGGTTGTCCATAGGACTTCTGACGAGAAGGGTGTTACTCCTATTGCTTCTGTCTCTAGCAAGGCGAAGTACACATACACCTTCTGTAAGAAGGATGGTCACCTAGTAGATTTCTGCTTCAGGCGTGCCAAGATCACTCGGCGTGAGCGTGTTGCTACCTTAGGGTATTCTGTGGTCATCCCTGCACTTTGAGTGCTCCTAAGGTACACACTGCTTCTAGACAGGTTAGAGAGTTGCCTGTTTTTGGGCAGCGTCCAGGACTCGATTTTCATGCTAGTTCTTCGAGTTTTAGTCTTGGAGCTATTCGTAGTCAGTCTTTCTGCCGTCCTTTTGATATTCCTCGTTTTTCCCATCGAGGTAGGTATCAGCGGCGTGAGGTGTTTTCTGGTAGGAAATTTAGAAAGCCTCACTGGGATGCTCTGGCTTTTGCACCACGCCGGGCTAACCCAGTTCCAGCTCCTAGATCATCTACTAGAGTTGCTACTGATCATGTTAAGGTTAAACGTAGAGCGACACTCGAGTCCGGTCTTCTTCTGTGGCTGGTACTCTAAGGCATCGTGTGTTTCAGTATTGGGTTCCCAAGTCTTCACTCTATCCCAGTACTGAGTCATCTTTCTCTCTTGTGTCTTGATCAGGTTCGTTGGATGGGGAAGGGACATGTTTGGATTGTCGACTCTGGTTGTTCTCGTCATATGACCGGAGATTCTCGATGGTTCTCTTCCCTAGTCCGAGCCCCCGGTGATGAGTTGATCACTTTCGGGGATGCATCTTCAAGTAGAGTCATTGCTAAAGGTACCATCTGCATTAACCAAAATTTCATTCTTAAAGATGTTGCGTTAGTAAGCTGCAATACAATTTGCTCTCTGTTTCTCAGCTTATCGATGACTCTTTCGAGGTAAGCTTCAAGAGTAATGCTTGTAGAATCCTTGATTCATCAGGAGGATTAGTTTGCGGGATTTCTAGATTTGGGAGAGTCTTTAGTGCTGATTTTTCTGCTTCTTCTAGAGACTCTCTCCGTTGTTTGATTGCTTCAAAGTCCCGTGATCTCTCCTTCTGGCATAGGAGACTTGGTCACATTGGTTTTGATCATTTGACCCGAGTTAGCAGCCACGATCTCAATCGGGGTTTGCCCAAACTCAAGATGGTCAAAGACTTAGTTTGCTCTCCTTGCCGACATGGCAAGATGGTTACTGCTTCTCATCTTCCAGTCACCGTAGTGATGACTGATGCACCAGGACAGCTTTTACATATGGACACTGTTGGTCCAGCAAGAGTGCAGTCAGCAGGAGGGAAGTGGTATGTTCTTGTCATTGTTGATGATTTTTCTAGATACTCTTGGGTATTCTTCATGGCCTCGAAGGATGAGACTTTTTCTCACTTCAGGGGTTTGGTCAAGAGGTTATCTATTGAGCTCCCTGTGCATTACGAGCTATACTGCAGGATAATGGCACGGAGTTCAAGAATTCCTACTTTGAGAGTTTTTGTGTGGAGTCCGGTTTAGAGCATCGTTCTCTTCTCCCTACGCCCCTCAGAATGGCATAGTGGAAAGGAAGAACAAGACCGTTGAGATGGCCGTGACGATGCTAGATGAGTACAAGATACTTTAGGAAGTTTTGGGTGAGGCTATAGCTACGCTGCCATGTTTCTAATCGCGTGTTTTTGAGAGCACATTTGCATCGCACTTCTTATGAGTTGACGTATGGGCGAAAGCCCAGTGTGTCTCATTTTCACGTTTTCGGTTGCAAGTGTTTTATCTTGAAGTCTGGTAACCTAGATAAGTTTGAGTCTCGCTCTTCTGATGGTATCTTTCTAGGTTACTCAACTTCTTCTCGTAGCTATAGGGTCTGGAGTGTTGATGCGCATAGGATCATAGAGACCTGTGATGTGACCTTTGATGAGGGTAGCCCAGGAGCTAGACCTGATGTTTTCGGCTCTTCTTATCCCTCCGAGACCATCTTTGTAGAAGATGAGGAGATGGAGATGATGGTGTTCCACCGGATCCAGTCCCCTCTACACTTGAGGTGCCTCCTGTTTCCATTTCTGCACCTCTGGGAGACCGCCTTGCCTTCCGACTCTCCTTCAGCGAGTGGCTCTGTTCCTACCTCTTCTGCTCAAGAGGTAGAGGCCACTGCTTCTCGTCCTCCCGACATATCCGAAGCTCATCCACCGATCGATCATTGTCGATCCGCTTGAGCGGTCACTCGCTCAAAATCGTTTGTCCAGCCGCCTCCACTCGCCTTCGTTGCCTCCTTTGAGCCGAATGATGTTTCTCATGCATTATCCGATGAGTCGTGGATTAATGCTATGCATGACGAACTTGAGAACTTTGAGAGGAACAAGGTATGGCAGCTTGTCGAGCCCCCATCTGGTCATAATGTCATTGGGACCAAGTGGGTGTTCAAAAACAAGCAGAGTGAGGATGGGGTTGTAGTTAGAAACAAGGCTAGACTAGTTTCACAGGCTTTTCTCAGGTTGAGGGTCTTGACTTTGAGGAGACCTTTGCCCCTATAGCTAGGCTAGAGGCTATCCGAATCCTGCTTGCATTTTCTGCATCCAAAGGCTTCAAGCTTTATCAAATGGATGTCAAGAGTGTATTCCTCAATGGATATATTGAGGAAGAGGTATATGTTAAGCAACCTTCAGGATTTGAGAACCCCAAGTTTCCGAGTCATGTATACAAGCTTTCCAAAGCTCTGTATGGACTCAAGCAGGCCCCCTGAGCATGGTATGAGAGGCTCAAGTCTTATCTTCTCAGCCATGACTTTAAAATGGGTACAGTAGACAAAACTCTGTTCATCAGACAACATGAGTCTCATTTTCTTCTTGTCCAGATTTATGTGGACGATATCATTTTTGGTGGCTCCTCTCATTCTCTTATCTCTCAGTTTTCTGATGTGATGAGTATGATGGGCGAGTTGAGCTACTTCCTTGGCTTCCAGATCAAGCAGACTCGAGAGGGCACTTTCTTGCATCAAGGCAAGTAGACCCGGGACCTCCTGAGGCGCTTCGACATGTCTGACGGGAAGCCGGTGTTAACTCCTATGGCCACCACTGCAGTCCTCGAGCCCGATGAGGATGGTGAGCTCACGATCAAAAGGAGTTTCAGAGCATGATTGGCTCCCTCTTGTATCTCACTGTGTCGAGGCCGGACATACACTTTGCCGTGTGTATGTGCGCCCGATTTCAGGTTTCTCCTCGTGCCTCTCACTGTCAGGCGGTGAAGCGCATTTTCCGGTACCTTCGCGCTACCATTGATTATGGTATTTGGTACTCTTCCTCCTCTTGTCTATCTCTTAGAGCCTTTTCCGATGCTGACTTTGCTGGCTGTAGGATAGATAGGAAGAGCACTTCTGGCATATGTCAATTCATTGGCACTTCTCTTGTTTCTTGGTCATCTAGGAAGCAGTCTGGGGTTGCACAGTCCACCGCTGAGGTCGAGTATGTTGCTGCAGCCAGTTGCTTAGCCAGGTTCTCTGGATGAGATCGACCTTGCGGGACTTTGGGTTAGATATACAGAGTGTGCCACTTTTCCGTGACAACACTTCTGCTATTTGCATTGCTAAAAACCCAGTGCAGTGTTCCCGGACCAAATACATTGATATTAGATATCACTTCCTTAGAGACCATGTAGAGAAGGGGGATATCATGCTTCAGTTTATAGAGAGTGACCTTCAGTTAGCCGATATCTTCACCAAGCCTTTGGATAGCTCCAGGTTTGTTGCCCTGAGGAGTGAGCTTGGGGTCGTGTGCCCTTACGACCTTTTATGAGGGGGAGCTGGCTTGTATATTATGTATTATATTATTTTTCTTCCGGTTCTTCTTTCTTTTCTTTTGTTCTGGGTGCTATGGGTTTTTCTCTTTAGAGTTCTGAGTTCACTTCACCTAGACTTCTGGCATGCTTCGGCATGGACCTCTCATCTTATGCTTCAGGATGCTATTCTTTTCTTCTTCTTGGTTGAGCTCACTCACAGACTTATAGGTCTAGCATGTGTTGAGCCTCCTGGGTAGATAGGGTCTGTGTTTTCTCCTGTGTTGGAGTTCAAGAGTTAACTGTCCTTTGTCAGTCATTGGGGAAGATGAGAGCGAGTTTGAGCCTAGTGTTCTCTGCTGTCCTTTCTAAACTCTATAGCCATTCAGTTTGCAATTTTTCAATCTTTCTCTCCTCTTTTTTGAGTTTTTGGCTTCAATTGAGTTCATTTAGTTTTTATGTTGAGGGGGAGTTTGAAAATCTGTTCATGCATTGCATATAGGCTACATTTTCTTTTATTTTATGAGCTTTGTCTATTATGCAATTGATTCAATCTTCATGTAATGCACCTTGCTACATCTTTGAAGAAAATCACTAGCTTAGGTCTATCCAAGTTCATCTATCATACTAAGCTTCTTAAAATATGAAAATTGAAAATCTTAAATGAAAAACATGTTGCTTTTTCTTGTTAAGTTTCTTCTCTAGAGGTTTTTACCATGAATTGTAAATTTATGGAGTTCTCTAGAGTCCCTATAGCAACTTGGGTGAAACTTGCTTGATCCATATTTTAGTCCTTCAAAATTGCTCATATGTGCTAAATTAAGAAAAATTTGACTCTCTTTTGTGCAAAATTGAACTCAACACTATATATTCTCGAGACTGCCTCCCATTGCACTTAGGATGAACTTGGAATATATCGTGTATGACCAAGATCATTCTCTTAAGAGTTACTCTTGGGGTGATCGAACATGGCTTGAGTCAATCATTAAGAAATGCAAATAACAAAAACATAAGTGGGTAAAGAATGCAAATAATGTCAAACATTTGCACCTCGCTATGTCTTTCAAAATATCAAAGAAGAAGAATTTGCATGAATTGAAAAATGAGCTCGAAGGACTCTATATGCACTTAAAGATTCCCCAAAGTGTTGAGTAGGTTGAACTTTAGGTTTTCCATTTGATCCTATGAGTGGTGTTTGCTTCTAGCTTTGAAACTTTTGCTAAGTTTTGCACTTGTTCAAATCTTGCTAAAATAAAATCTTGTAAACAAAGCTTGTGAGCAAAACGAATTTGTTCTTGGAGACATCCTAGTTCAGTCATTTTCTAAATTGACTAGCTTGGTGTCATATCTTGCATTTATGATCACTTGGATAATTCTCAAAGCTCACTTAGGATGCATTTCATGCATACATATATAAAGGGGGAGAAATTTTTTTTTCTTGATGCCTATATTGCCAAAAGGGGAAGAAAATGTAGAAAAGGCATCTTCAAAGGAAAAATGTTAACCCACTTTGTTCTTATGATCTTTGTGACAATTGCAAATTTTTATGATCATAAGCATATTCGAGTGTTCCATGTGAGTTTTATTGGATCTTTTAGAGCTTTTGTTGAAAACTTGCTCTCTCTAAAGTTTAGCTCTAAAATCCCTTTTCTGCCAACTTGGTCATGATCTTATTTCCGTATTCTGGACCAAGTTTGGCTTTGCATTCAAATTGCTTTCTTCTCTCTTATTCAAACTCAAAACTTTTGCCTTTTCATGTGTTTGTCAATATACTCATCAAGGGGGAGATTGAAAGACCATGTGGAGGTCTATCCTTGTGTGTGATGAGTAATTGACGAGTTTTGAGCTTGGTTTGATTTGAATTGAATTGGATTTGAAGCAATTTGAGTGTTGGTTGCTCTTCTTAGTGCTACCGGCCTACGGGTAGTAGCACCGGACCATTGAGAGCAATTATGATCGATTAATGATTTTGGGATAATCATTGAATATCTTTGTGGGCATTGCTGTGTGAAAGGTTTTTCCTTGTCTTTGATGGTTGCAGGGCGACGGTGCTAGGTCATGGTGAGGCGGAGGATGACCGGGACTAGGCGAGGAGCGTCGAAGGTCCAGACGGTTGGGAGATCGCCGGAAGATGATCGGAGACGGAGTCCGGGCAAGTCAATAAGACAAGGAAAGGAGATGATGCTAGCTAGATGCCGCGTGGATCAATGAGGGCCGTCGGATTGAGGTCTAGTTGATAGGTTAGCGGGTCTAGGTAGTATGCTTACAAAACCATGCAAGAAAACCCAGTATGTGTGTGGGTTTTGGGTTAGCCCTTGCATGGGTGTGTGTGTGGGTTAATCCTAGCCCTTAGATGAGTGCTCTAGGGTTGAGGGACTCATCCAAGGGTGGTAGGTGGCCCAAGAATAGTATAAATAGTGGTGGAGGGGTAGCCTCCTCCCCTTGAAGGTTTTTTTTTGAATGCTCCTTTGAGCTTTGCCCAGATGAAAGTGAGGCTTTGTAACCTCTCATTCCAGAAATGAAAGTTTTGTCCATCCAACTCTGAATTTATTTTGCGCATTCACATTATGTCTTTACTTTACTCAATTTAAATTCAGCATTTACTTTCCCGCAATTACATTCTCGCAATTTACTTTCACGCAATTTGGATTTGCCTCCCCTCCATCTAAATGCTGTTGATCTTGGATGTTTTGATTGTGTTCACATGGTTTTACATCTCTTTTGCACTCTTGGATTGAGTAGAGAACATCTTTTCTTTCAAGTTCCAACTTTGTTCAGAACTTGTTCTTTGCGCAGCATTTAGTATTTGATTTTTATAAAAATCTACAAAAATCCTTTTTAAGTGATTATTGTGTGGAAGCGGTGCGGGACTCTGATATCCACCTGCAAAAAATGTTGGAGTTCACTTGTTGCACCGTTTGGGCGCCATGAGGTGAAAACCGAGCCCCAAACTTTCTGCTCGAAGTTATTGACTGACTGTGTTCTTTGATTTTTCCTGTTTTTTCTGTAAGGCTTTTTGAGGAGAAATTTGGTGGAGTTCCTCGAGACTCTTCTGCTCATAGGGAGAAAAATTCTAAAAATTTGTGAGCTGAAGAAACCCACCAACCTCCTGTTCAAATTGAGGACAATTTCTGGAAATTCTGCTCTTGCTTTTCTGAAAGTGACTTTTGTGATTTGAATTGATGTCCTTTCTAAAAGCAAGAGTTGGATTGATTCCTCTTTATCTTGGACACTAGACAACCAGGATTGTGACTCAAAAATCTCCACATATTTTATGGTACTTATCCATTCAAGCTAGGGGTACACATAGTTGTCTAGTTTTTCGGGTTTTTCATGATTTCCTTTGAGCAATCTTGCCGAGGTTTTTGTTGGAGTATTTTGGGGGAAAATTTATTTGTGATCATTCACCCCCCCTCTGTTCGCCATCTCGATCCTTCAGTATACTTGTTCTTGATAGTGACCTCATTTAAAGCCCTATAATCTATGCACATGCGTAGACCACCGTCTTTCTTAGGAACAAATAGCACAGGACTGCCCCATGGAGATGAACTAGGACGAATAAATCCTTTATCCATTTGATCATTGAGTTGTTTCTTCAATTCAGCCAACTCATCTGGAGGCAAGCGATAAGGTCGCTTAGAGATAGGTTCTGTTCCAGGAACAAGATTAATGACAAATTCCATGTCCCGGTCTGGAGGAATTTTGGGTAGTTCATCTGGAAACACATCAGAATACTCACATACCACTGATACTTGACTCAATTCTGTGACCAAAACAGATACAGAGTAAGGGTTGCTAAGCTGGAGTGTTACTGATTGACGAAAACTGCACTTGGATCCCATCTGGACTAAGAAGGGATATAGATCGGTTAGCACAATCAATATAGCCCTTGTGCTTAGATAACCAATCCATACCGAGGATCACATCTAGTCCCGAGGTCTCAATAACAATAAGATCAGCATAAAAAGACACTCCATTAATCTTGACGCATACCTCAGAACAGAGTTTCGAGGTTTTCATAGTTGCTCCTGGTGAATAAATTATCATTTTTGTGGGAAGCAAATCAGCTTGAAGTTCATGCTGCTTAACAAATTTGTTGGATATAAAGGAATGTGATGCACTAGAATCAAATAACACCATTGTAGGTACAGAGTGAACAAGGAATGTCCCTAGTACGACATTAGGTGCATTATGAGCTTCTTCTGTTGTTACATGGTGTAGACTACCATGAATAATAACTTGCTTTGAAATAGAGGGTGGCTTAGAAACTTTCAAATTTCCAATCACCCAATCTCTACTGGACGGCTGCTGTTGAGAACAAAATTGTTCAGAATTCTTCTTAGGACGAGTATAGACTTCCTGGCACTGAGTGCTAGAAGATTATCTTGCTTGCCGCAGTGAATGAACTGAGGGCTGTTGAGGGTGAGAAGCTTGCCCTTGGCAATGCTGGGATTGAGATGCAGACTCCTGAACATTGGATGGTTGCAATAAACGCTGCTTTAAGGGATGACCATCTGTTGATTGATGAGCCATCCATTTACGCTTTCAGCTTTCTATTACTGTTCTCATGCCGAACTCCACCCGGATAGCTTTATCAACTAAGGTTTGGAAATCATGAATATCATGGGCGACTAGCATCCATTTGATTTCTTCATTCAAGTGTTCTCTGAAATGCTTAATTCTTCGAGCTTCATCTGACACTTCAGAAACAGCATAGCGAGATAAATGATTGAAGCGGTGTAGATATTCCATTACTGATGAGTTCTCTTGCTTCGATTCCATGAATTCTCGCTTCTTGATCTCAATGATGCTTGTAGGAATGTGAGTCCTATGAAATGCTTCTTTAAATGCTACCCAAGACACAATTTGACCTTCAGGGAGCATCGCCTGATGGTTTTCCCACCAGACTGCTGCAGCTCCATGTAGCTGATGAGAAGCATAGAGGACCTTCTCATAGTCACTGCACTGCGCAATGACCAGCTTGCTCTCGATGGAACGAAGCCAATCATCAGCGTCGAGAGGTTTTGCTGATGAGGAGAATGTCGAGGGTCGAGTTTTCAGAAACTCACCCAATTTGGAGTAATGCGGTGTACCACCATTTCCATCCCTAGCTTCACTAAGGTGGGTAGTATTCTGCACCACTTGCTGGAGTAGAAGTGTATCATCCTGATGCTCTTGCCCAATTATTGCTAGGACTTGAGCCACAGTTGAGGGTTTAGGAGATTGTTCTTCAGGAATAGCTTCACTTGGATTTTGAGGAGGTGGAGGTGACTCATGACGAACATTGCGTCGAGATGTTCTGATAGCTGGATATTGCGGACTAGGTTGGATTGGAGTTGGAACGCTACCCCTTTTTGGTCGGGAACTTTGAGCGGCCTTGTACTCCAATAATTTTCTTAAGGACCTTGTTTTAGGCATCCTGTAGTCAAGAGGAGACATAAATTTAGGCGAGATTCAGCTAGGTTACTAGGCAACTTTTCGTTCCTTAAAATTTTCTTAATTAAATTTTCTTATTAAATAAGGGTTGGCATATCGTAAATTTTCTTATTAAATAAGGTTACTAGGCAACTTTTGGTTCCTTATACTCCAAATGGTTTAACCTTTACGAGAGTAACCCGTAAGCAATACAAAAGAAAAAGTTTCAGCAAAGCACACAAAATAACCATCGACTAACATACAAGGGTTCTAAAATAGCTTAGCTTAATGTACTCCTATTCGACCTATCAACACAAGTCTTCACAAGCGCCATTCCTTCTCCTTAAGATTGTTGACGTAGAAACCGGAGTCTCCATTTGTTGAGGGTTATTTTAGGGAAAGAGGAATTTGTTTACAAAACAAAACGATCGTAGGGGTAAGAAGAGAGTCTTAAGAAAAGGGAAGAATAGCAAAATCTATGTTTTACAACTATGGTAGCTTTTTGGAAATAAGATTTTGAATTTGTTGATTCTAATGCTAACGACCATTCTATATAGGGTTTATCCTACAGTCAGTATAGCTTTGATACCAACTGTGGCGACCCCCATTTTCGCATACATGCAAAAATAGAAATCTAATGTGCATCCCGTACTAGTCCCATGATAAGTAGCTAGTACGCACATACACACCAATTGGAACCACAACCATACAACAAATATTATTAAGCAGAAGCTATTACATAAGGAAAATTTTACAACTCAGAGATATAGCAGCAAAGAAGCATAGTTTTGTAGTGTGCCCATCCAAAACCCACAGGCAACTAACAAGGCATAATACCTAGAAAGATCACGTCGAAAATAATCCCGCAACCTGCGATGAAAGAAATCCTCGAAGTTTCGCTAATTTATCCACCTAAAAACAACATATAAGCAAGGGTGAATACTTTCGTACTCCGCAAGACTTGAGCAAAACCTAGAATATATGCAGGCCATTTCAAAGGAGGCTACTACAGTTAATTTGCGTAAAGCAGAATTGATATCGTAAAATCAAGTTATTTGTAAACGGAATTTGAAAGAGCACGTTGACTGATATGAAATAAGTAAAGCATAAGTAATACTCACAACCCTTCGCAAACATCGAATAATCCAGAAATGGAATCCAACAATGTCGGCCCTTTGACATAAAACAACAGCTGCTAAAACAAGTTTCAAACCAAACCCATTTTAGAAAATACAAAACATTTAACTAGTGCAAGTTCACCAAGTTTCCCATGATCGAGGGGACGGCTAATCGATTAGATTTACACTCTGCAGAGGTGTACAACTTTACCCACAAGTCATGATCTTTTCTTTTTGCCGCATGTTTCACATACCTTCTGCGTGTGGCCATAATGTTCATGACGAAAACCTTTACATTATCTAAGTTAACTTTGCACAAACACTGGG
The DNA here is from genome assembly GCA_036346275.1 of Otatea glauca. NCBI lineage: Eukaryota > Viridiplantae > Streptophyta > Magnoliopsida > Poales > Poaceae > Otatea > Otatea glauca. The sequence goes on along the minus strand of CM070721.1, from coordinate 36,705,691 downwards.
ACGGGACGATAAAACCCATGCTATGCCGGAAGAACTCAGAGCATAGAAATGTTGGAACTTCCCATAGACATGGCGTACACCGTTATATTGGTAAGTGTTGTTCCCAACACCTCGGTGTGGGCACCCGTAGAGCAAAACTCGAAAGGAGAGCCTGTACTACTTCAGCCTACCAATGTGCAAAGTTAAACTAGATAATTTAATTGGTTTAAGGATGTCACATACCAACACTTATGGTTGTACGGATTATCTTGGATCATACAACACAAAGTTCGGTCCTTAATCCGACACGGGCGATACTCCACCCTACACTACGTGCAAATCCCTCTGCACATCCGGCTGTTGCCAATAATCGCCCGCATCAAAACCATAGTTTTATTTTGGGTTTTTAATGAAAATACCCATAACCAACAGCTTCATTTCCAACATTTTCCATTTCTCAAGAAACAAATTTTGGTCTGATCATCAAATTCTTTAGTTCTAAAAGCATGGCTAAGCAAGGATAAAATGTAATCGCATATACCCATGGTGACATTAAGTAATTGTCTAAGCTCAATCTATGGTTATCAAGGTTCACATGTCCATACTTATCAAGGAGGTTTCATGAGACAACAGGTATAATTACCAGCACCACAAAATAGCGAATTTACAGAAAATAAACGCATGCATGAAGCATTTTAATAAACACAGTGCAAATTAAATTATGGGATCAAGATGGTCAAAGGAGGGTGCTTGCCTTGCTTATTTATTGCTTACTACGAAGATGCGGTCGCAGCTGACGGAGGCAACGACGGAGGATGGGACGTCGGATTCTACACGTCGATCAATCGGAAATATAGCAAATATTAAACTTCAAAAAGGGCAAAAAGAAAACAGACAGAGGATCAAATAAAGATTCACTGAAGAAAGCAGGCACGCTTTAGGGTTGAATTATGATTTTAAGATCTCATGATTTAAGTAATTACATATTCATATACTTAATGGCTTTATGACAAACAAAACATGGTTTCTCTTATAGATTATCTATTCTTGATTTACGAAATCAAGAGGCTAAAATTATGTATTCTTGTATTTAAAACTTCGAATTATAGATGCTAAAATTATTTGGATTAAAGGAATTAAAACTCTAGTTAGGGTTAGGGTTATGCAAAATAGCACTTAGCCTTAGGCGACTTTGCATAAGAAGTGATTTTGAATAAGATAGATCTATTAAGCTAGATTACTAGATTTACTTATGGTTTTTAAGAAGGTTCTGGTGATACAAATATATTAACTGCAAACGTCTTCATTAGTACAAGGTTCACTTATTCATATTATGAAGTTCATCAAACATAATATTTAGGGTTATTTGGCTAATATAATTTATATGCAAAACATGATGAAATAAGATTATTTCTTCGGAATTAGATAGCATATACTTTGAAGAACATTACTAAGCTGATTTCATACATTTTAGTGTTTAGACGAGACATTAAATTCATTGTTGAAAAAGCTTATATGATAATAAGGGTTACGATGACTATAATACTTAAGGGTATTGGGCTAGCCAGATTCAGATGCAAAGCAAGTTGTAATAAGAATATTTTTCCAGATTATGGTAGTACATATCCTAAATATCATTTCTAAACTGATCTTCATAATATTTGCACATAGACGAGGTATTCTACGGGTTGTTGAAAAAGCTTGAGTGCTTCCATTACTACACGTCAAAGGTTCAGTTTTTGATATAAGATTGCAACTACACCCTATAAGATAATCTATCCATTTTTCAGGTATCAATAGGGTACGACACTAAGAGTGTTTTAAAGTTGATTTTGCGATGTTTGGTTTTTATCCGAGATGTTTTCCATGTAAGCGGTCATTAGGGTCTATCAAGGATTTAGTTCAAACTTACACAAACATAAGATATTTTTGCATATACAGCTAGGGCGTTATTTTTCAAGGTTATAAATTTGGTTTTGTCAAATTTGAAGTTAGCTTGTGAAAGTTATAACTATTTAAATTATATAAGTATTAACACTTCGACTATTAACCATTTATTGTTTTCTAGGGTAGACTCTAAATATTATTATATATCTGGAATCTTTGTGATGCTAGGAGTATAAAAAAACTGGTTTGGTGATTATTTGAACAAATTTGAGCCATATTTTAACTATCTGATTTTCTATGCATATATATACATTCTACATTTAAGTTATTTCATATTTTTCAAGATAGTTCAAATCAAGTTCACTTCTTAATTATTTTTGAAAATTCAGGTATTTTACTGTCAGGCTAATATGTAAGATCAATTTTGTTTATTTTGCATTTCTTTCATACAAGTATTGCTTAATTGAATTTCTAATACATTGAATGAAATCTTTAATAGAAAGTAATTCAAACATAGATGAAATTTAAATATTTTTATATATTTGAACTTTTGGAAGCATAAGGTTCTCACTAAAATTGGTTCCATTCAATTACAAGTTGGTTTGCAGAAACTTTATATAAGGCATATCTTTACCCCTTTCATTAAATATTAAATTTCAATTTTACCCAGTACTATCTTTCAAAATATTTTTGCATATTATAAAAGAACTTGAATTTATATGATTTTATAATTTTGTTTCATCTTATTTGGACATGTGATTTAAAAGTTACAAATACTTATGTGCTCTCGGGTATGAAAATCTTAAGAAAATTCAGAATACGCTTTGTAAAATGGAAAGCGCCTTTACCCTTTTGAACTGAGGACGCTCACGCGGCTAACAGGACAGCCCCACCGCGCAATGAGCCAAAGGCAGGGACGGCGCTAGGGCATGGCGGCGGCGGAGCTACGGCGAAGGTCCGGCGAAATCGATGGCACGATGGGTTTCAGTGTAACATCGCGCATCCGAGGGTGGTGTCGATCACCTCCGGGGATGGCCAGAGCGAGCTGCCACCGGAGGCCTGCGGCGGAGGAAAAGGCGGCTCACCGGGGAAGAAATTGAATGAGTCTCGGCTTGAATGGGTAATGATTTAAGCATCAAGGAGGCTAGAGTGTTCCGTTTTACCGATTAGTTGATGGAGTTTGGCCGAGTGGCTCTGCCACCGTGTGACCGGAGTTGGGGAAGAAGAAGAAGGGTGCGGTGATGCTGCAGCCAATGAAGCTTAGAAATAAGGCTTGATCAGTATTCAGGGATGCACTAGTGAACTTCAGAAACAGCCAATTTGGAAGAATTCTCACTGGTTGAGCTCAATCGCGATTTCTCCCCTTTTCGGGTTGTTTGACAAAAAATGGCGACGGTAGAAGTTATGGCTAAAGCGCTGAGTTCAGGAAGTGTTCAAGAGAGTAGAGGGCTCATGGTGAAGCTATACGGGTACTTATAGCCGGGGGAAGTCGGTTCTCCAGGGTTTGAATGCTTGAGCCAAAGTTACAGCGCTTATGTAGCCGAACGACGAATTGGCACGGTTTTGACTAGTGAGGTATGGCGCAAGGCTGTCGGTATAGTGCGACGAGGGTGAGCGTGTCTCTGGTCAAGCGAAAGTGGCGTAGTGATGCACTGAATTGGCGCCCGACAGACGAGACCGGCGACGCATGCGCGAGAGAGCTTGGTCGGCAGAGGGGAGAAGAGAGAGAAGGGAAGCAGCGTCTGACGAGCGGGGCCGGGACCACCAGTCAACGAGAGAAGAGTTTTCCCGTTGCTTCCAGTGAATGGTTACGGTAAAGGGGCTTGCCCACACGTCAGTGAAAGAAACAAGGTAAGGAGATAAGTTCCAGGCCAGAAGTTTAGTACACGCATTAAAATACCTACCATTTCACATTCTAATATTGTGAAACTTTTTGACCGACGTCCCCTGGTAGTGATTATCTTCTAGTAAAACTTTTGGAACAAAATATCTTATAACTAATTAGTTAAAATTCTGACACTGTGCATCAGCCAAAATTTCTATTTCGGGTTCTTATTTATTTAAGGGTTCAAATTGTATTATTTATTTTTGAAACTTTTATGAAGATTTATATTTAGATTAAGGATCCTCCCATAAAAATATCAAGATAAAACATTATGTATTTATTTTATAATAATTCCGACATTCTGATTTTCAGGTTTTCCATGTCTCAGTTTTTGAATTTTTAGAAGGTATAAATGATATGTTAAAATCCTGAAATTTCTACCAGATGTAAATTATATAGTTAGTGTGCTATGGTAATTTTTATGGCTCCAGATAAACTTCTAATATTTTAAAAAAATTCCGACTTACACTGTTTTTAGTCAAAAGAGGTGTCATTGATTTTTTTTGTGTGAATAAAATTTTTACTTGTTGACTTTACTGACTTACCAGCTTGGTTAGGGTTCCATGGTAAATTTTCCGAAATTTTACTTTTACCTTTTTATCTTGTTACCATTATCCATTTTTTAATTCTAGTTGTTTGATTTTTTTTTCATTCAATACAAAAATCCAAGGAAAAATCCAAATAAATTCCAATAATGTCAGAAAAAAATAATAATTATATTCGAATTCAAAACATTAATTTTTATATTATTTCATTTTTCGGGATGTTACAACTCAAAAAGTACAAAACCTTGTATACATCGGACCAACTTTTTCGGTCCGACGCAAATATTGTTTTGTTGATATCAATATAAGCCAAAGTATATGTACATGAGACCAACATTTTTCGTTCGGCACAAACTTCTTTGACAAAAAATGGGTCTCAAATCCTATGTACCCCGGACTAAACATTTTTCGTCCGGCACAAATTTTCGGCACAAACTACGACAGACCGATATTTTCGGTCCGGCGCAAATGGGTCATTCTGAATACAACAATGCTTCTCAAATCCTATGTACCCCGGACTAAAAATTTCAGTCCGGCGTGTGTGTATTTTTGAGTTATGACTAACACTCCTTAAAATTCTTATAAAAAAAGGTAGTAGTTAGCCTACCCTGTCTATCTTACCAAACCCCAACGGGAAAAAGGGTAGGTACAACGGTTATTTCTATTCAGGCTCTATATATATGTAGTGCTTTGAGCTCACGAATATATAGCGCTTCGCACATATACATCCTTGAAATCCTAAGCACTGTTCACATCTTTCAAATCATATACAACTCTTTGATATTTAGAATCCTGAGCTTCATTTCATCAAAGAGTTTGAACTTCAACTCAAAAAAACACAAACCCTTATTTTGATCTGATAGAGTGCTTGCTCCAAGCTGTGTCTAGTTTGCATCTAGCTATAGAACCAAGAGACAGGGCTTATGGATAGTCTATTACTCTTGGAACTAGCTGTTCCTAGACGGTTGGAGAAGTTGTTGGTGTGACCTATCCAACAGAGATTGTGGAAGGCCACCATTACTGTGAAAGGTTGAAACTCACCTCACCAGGGTGGTGAAAGAGTCAAGATAGTGAAAAACCAAAAGCCATTGTGATTGGCTATTTGGTGGAGCAATACATCTAAAGAAGTGCTTTTGGTTGCTTATACTTCAAGAAGTGCTCTAACGGGGACGTAGGAGATTGAGCTCTGAACCTCGGTGGAAAAATCTTTGAGTCTCCCTGTTATTGATCTATTTTTGTTTTGCTGTTCTTATTGTCAATTCTATTTCAAATTCTTCTCTATACAAGTCTTACTGACTCAAAATTGTGCTAAATCTTTACAATAATTTTTGTTTTTGCTGTTTTATTGAGAAAAGTTTTTCAATAAGACTTAAAAAGTATTAAAATTTCCTATTCACCCCCCTCTAGGCCAACTTGATCCTTTCAATTATACTGTTGAATCTAGTGGTTTGATAATTGTTTTCGATGGCGTAGGGTGATGCCTCACCATTTTGTTCATGTTGTCTACCATTGATTTACTAGTTATTTACTATCTTTTCACAAATATGCTATCAATCTATTTACTGTACTTCAATTCAAGTTATTGCTTTCTGCAAAAAGAACCATATGACTATCCTTTTTCAAGCTTGCATAAATATATTGCATCATTTCCCTGCGGCTTGCTGAGTACTTTTTGTAATCACGACTATACGCCTTTGTTGATCAGTTGCTGAAGAAGGACCAGGAAATACTGAATATCAATAGGAGGAATATTATGAAGACTATGTGGATTAGGAAGGTGTTCCCCAGACGATTGCCTGTAGCGCAACACTCTTTCAAGAGCCTCCCAATGATCATCTCTTGGGTTAGAAGTAAACCGGCTTAATTTGCTCAGCAAATGAGATATCAGATGTTGTGGCACCAGCTAGATACATAAGGGACCCGATAATTTGTGAATATCTCAATTGATCTTTCCCTAACCCTTGATTTTTCCGAAGCTTAACACTTGGATCACAAGGTGTTGGAGAAATTTTGCAATTCTCAAAGCCGAATTGACTCAATATTTTCTCAGCATAATGGGATTGGTGCAAAATGATCCCATCCTCATTCTTAATCAATTTAATATTCAGAATAACATCTGCCTCTCCCAAGTCTTTTATATCAAAGCATCGAGATAAGAAAGTTTTGTCCTCGTCAATTACAGTAGTGTTTGTCCCAAATATAAGTATGTCATCTACATACAAACACAAAATAACACCTTGACCCCCACCATAACGATAGTATACACACTTATCTGCCTCATTAACAGCAAAACCAACAGATGTCAAAGTTTTATCAAACTTTTCATGCCATTTCTTAGGTGCTTGCTTTAGGCCATACAAGGATTTTAATAATTTGCACACTTTATTTTCCTGTCCAGTAATCACATAACTATCTGGTTGGTCCATATAGATTTTGTCCTCCAACTCTCTATTAAGAAAAACTGTCTTTACATCCATTTGATGGACGTGTAGACCATTGGAAGCAGCTAATGCAATGAGCACTCTAATGGTGGTTAATCTGGCAAGAGGAGAATAAGTATCAAAATAATCCTCTTCTTTTTTCTGAGTATAACCCTTGGCCACAAATCTTGCCTTGTACTTATCAACAGTACCATCAGGCCTCATCTTGTTTTTGAAGATCCACTTGCATCCAGCAAATTTGCACCCACTAGGAAGATCAGTGATCTTCCAAGTCCCGTTAACTATGATGGAATCCATCTCGCTATGGACCGCCTCTTTCCAATACTCAGCATCAGGTAGTGCATAAGCCTCTGAAAGAGATTTTGGCACATCATCCACGAGGTATACAATAAAGTTGTCGCCAAAGGTTTTCTCAACCCTTTATCTCTTGCTCCTTCGAGGAGGCTCTGCGACTAAATTGTTATCCTCCTCAAAAATATCTACTGGTAGTGTATCACTAATTGGTTCAGAAATAGTGGTAGGTTCAATATTATTATTATTATTATGATCAGTTTGATTATTCTCAGTTTGTGAAGTACTACCTGCTGGTCTCATAGGATAAATATCATCAAAAAAATGAAGCATCTCTGGACTCCATTATTGTGTTAGCAATAATCTCAGGAGTTTCTGATTTTACTACTAAAAATCTATAGGCCGTGCTATTATGTGCATATCCTAGAAAAGTACAATCGACTGTTTTAGGTCCAAGCTTTCTCTTTTTCTGCAATGGTATATTGACTTTTGACAAACACCCCCAAGTTCGCAAAAAATTAACATTGGGCTTTCTCCCCTTCCATCCCTCATACGGAGTAATCTCACACTTTTTAGTGATTACTCTATTTAGGATAAATTTGCTGTTAATATAGCTTCCCCCCACCACATTTTAGACATACCGGCACTCTCCAACATGGCATTCACCAAGTCTATTAGTGTTTGGTTTTTCCTCTCAGCTACCCCATTTGATTGGGGAGAATATGGTGGTGTAACTTCATGGATTATACCATGCCCAGAACAAAACTGGGAGAATTCATAAAAGATATACTCTCCTCCACGATCAGACCTTAGTCTTTTAATTTTCTTTTCTAGTTGGTTCTCAACCTCGACCTTATAAATTTTGAAGTAGTTAAAGCTTCATCCTTTGTTTTTAGCAAATACACATAACAATAACGTGTTGCATCATCTATAAAAGTTATAAAATATCTTTTGCCTCCTTTTGTCAACAATCCATTCATCTCACACAGGTCAGTATGGACAAGATCTAGTGGTGCCAAGTTCTTTTCTTCCTCTAATCCCTTAAAGGGTTTTCTAGGTTGCTTTGCTTGCACACAAGAATGGCACTTTGATCCTTTGACAATATCACATTTTGGAATTAATTGTAATCTGGACATTCGAGTAATGCTATCAAAACCAATATGACATAAACGAGAATGCCAAATATTGTCCTCGCATTTATTCAAAACAGTTGCAATATTCATATTATAACAAGACTCTAGAGTACTAAGGCGGAACAAGCCTCCACTCTCATAGCCTTTACCAACAAAGTTCCCACACTTTGATATTACAACTTTATTTGACTCAAATACTAGCTTATAACCATCCCTGCATAGGAGAGAACCACTAATGAGGTTCTTTTTTATCGTTGGTGCATGCTGCATGTTCTTTAATTGGACAATCTTCCCTGAAGTAAGCCTCAGATCCACCATGCCAACACAAAGAACAGAAGCACGCGACCCGTTCCCTATTAGGACGGAGGAAGCCCCAGCTGCCTAGTAAGGAGAAAATTAGGAAATATCAGAACACACATGAACATTAGCACCAGTATCAACCCACCAATCAGTGGATTGACATGCTGAAAAGACAACAGGAAAATTACCATACCCTCCTGAAGTCGAGGCCTCGCCTATGGTCACGTTGGTATTTTTCTTGCCCAGTTCATTTTTCCTATTTTTGCGATAGCGACAGTCTTTTGCCATATAACCACCCTTTCCGCATACGAAACAGGTGATGTTCTTCATGTCCCTTTTCTCAATTTTCTTCTTTTTAAAGCTAGTTGCCATGTTTGGTTTATGGCCTTTGAAGTTCTTGCCATATGATTTCTTCTCAACAACATTGGTATTATTCTGATTAGTGGTCCTTGGTGCATCTTTTGCTCTTGCCTTTTCTTCCACATCAAGGATTACAATGAGATCCTCAACAAAAATCTCTTCCCTCTTGTGCTTTAAGCTAGTGGAAAAATCCCTCCAAGTGAAGGGAAGTTTGGCAACAGTGCCCGCAGCCACAAACTTAGGAGGCAATGTACAACCCAAGTGCACAATCTCACCAACCAATCGCTGGAGTTCGTGTGCTTGTGAAACAATCGACTTAGCATCATCCATGCTAAAATCGAAAAATTGCTCACACAAGTACAACCAGCGACCAGCTTCAGCATACTTCTAGTCAAGTGCATCCCACAACTCAGTGGAAGATGTGTAGTTCATATACACATCATAGAGCTGATCTGCCAAAATAGTCAGAAGGCAGCCTAGTGCAGTGTTGTTTGTACTATCAAACTGCATGTTCTTGTCAACCGTAAATGGATACTGTGGGTGGATTACCCACCACAGCCCCAATGACATGAACCAAAACTTGGCCCTTGTCTGCCATCTACGGAAGTTTACACCAGAAAACCTCTCAGGTTTCATGGCATCTGAAGCACCAGCCATTGCTGAATCACAAAAATATTCGCAATAAGGTTTCTGGAATATTGAAAATTGGTGCAATATTTTTATTCTAGATTTTATATCGAGGCAAAAGTAACACAAGACTAGAGATGCATAAAACAACAGGTAACACATTGTACTTCAGAACATGCTCAAGAATTGTATATTAACGGAGTTGATTTATCACACGAACTACTTACAGTTGGGCTTGCTAAAGAATAGGAAGCAGTGCAGCGCAGACACGGTCGTCGAAGTAATCAATGTCGAGGAAGAAGAAGAGCGGTCGCGCTGATGCGCTACTCAGAAATTTTATTCCCACACCGTGTAGGTGAACTCTGCGGCAATAGTTCGGAGATACCACTCACCCTCCTTCACGGTGCACACCGAGGAGGAAGGCCGGCGAGGCTCAACAGCTCAACACAACAGTACAGCAATCTAGAGATGAGGAGGACGAATGGAGGAGAAATTCAGTGTCACTGTCCTGGACGTCTCCAAGAGCTTATGTACACATGCACCAGTAACTGACCACATTATGTCAGTTAAATATGGCAATTACTAGTAACTGACAGCATAATGTCAATTAACTCACTAGTAACTGACGACGTTTATGTCAATTACACCGATTTGAAAGAGATGTTTAAATCGCATTTAAACAGATTGAATGGAGAGATAATTGCAAGGTTCAGCAAAACAAAAAATGAATTCAAAGTGCCAAGAGACACACTACGATGCGGCGTGGTCACTTGTCCCAAGTCACAAGCCACGCGAATTTTTATGCGAAAATACGGGAACGCGCGCGTGCATGTGTGTGTTTAGCCATTGTACACCCTATGCCATTCTCATGCCAACTGTCATTATTCAAGAGGTGGCAAGGACTCTACCTTTTAAGTTGCCCTTCCTCCACTTGGCTCGGCAATATGGTACTAAACCATGCATGCTTTGGAATTAAAGGAAATGGGTGTAACATCCCGTAAAATTCAAAAATATGAAAAATAACCCCTACACATATACTTATTAATCGGCTTTAGCTGTACAAAAGCATTTTTATGTAGTGTTTAAATCTTGATGTTTGCAAGTGGTTTTTATTTTCTTGTTCGGGCTGATTTATATGTGAACTTGACCTTTAGGTTAAAGTTTCACAATGTGTTGCCATTATGTATGAATCCAGAAACCGCAAACCGTAGGCTTAAAAGAAAATTTCATAAAACAACTTACCTTTTCTTTCTATAGCATTTCTTACAAGCTTATCTCTTCTTTCTATAGAATTTCTCAGAACTTATCTTATCTTTCTGTAGAACTTCTCACCTGTATATTTTCTAGTCTCTAATCTGTAACATCCCGAAAATGAAAAACAGTATGTAATAAAATGGAAATGAATATTTTGGATTTGAATATAATTATTTCTGAGTTTTCTTGATGTTATTGGTTTTTATTGGATTTTCTTGGATTTATGCTTTGTATGAAAAGTCCAATAAATAGAATTTATCAAATGGAAAATGGTAAGAAGGCAAAAGTAAAGATTCGAAAAATTACCATTTGGTCATGACCAATCTGGTAAACCAGTAAAAATATTTAGTAAAAATCTTTGGTGCTGATTTGGGACAAAATAAATATCCTAGCTCTCTCTCTTTGACTAAAAACAGTAAAGTCAGAATTAATTAAAAATAATCGAAATTTATCAGGAGCCACAAAAATTAAAATAGCACCCTTAGAGCAGTGTTTACATCTGATAACAATCTCAGGAACTTATCATGTCGGCAAAGCCTCCTAAAAATTTAAAAACAGAGACTATTAAAAACAAGAAATCTTCATGTCAGAATTTTTATAAAATATTCACTCTAGATTTTGAATTAAAATTTTTAGGGAGATGTCCATAAGACAAAATGAACTTCCATAAAAAGTTTGGAAAATAATTGATAATTTTACAATTTCAAATAAATAAAATACCGAAATTTAATTCCTGTAACAGTCCAAAATGTCAGAATTTTAATTAATTATTTGTCAGGCTTTTAATCTGAAAATTTTACCAGGAGATAAAATCTTACAGAGGAGGATGGTAAAAAAGTTTCAGAAAATCCTACCATGATTTGATAGCCGTTTTAATGCCCACATGGGAGCTGTCCCGGCCAGAGTTATCTTAACTCGTCTCCTCACGACATGCGGGCGAGGCACCGCAGTTGACTTGGCGAGTGGCAAGCAGCGTGGACATTTCCTCTCGCTGCCGGTGGGGCGGACCCACTTGTCGCCTCCTCTCCACGCTCTCGCCCTTTCCTCTCGCCCGAGGAGAGCTGGAGCTCTCTCGTTTCTTCGCTGCTGCCTCTCTGCATCTCAGCGCATTTCGCGCCGCCCCGGACTGGTTGCCGCTGCCACAAAGTGCCCCGAGGCTCCCGCGCCATACCCTGTCCATCCCGCGTCATTTCCTGCCGGTGAAGCTTCGCGCCACCTCGCCGAGCGGCCAAAACCGAACCAGCCGCAACTCCCTCGTCCGTTCAAACGCTGGAGCTGCCACTTTCCAGGCTATAAATACCGTGATAGCGTTGCACTGAGACATCCATTTCTTCATCCGTTCTTTGAGCCGAACACCAGAGCCAGTCGCCCACCTCTTCGCCATTTTCGCCGAAGCCAGAGAAAGGGGGGAAACGGTAGAGTATGCCCAATAGGCTTTGACCTTTAAAATCAGTTGAGCCTAGAGCTTCACCAGGCATCCTAGAACACTGACCAACTCTTCTTTTTCTCTGGTTTTGCCCGCAGCCTGTCCTCATCGCCGTTCTTCTTCCTCACGGTAGGCGATCGTGGGCAGCCATCTCTGGTGCTTCTTCGGCCGCATTAGCAGGTGAAATAGGACCCTTAGGTTACACTGATGCTCTAGGAGCTTTTTCCCGGTGGAAAGATGGCCGGCGGCGAGCCATAGCTTGCTCGACCGTGGCGCCGCCGTGCCCCCACGGTGGAGACCCATCTCCCGGTCACCTCCGGTCGAATGGCCACCACCACTAGATGCGCAAAGGCACACTGATGCTAATAGCGCCGCCCGTTTCGCCGTGCCGGAGTTAGTTCGCCGGCTGCGAGCTTTAGACCAAATGCCCTGTTTCGGGTCACTGACCGGTGAGTCCGGGTTGTCAGTGGCGCAGTCTCTTGAGTCGCTCGGTCACTGAAGAGCGGGGCCCATCCGTCAGCGTCGGACCGTGTCTGTCTTGCGCCGTCGTCTGATCACTTACGTCGCGAACTACGGCTGTCGACCAGATCGCACCGCGCAGTCGCTGGCGGGCGGGGCCGACTTGTCAGTCGCATCGGGCCGAATTCAAATCACAGCGCGCCAAAATCCAAAAGCCGCTTTCCAACTGCGAAAGCGTATTTTGAATTTCTAGTTGAATTTCTGAAAACCGAATAGATTCAAATGTCCATAACTTTTGAATCATCTGGCCAAAAATAGTGAAACCAATTTCTAAATTCATGAAAAATTCCGTTGATTCAGAATATGCAAAAATAGTTTGAAGACCATCTCTAGGAAATTTTGAAATTCAATTGGAATTAAAAGGCTAGAGATATGCTCTATACAAAATTTCTGTAAATAAGCTTGAAAATTTATGAAACTAATTTTTCTGGAATCCTTACATTTCCAGGAACCCAGATATATAAGAATATTTAATTTTCGTGCTGGTTTGAATTATATTCTACTTAGGTTTTGTTTCCAATACACTAGTAATTCAAATATGTATAATAGTATTAAAGAAATAAAAAAGAAACAGAAGTTTAACTATAAACAATAGGATGGCAGTAGCATGGTTAAATTTGATGAAGTATGAATTTTGGTTTGAATTGACTTTAAATCATGTAGTAATTATTGTGCCAAATGCACTCACACATATATATGCATATATATGTGCATTGGAAATTAGATAGCTAGAATCTAGTTTAATTGGTTCAAGTCATGAACAACCTAGTAACCTAGTTTAATAAAATTTTGTGTAATCAACCCTTTATCTTGTGAATTAAATTTTATTAATTCAAATAATTTTAGCATCTATAATTCGAAGTTAATAATACTAGAATTCACAAGTTTAGCCTCTTGAATTCGTAATTCCAAACAATTAATGTGTTAAAGGGAACCATGTTGTTCATTGCACAAAAAGTTTTAACGTCCCAATTGTATAATTATTTACCGTGTGAAATCTTAAAAATTTATATTTCAACTCTCAAAAGGATAACCCAGTTTTCTACAGTTTTTCTTTATTTGACTTACTGTCTGTCTTCTTTTCGCCCTTTTCTGAATTTTGATATTTACTATATTTCCGCTTGATCGTCGTGTAGAGTCCGACGTCCTCGAGGAGGAAGACGACGCCATCGCCGATCCAGATCCGGAGTTAGACAGCGAGTTGCAAGGCAAGCACCACCTTGAACATATCGAGCCTACTAATTTACCTACACTATGTTGTTTTTGCTTATGTACAGTGCATCCGGATAGTTCTCCCTAAAAATGCTAATTTGGGTTAGAACAGTAGTTAGTCTTGTAAATTATGGTTTGCCTCAATCTGTATGAACATGTGAACCTTGTAAGCCTTAGTTGGAAAACTAGACATGCTTAATGTCATTTTCGGTATGACCGCTAGCATAAAATATGTGCTTAAGCTGTTGATCGTGTTTTCAATCTTTTCAACGAATGTATGATCCTCATTTGGGAAAATGTTGCTAGTACTTTGATTAAAACCCAAAACTAAAACTATGGTTTTGATGCGGGCGATTATTGGCAATAGCCGGAGGTGCAAAGGGAATTGCACGTAGTTAGGGTGGAGTATCGCCCGTGTCGGGTTAAGGACCGAATAATGGGACGCTATAGATCCAAGAATTTCGTACAACCACGAGGGCTTGTATTGGCGGGTCTTAGCCTATTCAGTTGTTTTGGTGTGGCTTTGCATCTAAGGAAGGCGGGAGATTGCACAGGCATTCCGGTTCGGTCTGTCTGTAGGGGGTCTACTTACCAATGCAACGGTGTACGCCTTGCCGTGGACAGAAACGTGGTGTTGGGTGTGATGTGAAAGGATCCACGTCTTGGGTGAGAGTTTCTGTTTTCATGGCGAGGGCCAAACGTCTCGGGCTGGTTCAAAGCCACATCTAAATAATGTAACGGCTCTGTATGATCTCCTTGCCGACACACCAAAGGAAGTGTGTAAATTGGCCTGGCAAAAGAGGTTGATCATTCCTTGTGGGTAAAGCTGTACACCTCTGCAGAGTGTAAATCTAATCGATTAGCCGTGTCCACGGTTATGGACGCTTGGTGAAGTCATTCCAATGTTAGCATGTTTTGGTATTTTCTGGAAAAACTGGGTTTAAAGGGAACTGTTATGCAACTAGCTTTTTGGGTCAAAGGACAGACTCCGGGGATCGTTGCAGTCGGGTAGACTGGATTGAAGGACTTGGATATTTGCTTATCACTTTATAATTCAAATGCCCATTTGAAAATGCAATGTTTCAATTTATTATGTCATATCTTTAAATATTTATGCAACTGCAAAATAACCGTTAACCTGCCTTGTTTAGCCTGCATAATTACTTTATTGCATCTGTCAAACACTATAAGTCTTGCTGAGTACCAAAGTACTAAATCTTGCATCTGCTGTCTCAGAGGACGAAACCTGCGAAGCGCCACACGACTTTTACTTTCACGCAGGGTGCAGGACTTTCGGCGATGAGTTTCCCTAGGTTTGCCAAGTCAGTTGCCTGAGGGTTAGCGGGCAAACCACGTGGCTTTTGGAATTTTAATTTCCTCTATTTTTCCGCTGTTGTAAGAATTTAACTCTGTATAATTATTACTATTGTAATATATGCCTGTCAGATATTTATCTTGTGGTTGTGATATGAATGTTGTAAACATGTGAGTGCTAGCCACTGATCATGGGACTAGTACGGTAATCACATGGAGGTTCTTGTTTGCAAAAACGGGGTCTCACAGCGTTGGTATCAGAGCCACACTGACTGTAGGAAGCCTTGGGTGAATGGTTGTTAGTTAGTAATATGAACACTTAATTTGAAGGACAAACGAAACTCTACTCTCTACTAATAATGAACTTTAGCATATATGCTAATTTTCTTATTTGTGGTCTCTTAGCTATTCATAAATAATTATTATTAATCTCTCCTTTTCTGTTATTTTGTAGATGGCATGTTATGTACCTTGCCATGAGTCGATCACTCAAGAGCTAGGTGGAATGATGGGGGTACTACCTCATCTGCTAGAGGACTGTCATTACGAGAGTGTCCCAAGATATGTAGTGTTCTATGCATACTTGAGCTCGGAGACTAAGGAATATGCTACTAGGGTCTTTATACCTCCAAGACCGGCTTTTAATGAGGGTGAAAGAACTTTTGAAGAATATGGATCATCCATAGATGCTTCGATGAATGAAGCTGCTTACCAGGCCGTGATCCACTTCCGTCATGTGATTCCAGATCTGGATCCTGCTTATCGATATCTTCCTGGAAGACCCCCAGTTGGAGATAATGTATATAGAGACCACACTAGAGTTAGAAATAATGGTCTTAGGGTTATGTTGAATTTTGTAAATAAGTTAGATAACCACTATGTACAGTTAGCGCAGGAACTGTTGGAGACCCGACGACGGATGGCATTTCTGGAAACCCACTTGGCCCCGTGCGTAGCGAGAGGTACAATACCACGCACGGTGCTAAGCCAGGGGACTTCTCAAATCCCATCCGCCCAGCGCTCTCCACCTGATTCCTACGTGCCTACGCCTGGTGTGCCCAGAGGAGCCAGGATGTCCTGTATAGGTAGTCACCCGTGTCTTATTAACGATAAGGGCATAAACCCCCGTAGTACTTGTGAGTTTCAGCCCGAAGCCCCTCGGGTGTATAGGCGTAGAGCCTACGCGTCTAGTACCTTAGACGAGATAGAGTAGATAGGAGTCCATGAGAGGGATGTAATAGTTGTTTGTAAATATGAGAAGTATGAGATAAATAAAGTGGTATATTTTGTTATGAATCAATGAGGTATTAGTTAATTGAAGGATGAAAACCATATGATAAAGATTAATATAGGAATAACTTAGTTCATAAGAATTGTAAGGGCTAAGTATATAAGAATTGTGAGATAAATTCGACCCATGCAAAAGTAGCACAGTTGTTGTTTCTCTGTTACTGCTGGCATTATATTAATACTAATTTATCTTGCTCTAAAATTTTAGATGACCAACCCCTCCAGTTGGGCAGCTATAGCTAGGGACTTAGCGGAAAATTATGGGCAAGAAAAACATCGCCCTATGCTCACTGTTAGGCAGATAGTGGATGGGTTTAAAGTGTATGCGCACGCTATTACTATAAGGAGAGGGCGTCGCGTACGCCATCAAGTTAAGCATTTTAGTTCAGATAGAGTCCAAGCCATCCAGGAGACAAGTCGTAAGTTGGCGAGAAAGATTTGTCAAGTGCATCATGTGGATATGAGTGCGTATGTACGTTCATATGAAGCGCGTATAGGTGGCCAGGAGACCGAGTTGGGACCTAGGAGGCGCAGAACTGGAAATAGACAGGAGTATCTACGTCAGTTTCGCCCGGCAGGGAATCCGGAGCCGCCTCCCGAGCCCTCTAGTTCGGGGAGTAGTTGTGATGTGGGATCACCATCGCCACATCCGGGGATTATTACTGGATAGGTTCACCCCTAGTGATCTTGTGTTATAGTAATAAATTTGTAAAATAGTTGGTATGTGTATGTATCCTTTATAGTTACATGAAATGCTTTTGGTATTGTAAGTTTTAGAGTTGTACCTCTTTTTGGCATGAATAATAATAACGGATTTTCCCTCGCGAATTGTAACTAAGGGGTGAAGATTTTCGATGAGAGAATCCAAAAAAAAATGATGATGAACAATTAAATAAAATATTGCTAAACATGATAGTAGAAACAAGATTTATAGGGTGACTATATGATGGGTAAATTTGAATTCCTACCCTAGTCTTTGTCGCGTACTAAAATGGTACCAATTTCAGGATGAGGCCGACCAGGTCACTCAATCAGATCTTGGAAACTGATGTACCGCAGGATACTCGCGATCCCAGAGCGAGTGTCTCAACGCCTGCACAACCTAATCCTCAACATCCTGTAACAAGAGCCTCGACATCTCGAGCAGCCCGCCGAGATGCCCCTATTCCATCTCCGGCTGGGGATGAGGTTCATGAGGAACAGCTGCCTCCACCACCTACTATGGCTCAAGTGCTGGCTTTAATTGAGCAAGGAAGGCAGGCGAATACTCTGATACTGCAACAGATAGCCCAGAATACTGCAGCTCAGGGTGTCGCCCGTGGAGGAAATGGTGGAGCTCCTCAGGTGTCCAAGTTGAACGAGTTCCTAAGAACCCAGCCACCTGTTTTCTCCCCTTCTGCCGAGCCTCTCGATGCTAATGATTGGTTGCGGGCTGTGGAGAGCAAGCTAGCTATTGCTCAGTGTGATGAGAGGGAGAAGGTCTTATATGCCTCCTATCAGTTGCAGGGGACTGCAGTGGTATGGTGGGAGAACTACCAAGCAGTGCTGCCAGAAGGTCGGGTGGTTCTATGGCCTAAGTTTAGAGCTGCTTTCCGCCGCACCCACATTCTAGCCAGTGTGATTGAAGTGAAAAAGCGGGAGTTCCTGGATCTTAAGCAAGGCTCGATGACAGTGATGGAGTACCTGCACCGTTTCAATCAGCAGTCAAGATATGCCACATATGAAGTAGCTAATGAGGCAAGAAGGATTGAGAGATTTAGGGAAAATCTAAATAAAGAGATCAAGTGGGCATTGATTGCCCAAGATATTGACGACTTCCAGACTCTGGTGGACAAGGCCGTAAGAGTGGAGCACGGCAGTCGCAGTGTGATGGAGAGCCACAAGCGCAAGTGGCTTGCGCGTAGCTCATCTGGAGCTGGATCATCTAGGCCGCAAGGGTGGAAGCCGGCCAGTTTTCGTCGACCACCACCACCACCAGTACCAAGAGCCCAACGACCGACTCCCCAGACTCAGAGGTCAAAGAGTCAGGCTACTCGCTTTGTGCGGCGCAAAATGTAGCGATCTGTTCGCCCGGTGCAACAGCCTAGGACTGCTGCTGTTGTCCAAAAGCAGGCGCCAAATGTCACGTGTTTTCATTGCAATGAGCGTGGACATTATGCCAGTTCCTGTCCCAAGAAGAAGACCGGGCAACCTCGTCCACAAGCTCAAGGCCGGACTCAAGGATCGACGCCCCTACCTGCGCAAGGCGGAAATATTGGGCGCCTTCACCATATGACGACTGAAGAGGCGCAGGAAGCCTCAGACGTTGTGCTTGGTATGTTCCTTGTGCAATCTGTTCCTACATTGGTTTTGTTTGATTCTGGAGCTTCCCATTCCTTTATCTCCAAGAAATTTTCTGAACAAAACAAATTAGAGGTTTCCCTGTTGCCTACTCGCGTGATTGTGCAATCCCCTGGAGCCACTATTATAACTGCTAGTTTCTGTGCTGGAATTAGCATAAAAATCAATGGGGTTATATTTTATGCTGATCTCATCTTAATAGATACATCTGGGCTAGATGTGATCTTAGGCATGGATTGGTTGGCCAAACATAGAGGTTGCATAAACTGCGCCGATCGATCTATATCTCTGGTAAATCATGAAGGAATACCTGTGGAATTTGCCTCAAGTACCAATGAGTTGGCATCTCAGCCAGTCTGGTGTTTAACGTCCACAGTTGAATTGGAAACTGTGCCAATAGTTAATGAATTTCCAGAGGTATTTCTTGCTGAATTGCCAGGAGTGCCTCCAGATCGAGAAATGGAGTTCATTATTGACCTTGTGCCGGGAACGGCACCAATATCAAAGCGTGCATATAGGATGCCAACAAATGAATTAGTGGAATTGAAGAAGCAGCTCAAGGAACAACTGGACAAGGGATTTATTCGTCCCAGTACATCACCCTGGGGAAGTCCGGTTCTCTTTGTCAAGAAAAAGGACAATAGTCTGCGCATGTGTGTAGACTACCGTGCCTTAAATGAAGTAACCATCAAGAATAAATATCCGTTACCCCGGATTGATGATCTATTTGATCAACTAAATGGGGCACAAATCTTTTCCAAGATAGACTTGAAGTTGGGGTATTTCCAGCTAAATGTCAGGCCATCAGACATTCCCAAGACTGCCTTCACTATCCGTTATGGATTATATGAATACACCGTGATGTCCTTTGGGCTCACTAATGCTCTGACAAGCTTCATGAGCTTAATGAACAAAATTTTCATGGAGTATCTGGATAAGTTTGTAGTGGTATTCATTGATGATATCCTGATATATTCCAAGACTGAAGAAGAGCATAAACAGCATTTGCATATGGTCCTCGGCAAACTCCGAGAAAATAAATTATATGCCAAGTTCGAGAAATGTGAGTTTTGGTTGAAAGAAGTGGCATTTCTCGGGCATGTTTTATCAGGAGGCGGAGTTGCTGTTACTCAAGTAAAGTGCAAGCAGTGTTGGCTTGGGAAAGGCCACAGTCAGTTCCAAAAGTTCGAAGTTTTCTAGGCTTTGCCGGTTATTATCGCCGGTTCATTGAAAACTTCTCTAAGATTGCCAAGCCACTCACGCAACTCCTAAAGAAGGAAAAGAAGTTCGAATGGACTTCTGATTGTGAGCAGAGTTTCCAAAAACTGAAAGAGAAGCTGACCTCTGCCCCAGTACTCATACTGCCAGATATTCACAAAGATTTTGAAGTATATTGTGATGCATCACTCCAAGGGTTGGGATGTGTATTAATGCAAGAAGGCAGGGTTGTCGCTTATGCCTCTCGACAACTTCGTCCTCATGAGCAGAATTATCCTACTCATGACCTTGAATTGGCCGCTGTGGTTCATGCCCTTAAAATCTGGCGGCATTATCTTATTGGGAATAGGACGGAGATCTATACTGACCATAAAAGTCTTAAGTACTTCTTTACCCAACCAGAATTGAATTTGAGGCAAAGAAGGTGGCTAGAGCTGATCAAAGACTATGACCTTGGTCTTCACTACCATCCCGGTAAGGCCAATGTCGTAGCCGACGCTCTTAGTCGGAAGCTGTATTGCGTATTGGATCCTCGCCAATCTGACCTCATCAATGCTTTCCAAAAGCTCAATTTGAATCTAGTGGAAAGTGGTTATGTGGCCACTCTCCAAATTCATCCAACTCTTAAAAATCGGATTAAGGATGCTCAACTCCAAGATGAAGCCATTATAGAGATCCGGAATCATTCAATTGGGGGCATAAATTCTGAGTTCACAGAAAATCCAGATGGGAAACTTATGAAGGGGACTCGTATTTATGTACCCAATAATTCTTATATCAAGAAGTTGATTCTATCTGAAGCCCATGAGTCACCATTATCTATTCACCCGGTAAGCACCAACATGTATCAAGACTTTAAGAAAGAGTATTGGTGGCCCGGTATGAAGAAGGATATCGCTGAATATACTGCAAAATGCAATGTATGCCAGCGTGTCAAAGCTGAACATCAACGTCCAGCTGGGCTACTCCAACCATTGCAAATTCCAAAATGGAAGTGGGATGATGTCGGTATGGACTTCATTACTGGCCTTCCCCGGACTCAAAAAGGAAACGACTCCATTTGGGTTGTCGTGGATCGACTAACCAAAGTGGCTTATTTTATTCCGGTTAGGACCACGTATTCTGGAGACGAGTTGGCAGAACTTTACATTAGCAACATCGTGCGGTTGCACGGGGTCCCAAAAACAATTGTCTCAGATCGGGGATCACAATTCACATCCCGTTTTTGGGAAAAATTGCATGGTCTCTTGGGAACTAAATTGAATTTTAGTACTGCTTATCATCCTCAGACTGATGGTCAGACTGAAAGGACAAATCAAATCCTGGAAGATATGTTAAGGGCCTGTGTGCTAACTTATAGCACCAACTGAGAGAAGTGTTTAGCAATTGCAGAGTTCTCATATAATAACGGTTTTCAAGCCAGTCTGCAAATGTCGCCATTTGAAGCCCTTTATGGAAGGAAGTGTCGAACTCCACTGTTCTGGTCTGAAGTGGGAGAAAGGCAGTTCTTTGGCCCAGATTTAATAAATGAGGCCCAAGAACATGTGGACTTAATAATAAGCCGATTGAGAGAAGACCAATCTCGCCAGAAAAGTTATGCCGACACTCGTCGACGTGACTTGAGTTTTGAAATTGATGACTATGTCTATCTTAAGGTTTCACCTCTTCGCGGGATCCAGTGATTCCAAGTTCGAGGCAAGCTAGCCCCTCGATATATTGGTCCATATCGTATACTGGAAAAGATGGGAGAAAAAGCATACAAATTGGAGCTGCCATCCCAATTATCCAGTGTACACAATGTCTTCCATGTGTCGCAGCTTAAGAAGTGTCTTCGCATCCCGGCTGAACTTACCCAATTGGAAGAGATTGAACTCCAGCCTGATCTAACTTACCGCGAGCACCCAGTTAAGGTTCTCGAAGAAGCAGAAAGGCGTACTCGGAATAAAGTTCATAAGATGGTGAAAGTACAATGGAGGAACCATACGGAAGAAGAAGCGACTTGGGAACAAGAAGATAAACTTAAAGAAGAATTTCCTGATTTCTTTTAGACCCTTTTCTACCTTCGACCCACTAAATCTCGGGGGCGAGATTTCTGTAAGGGGGGTAGATTTGTAACATCCCGAAAATGAAAAACAGTATGTAATAAAATGGAAATAGATATTTTGGATTTGAATATAATTATTTCTGAGTTTTCTTGATGTTATTGGTTTTTATTGGATTTTCTTGGATTTATGCTTTGTATGAAAAGTCCAATAAATAGAATTTATCAAATGGAAAATGGTAAGAAGGCAAAAGTAAAAATTCAAAAATTACCATTTGGTCATGACCAATCTGGTAAACCAGTAAAAATATTTAGTAAAAATCTTTGGTGCTGATTTGGGACAAAAAAAATATCCTAGCTCTCTCTCTTTGACTAAAAACAGTAAAGTCAGAATTAATTAAAAATAATCGAAATTTATCAGGAGCCACAAAAATTACCATAGTACCCTTGGAGTAGTGTTTACATCTGATAAAAATCTCAGGAACTTATCATGTCGGCAAAGCCTCCTAAAAATTTAAAAATAGAGACTATTAAAAACAAGAAATCTTCATGTCAGAATTTTTATAAAATATTCACTCGAGATTTTGACTTGAAATTTTTAGGGAGATGTCCATAAGTCAAAATGAACTTCAATAAAAAGTTTGCAAAATAATTGATAATTTTACACCTTCAAGTAAATAAAATACCGAAATTTAATTCCTGTACCAGTCCACAGTGTCAGAATTTTAATTAATTATTTGTTAGGCTTTTTAATCTAAAAATTTTACCAGGAAATAAAAACTTATAGAGGAGGATGGTCAAAACGTTTCAGAAAATTCTATCGTGATTTGATAGCCGTTTTAATGCCCACATGGGAGCTGTCCTGGCCAGAGTTATCTTAACTCGTCTCCCCTCGCTGACATGCGGGCCCGGGCACTGCAGTGACTTGGCGAGCTGGCAAGCAGCGTGGACATTTCCTCTCGCTGCCCGGTGGGGCTGGACCCACTTGTCAGCCTCCCTCTCCGCTGCTCTTGCCCCTTTCCTCCCTCGTCCGAGGAGAGCTCGAGCTCTCGTTTCTTATTGCGCCTCTCGCATCTCGGTGCATTTCACGCCGCCGGATGGTTGCCGCTGCCACGGTGCCTCGAGGCTCCGCGCCATACCCCGTCCATCCGCGTCATTTCTGCCGGTGAAGCTTCGCCACCTCGCCGAAGCGGTCAAAACCGAACCACCGCAACTCCTCGTCTGCTCAAACGCTGGAGCTGCCACTTTCCAGGCTATAAATACCGTGATAGCGTTGCACTGAGACTTCCATTTTTTCATCCGTTCTTTGAGCCGAACACCAGAGCCAGTCGCCCACCTCTTCGCCATTTTCGCCGAAGCCAGAGAAAGGGGGGAAACGGTAGAGTATGCCCAATAGGCTTTGACGTTTAAAATCAGTTGAGCCTAGAGCTTCGCCAGGCATCCAAGAACACTGACCAACTCTTCTTTTCTCTGGTTTTGCCCGCAGCCTGTCCTCACCGCCATTCTTCTTCCTCGCGGCCGGCGATCGTGGGCAGCCATCTCCGGTGCTTCTTCGACCGCATCAGCAGGTGAAATAGGACCTTTAGGTTACACTGATGCTCTAGGAGCTTTTTCCCGGTGGAAAGATGGCCGGCGGCGAGCCGTAGCTTGCTCGGCCGTGGCGCCGCCGCGCCCCCACGGTGGAGACCCATCTCCCGGTCACCTCCGGCCGAATGGCCACCACCACTAGAGGCGCAAAGGCACACTGATGCTCATAGCGCCACCCGTTTCGCCGTGCCGGAGTTAGTTCGCCGGCGGCGAGCTTTAGACCAAATGCCCTGTTTTGGGTCACTGACCGGTGGGTCCGGGTTGTCAGTGGTGCAGCCTCTTGAGTCGCTCTGTCATTGACGAGCGGGGCCCATCCGTCAGTGTCGGACCGTGTTTGTCTTGCGCGTCGTCGCAGTCAGCGTCATCGACGTAGCGGCTACTACCGTCACCGCAGATCGCACCGCGCGGTCGCTGGCGGGCGGGGCCGACTTGTCAGTCACACCGGGCCGAATTCAAATCACAGCGCGCCAAAATCCAAAAGCCGCTTTCCAACTGCGAAAGCGTATTTTTAATTTCCAGTTGAATTTCCAAAAACCGAATAGATTCAAATGTCCATAACTTTTGAATCATCTGGCCAAAAATAGTGAAACCAATTTCTAAATTCATGAAAAATTCCGTAGATTCAGAATATGCAAAAATATTTTGAAGACCATCTCTAGGAAATTTTGAAATTCAATTTGAATTAAAAGGCTAGAGATATGCTCTATACAAAATTTCTGTAAATAAGCTTGGAAATTTATGAAACTAATTTTTCTGGAATCCTTACATTTCCAGGAACCCAGATATATAAGAATATTTAATTTTTGTGTTGGTTTGAATTATATTCTACTTAGGTTTTGTTTCCAATACACTAGTAATTCAAATATGTATAATAGTATTAAAGAAATATAAAAGAAACAGAAGTTTAACTATAAACAATAGGATGGCAGTAGCATGGTTAAATTTAACGAAGTAGGAATTTTGGTTTGAATTGACTTTAAATCATGTAGTAATTATTGTGCCAAATGCACTCACACATATATATGCATATATATGTGCATTGGAAATTAGATAGCTAGAATCTAGTTTAATTGGTTCAAGTCATGAACAACCTAGTAACCTATTTTAATAAAATTTTGTGTAATCAACCCTTTAACTTGTGAATTAAATTTTATTAATTCAAATAATTTTAGCATCTATAATTCGAAGTTAATAATACTAGAATTCACAATTTTAGCCTCTTGAATTCGTAATTCCAAACAATTAATATGTTAAAGGGAACCATGTTGTTCATTGCACAAAAAGTTTTAACATCCCAATTGTATAATTATTTACCGTGTGAAATCTTAAAAATTTATATTTCAACTCTCAAAAGGATAACCCTGTTTTCTGCAGTTTTTCTTTATTTGACTTACTGTTTGTCTTCTTTTCACCCTTTTCTGAATTTGGATATTTACTATATTTCCGCTTGATCGTCGTGTAGAGTCCGACGTCCTCGAGGAGGAAGACGACGCCATCGCCGATCCAGATCCGGAGTTAGACAGCGAGTTGCAAGGCAAGCACCTCCTTGAACATGTCGAGCCTACTAATTTACCTACACTATGTTGTTTTGCTTATGTACAGTGCATCCGGATAGTTCTCCCTAAAAATGCTAATTTGGGTTAGAACAGTAGTTAGTCCTGTAAATTATGGTTTGCCTCAATCTATATGAACATGTGAACCTTGTAAGCCTTAGTTGGAAAACTAGACATGCTTAATGTCATTTTGGGTATGACAGCTAGCATAAAATATCTGCTTAAGCTGTTGATCGTGTTTTCAATCTTTTCAACGAATGTATGATCCTCATTTGGGAAAATGTTGCTAGTACTTTGATTAAAAACACAAAACTAAAACTATGGTTTTGATGCGGGCGATTATTGGCAATAGCCGGAGGTGCAAAGGGAATTGCACGTAGTTAGGGTGGAGTATCGTCCGTGTCGGATTAAGGACCGAGCAATGGGACGCTATAGATCCAAGAATTTCGTACAACCACGAGGGCTTGTATGGGCGGGTCTTAGCCTATTCAGTTGTTTAGGTGTGGCTTTGCATCTAAGGAAGGCGGGAGATTGCACAGGCATTCCGGTTCGGTCTGTCTGTAGGGGGTCTACTTACCAATGCAACGGTGTACACCTTGCCGTGGACAGAAACGTGGTGTTGGGTGTGATGTGAAAGGATCCACGTCTTGGATGAGTGTTTCTGTTTTCATGGCGAGGGCCAAACGTCCCGGGCTGGTTCAAAGCCACATCTAAATAATATAACGGCTCTGTATGATCTCCTTGCCGACACACCAAAGGAAGTGTGTAAATTGGTCGGGCAAAAGAGGTTGATCATTCCTTGTGGGTAAAGCTGTACACCTCTGCAGAGTGTAAATCTAATCGATTATCCGTGTCCACGGTTATGGACGCTTAGTGAAGTCATTCCAATGTTAGCATGTTTTGGTATTTTCTGGAAAAACTGGGTTTAAAGGGAACTGTTATGCAACTAGCTTTTTGGGTCAAAGGACAGACTCCGGGGATCTTTGCAGTCGGGTAGACTGGATTGAAGGACTTCGATATTTGCTTATCACTTTATAATTCAAATGCCCATTTGAAAATGCAATGTTTCAATTTATTATGTCATATCTTTAAATATTTATGCAACTGCAAAATAACCGTTAACCTGCCTTGTTTAGCCTGCATAATTACTTTATTGCATCTGTCAAACACTATAAGTCTTGCTGAGTACCAAAGTACTCAATCTTGCATCTGCTGTCTCAGAGGACGAAACCTGCGAAGCGCTAGATGACTTTTACTTTCACGCAGGGTGCGGGACTTTCAGCGATGAGTTTCCCTAGGTTTGCCAAGTCAGTTGCCTGAGGGTTAGCGGGCAAACCACGTGGCTTTTGGAATTTTAATTTCCTCTATTTTTCCGCTGTTGTAAGAATTTAACTCTGTATAATTATTACTACTGTAATATATGCCTGTCAGATATTTATCTTATGGTTGTGATATGAATGTTGTAAACATGTGAGTGCTAGCCACTGATCATGGGACTAGTACGGGGTCTCACATAATCTTTCCTTAAAAGCCTCCTCATTAAAATTGATAGCACAGCCTACATTATTGTACTAGCAACCATCGAGAATACCTAAACCACGTTGAACCAGCCCCTATTCAATCTTTCCCCACAAGTATCGCCTAACCATGCTGTTGATCCTGAAGATACTTCATGTCGCCACTTCGCCTGGATTGTATGATGACTTCAAAGCCAAGATGGTCTTGTATTTCTGAAGACTAAAAAGGAGTCCTAGAAGAAGAAATTTCGACGGCATCAAGTCGCTCCATCGAGAATGAAAGACCAGCATCGTTAGGCAGAAAAAGAGTACACTAAGATAGGTTAGCTGATGAAATAAAATTTTATTTTAGACCCTTTATGTACTTGATTAAATTTAAAGTCTTTACGTGCTGTTAAACTTTTGTTATGAATCTTTTGTATTGCTTCTCGGGATGCACTCGTGAATGCTCGACATAAGTTGAAACTTCACGACGTGACAACCCTTAACTAATAAGAAAATCTAATTAAGAAAATTTTAAGGAACGGAATGTTACCTAAAACAATATGAACTGAATTCTAATAAATAAAAGATAATTCTGGACTAAACCATTCTCGTACAATTATCTCATCTTCTCTAATATATAGAAGTTTTAGTAACAAAAAGATTATAAAGAATTGGAAGCTACTTCATTGATAAACCAATTCTCATCTTACCCCTTCTATCTTTGCATATTCATCCAAAAATTCTAAAGTCAAGCTCTTTGATCATTAACCACTTCTTGATCATCATTTTCATTAGTGAATTTTGATCATCACTTTCATCAGTAAATTTTGATCATCCATTTCATCAGTAAACAACCCCTTTGATGGATAACGTCACCTGCATCAACCGAAAGAACTTGGATGCATCGCCAACATCTGCCCAAGAAGAATTCTTCCCCATCTCACCAACTTTAAGGAAGTCAGCAGCAATCCCCAAGCCGTCTCAGTTATCTTCCGATAATCTGGGATGCCTCATCAAACTTGTATGTGCTTTCATAAACGCCAGCAGCTACAAGATAAAGCTCCCTCTTGTCCATGCTCGCGTCAATGCTAAGCTCGGCAACCAGCGCCTTCTGTGTCAAGTTCCCAGAGCAATCCTTGTCTCAACATCAAGCTATTGATCATAAACCTCTTTTTCATGTGATTGCACTTAACGCATTTATCATGATATTGAGTACGCCTTTTGTTTGTGTATTCAATTCCTTCAATCATACCATTAACTTTGCAAAATGAGTACGTCCTTTGTGTATTCAATTCCTTCGATCAATCATTTTGATTTCGTAAATTGAGTACTTCCTTTGTGTATTCAATTCTTGCAATCATTCCTTTTGATTTTGAGTACATCCTTTGCGTATTCAATTTCTACCGTCATTCTTTTTGATTTTGTACATTTTATTCCTTCATAGTTGTCAAATCCAAACAAAATCAAAACCCTTTGCATACCAAGATGATTGAAAGAATCATATCATCAGAACCATCCATCCTACGACCCTCTTATTACTCCCTAGACCCTGCGAATCTCGGGGACGAGATTCTTGTTAAGGGGGGTAGTCTGTAACATCCCATAAAATTGAAAAATATGAAAAATAAAAAAAATTTGGAAACTAAACATGGAATTGAATAAAAATTGCAATTGGAATCAAGATTTTGATTTTAAACAATATCTTTTCTTCTTTTCGTGCATTCTAATCTTAAGAAAAGAAATATTTCATTATTAAAACTATTTCTTCCAAAACAAACAAAATATAAAAATGAATTTATGTTGTGACCTTTAATTTGAAATTTAATTTCCTAAGTTTTCAGAATATTTGGTTCTTCTTGAGTGTTGCATTAAAAGAAAAGTCAATCTATTGAAAATGGTAAAAGTAAAAAGATAAAAACACAATGGCAATAAAAATCTTCAAAAATAATAATAAAATATTATAAACCGTCATAGCCCTTGGTATGCTGTCAAAGGTAATCTGAAGGCATTAAAATAAAGAAAAGATATTGTAATCATGAGAACATAATCAAAATCTGAACCTACAAGATTTCTTTAGAAGCTATCTTAAATTAACTTTGGTTAAAATTTTAACCATGCCGACATCTTAATCTTTCACATGCCTGTTAAAAATATCAAGAACCACTAGACCCTACTGATGCTCATCCGAACCTCATTTTCCATTAGAATCACCTCAAAAGCCGAGCTGCACTCGCCGGCAATGGCGCCGCCGCCCCCTCACGGTGGCACGCCAACCCAGGCCATCTCCAGCCGAACCGTCACCACCTATGTGTGCACGCCACCTTCGTAATGCTCGCCGTGCTACCGATTCATCTTCTCCAGCAAAGCCTCGCCGTCGGCGAACCCCGATTGCCCTGCCCTGCTTCGACTCTATGCCATGCGGGACTGATCGGTCATCCTCTGAGCTGAGCCGCGTCTCTGCCACGTAGGCCCCACACGTCAGTTGCTCGAAGCGCTCAGCCTCTCGCTGCCATCCGAGGCCCCCTTGTCAGTGGGTTAACCCTGCGCAACCTAGAATCAGAAAGCGCATTTCCGTGGCGAAAGCGCTCTTTCCTTTTATGGTAATTTTTCTGATTTACAGTATTTACAAAACCTCATCATTCAAATACTTATAACTTTTGAACTACAAGCCAAATGAAATGAAATAACTTTCTCAATTCATGATAAATCATTTAGATTCAGAATATACAAAAATATTTTGAAAATAAACTCTGTTTAAAATTTAAATTCAATTTAAAGAAAGGGATCAAAATTTTGCCATAAATAGAATTTTTGCAAATAAGATCCAAATTAAATGAAACAAATTTTGTTAGAATCCTTAGACTCTCAGTAACCTAAATATGCAAAAATAATTAGGGTTCACCATAGGAAATTTTTGAGTTATTACATGAAGTAAGTAAATAGTTCAATATTAATCCAATTAATTTTGGTGTTTCAAATCTAAAATTTTAAATAGTTATAATATGGATCAAACAAATTCAAATTCTGGTAAAATTAGTTTTGTGTCACTCCTGATGTTGTAAGGATCCCAAATATACAAAAATATTTCATATTAATGCAATGATTAGAATAAGTCAATATCAAGCCTTGCTAATCTTTTATATGAAACGCATCTCGGATAAAAGCAGAATATTGTGAAACCAACATTAAAACACTCTTAGTGATGTTCCTTGTTAATGCCAGGAAAATGAATGAATAATCATGTAAGGATCAGTCGCAAACTAAGAACTAAAACTGAACCTTTATCGTGTAGATTATAAAACTACTTAAGCATTTTTAACAGCCCATAGAATATCTCGTCTTAATGCAAATTTTATGAAGATTAGTCTAGAAATAATATTTAGGATATGTACTACCATAATCTAGAAAAATATTCTTATTACAACTTGCTTTGCATCTGAATCCAGCTAGCCCAATACAATTAAGTATTATGGTCATCATAACTCTTAATATCATATAAGCTTTTTCAACAATGAATATAGTGTCTCGTCTAAACATTAAAATGTATAAAATCAGCTTAAGAATGATCTTCAAAGTATAGACTACGCTATTCTAAAAAATAACCTTATTTCATTATGTGTTGCATATAAATCCTATTAGCCAAATAACCTAAAGTGTTATGTCTTATGGACTCGATTATATATGCATAAGCAAACTTTGTAATAACGAAGAAATCTGTAGCTAATATATTTGTAACACCAGAATCTCCTTAAAAACTGCAAACATATAACCAGTAACCTAGCTTAACAGATCTATCATATTCGAAAGCTCTTATTATGCAAAAATCAATTAAAAAGGATTAAGTACCATTCATTTATAGCTTTCAGATTAATTGTCTAATATGTTAATTCTATTAATCCAAATAATTTTAGCATCTATAATTCGAAGTTATAAGTGCAAGAATTCATAATTTTAGCCTCTTGAATTCGTAATTCAATAATAGATAATCTATCAAAGAAACCATGTTTTCTTCATCATAAGTCATTAACAATATGTTTGTATAATTATCTAAATCATAAGATCTTCAAATCATTCAATCCAAACCCTAAAACATTCATGTTTTCTGCAATGAATCTTTATTTGATTTTCTATCGGTTTTCTTGTTGCCCTTATTAAAGTTGGATATTTGCTATATTTCCGATTCAGCGACGTGTAGAATCCGACGTCGCTACTTCCATCGTTGCCTCCGTCAGCCGTGACTTCGTCTTCGTCATAAGCAATAAATAAGCAAGGCAAGCACCCCTTTGATCATATTGATCCCAGTTTTATAAATGTTTTCATTAAATGTTTTACTGCATATGTTACTTTTATTAAAGTCTGCTATATTATGGGTATTGGTAGTTGTAGTTACATAGAACTTCCTTGATAGGTATGGATTTGTGAACCTTGGTAACCCTAGAATAACTTAGACAGTAATTGATGTCAATCTGGGTTAATCACACCTAGTGTCATGCTTAGCCATGCTTAAAGCAACATAAAACTTTGACATTATTAAAAATGTTGGATATGACATTTAATGGGTATGACCTTCTTTATGGTTGGTATTTTGATCAAAAATGAAAATAAAACTATGGTTTTGATGCGAGCAATTATTGGCAATAGCCTGGTGTACAAGGGACTTGTACGTAGTGTAGGGGGAGACTATTGTCCGTGTCAGATTAAGGACCGAACTACGTGTTCGTTAAACCCAAGAATTACCATATAACCACAAGTGCTGGTATGGGACAGCCTTAAATGAATTAAGTTATCTGGTTTAACTTTGCACATAGGTAGGCCGGAGTAGTACGAGCTTCTTTAGTGACTGGTTGGTCGGAGGGGCGCCCACACCGAGGTGTTGGGAGTTAGTTTGATGATACAACGGTGTACGCCATACTATGGATATGCTTATTCATTATCGTGCAGTGATTGTACAAACATTTACACCATAGTACGGGTTTATCGTCACAGTGCTGGTGCAAAGTTAGCCTAGATAATGTAAAGGTTTTCGTTATGAACATTCTGGCCACTACCCCAAAGGTGCGTGAAATATGCGGCAAAAGGAAAAGGTCATGACTTGTGGGTAAAGATGTACACCTCTGCAGAGTGTGAAACTTTTCGAAAAGGCGTTCCCGCGGTTATGGGAATCTTGGTGCGCCAGCACTAGTTAGATGTTCTTATTTTCATAAAATCTGATTTCTACCGTGTGTCGGTAATTTCTACTTTTTGTCAGTGGAAATGGTTCGTGGATATGGTCATGATACCAAGGTACATGAGATTTATTTATGCTTATAATCTGTTACTTTCCGTATTAAATTGCTTTTATTGAAATTTCGTTTTGCAATCTACTATTCTGTATTTACATTCCAAATTGGCTTTATGCAAATTAACCGTAGAAGCATTTCCTTTGAAGTGGCTTGCATATATTATAGGTTTTGCAAAAGTCTTGCGGAGTACGAAAGCACTCACCCTTGCTTAATCGCTGTTTTTAGGTGAAGAATCAGATTAGTCCGACGAAGCATATTTGCCGCAGTATTCGGGAATGTTAACGATGAAGCTTTTCTAGGGATTATGCCTTGTCAGTTGCTTGAGGGTTGAATGGGCACACTACAAGAATCTTAATCCTTTCCAATAAATTTCACTCTGTACTGTAAGATATTATTATGTAAATTACCATTATTATTTGTAATAAAGAGTGTGATGTGATATCAATTGTTGTAAATGTGCGTGCTAGCCACTGATCATGGTACTAGTACTGTATGCACATGAGATTTCTATTTTTTGCATTTATGTGAAAATGGGGGTCATTACAATGGGCCACCCAATAGGCCAATTTCTAACAATCCCCACCAATTCTAAAGCAAACAGCAAAAAAGATAACAAACATGGTTGACCTCGCCAATATGGCTTATCCCTGCATGCGAATCGAGAACACAAGCAAGAATAGGTAGATGCAATCTGAATATTGCTAATTACCAATGAAGAACTCGAAGTTGGGGTTCCACAAACAGAACAAACGGCGAAACTATCTAAAACAAAATAATCTAAGCAAAACCCATCTATTCTAGCAATGGCTACTAAATATATAAGAGGATAAAGGCAAGGGAGGCGGCCAAGGGGGTGGCCGTGCAACCCTAAGTCGTACAAGGCCTTTGGGCCTAAGTGGAGATGTCGCAGCACCAGACAGATTCTATTTGTTATATTGTTTTGATAATTCCTGTCTATCTAGAAGGAGTTTGGACATGAAACCACTTCCGTTGGAAAGCTCTCATCGTGGGCTTCTCCGTAGAGTCCAAGAACGCCTCAAACCGACTTCGTATGACCCAAATATGGTCATTTTTAGTTCAACTGCTCCTGGGGCGGAATTGGACTCGTGAACGAATTGGGCTTAATCTTGGGGTGGGCTTGGAGCATTAGAAGTTGTTGGGCCCTTGCCTTTCCTTGAGATAGAAGCATGGTTTCCTGGGCCGGCATGGTCTCATCATCCTCCCCTTCTTGATTTTGAGTCGTCCTCGACTCAAGCTCATTAGCCTGCAAAAGGTTAGTAACAAGAGGCGGCAAAGAAACCAACATATTCTTTGGTTGTTGATAGTGTGGCACATTAAAAGAAGATTTCAAAATGGTACAGATATAAAATCGATGCACCACGTACTTTCCTTTGTCATTATGTTTGCCAATAGCATGAAAACTAACACTGGATGACCATGACAAATTAGCAGGCATAGAAAATCTCTCCTCTAAACAATTGAGATCACATATGAAATCAAATTCAATATAACCCAAAGTATTCAAGGAAGACAAAAGTTTAATCTCATCCTTTTCACTAGCAAGGTGAATAACATGTTTATTTTCAGCACACATGTTTAGATCAAAAATAAAACTGACATGTTCATTCACTAGTTGAGACACGGATATAAATGAGACATTATCACACAACACTTATTTATCACTAGGGACAGCAAGACAATCATATTGTGACAAAGGTGATTTAGTTTGAGTGTCCACTAACTATTGTTCTAGTATAGCACCAGTAGTGACCAAATTTAGCACATCAACAGAATTGTCTCCTCGTGTGAAAATAGCACATATGTCATTACCTTTGTTTTCTATCTCAGCCGATGTAGGCATATCATGATATGTACATTCTTTAGGTATGCATGGGATAGCAAGTATCTCCTACTCCTCCTTCTCTTGCGTGTTTTCCTTCTCATTCTTATTCTCAATGTCCTGTGAAAAGTTAGTAGCAAGTGGAAACTCGACAAGATGCCGTTCTTCCAAAGAAAATTCTTCACTTTGGCAACAATAAACATTAATTTCAGCAAGATGTCTTTCATGTTCAATTTGATTTTCAATCTCACAAGCAAGATTAAAGAAACTAGAGAGAGAACTATATTCCTTATCAACAAGAATACCCTGAATTTTCATACCAAGTTCATTTAAGAATTTTATTTCCTTAGCTTCTTCAGATTCATCTAAACCACAATGCAACAACAAAGTTTCTAATTTCTTGTAATATGCCTTGATAATTTTATCACATTGTTGTAAACATTGCAATTCATAAAGTAACTTTTTAGAATGATAAGCAGGAACAAATTCATCTCTCAATAGTCGTTTCATATCTTTCCATGTTTTTGGTACTTTCTTATAAGCACAAAAATCGTTCCACCAAATTGATGCACAGAGAGTTAAAGCACTAGCGGCATCTTTAATTTTTCGTTTATTACAGAGGTTACATTGCGAAAGAATTTTATCTACCTCTATTCCCAATCAATATAAGCATCAACACCAAATCCGTTATAAGAAGGAAGAACTGGAAAATTCTTACCTTTACCATCAGAAGGAGATGAATTAAAGTTGGGTTGGTGCTTGTGCTCTTTTCTGTCAAGTGCATTCTCCATGTTATGAATTTGCTTGTTCATAG
Source organism: Otatea glauca (assembly GCA_036346275.1). NCBI lineage: Eukaryota > Viridiplantae > Streptophyta > Magnoliopsida > Poales > Poaceae > Otatea > Otatea glauca. Next base: position 36,671,051 of record CM070721.1, on the reverse strand, counting down.
TCTCATTAATCTCTCAAAGCATCTCTCAGAGCTCGTTATGAAGAACACACTGGTTACCATCCTGGTCCTCCGGTACCCCTGCCTTTGCTATGTGAGACCCCGTTCTGATGAACAGGAACCTCCATGTGATGTGATTACTGTGCTATTCCCTGGATCAGTAGCTAGCACTCACATGTTTACAACATTCATATCATAACCATACACGCAGACAAACAGAAGGACATACATAACACTATTAATTATACAGAGTTCAGTACAAAATTAAAACATTTAATAGCGAAACCAAGAGAAAGCTGAACAACTCCAGCCTTGCGGTTGCCCACTAAACCCTCAGGCAACTGACTAGGCAACCTAGAAAAGACTATCGTCGAAACCCCCGAGACCTGCTTGAAAGAGAAAGTCATCTGGCAGATCGCAGTCTTCTTCCTCTGAGACAGCAGATGCAAGATTGAGTACATTGGTACTCAGCAAGTCTTATAGTGGTTCATAGATGCAAATAAGTAATTATGCAGGCTGAACAATAGACAGGCTATGGTTATTTTGCAATTGCATAAAAGCATTAAAAAATGTATAAGCATATTAGATTGAAACATTGCATTTTAATAAAAGCAATTGGAATACAATATGACAAGCAATTAATCCAGATTTTCAACCCAGTCTACCCGACTGCATATAACCCCGGTGTCGATCCTTTGACACAAACGTTGGTTATGAAACGGTTTCCAAAACCACAACCCATTTTTGAAAGTACCAAAAGACTCTAGCATGGAATAACGTTACCAAGTGCCCTTGACCGCGGGCGCAGCTAATCGATTAGATTTACACTCTGCAAGGGTGTACAGCTTTACCCGCAAGGAATGATCAACCTCTTTCACCAGGCCAGTTAACACACTTCCTATGGTGTGTCGGCAAGGAGATCATACAGAGCCGTTACATTATCTAGACGTAGCTTTACACCAGCCCGGGACGTTAACCCTCGCCCTGAGGACAGAGATACTCACCCAAGTCGTGAATCCACATTTTTCACACACAACACCACGTCTCTATCCAGGGAAAGGCGTACACCGTTGCATTGGTATGTAGAAACCCCTACAGACAGACCTGACCGGAATGTCTGTGCAATCTCCCGCCTTCCATAGATGCAAAGCCACACCTAAACAACTTAATAGGCTAAGACCCGCCCATACAAGCCCTCGTGGTTGTACGAAAAACATGGATTCACCGTCCCATCGCTCAGTCCTTAATCCGACACGGGCGATACTCCAACCTAGCTACGTGCATATCCTTTTGCACAACCGGCTAGTGCCGATAATCACCCGCGTTAAACCATAATTTTGTTTGAAGGTTTAGCAAATTATAACCAACCATTTCCCAAAAAGGACCATATACAGGTTGAAAAGACTGAAAAGAGCCAACGGAAAGCTTAAGCAAGAATATTATGCTAACGATTATACCCAAACATGACATTAAGTATGTCTAGCTCAAACTATGGTTTACAAGGTTCACATGTTCATACAAATTGAGACAAACCATAATTTACAGGATTAACTACAGTTATAACCCAAATTAGCACTTTTATGGAGAAATATCCGGATGCACTGTACATAAGCAAAAGCAACATAAGGCAGGTGAATTATTGGGCTCGATATGGTCAAGGGTTTGCTTGCCTTGCAATTCACTGTCAGGAATAAAATCCGGATCCGCGGAATAGTCGTCTTCTTCTTTGATGACGTCGGTGTCTACTCGTCGAGAAAATGAAGAACAAAAGAACATTAGGAAACTCCAAAGGGCATAAAGAAAACAAACAGACAAACAAATAAACACAAATTCGAACCAAACAGGAGGCTGTTTCTTTTTTTACGAATTAATTGAATTCACACATCGAATTATAGATGCTAAAATTATTTAGATTAAAAAGATTGTTCAATAGCTTGTTTGGAAGAAAGCAAGAAGAGCAGCACTAGAAAACAGAGCTCTCTGCCTCTTCAAGATTTCAAGAAAAGAGTACTCAAAACAATGCCATATAGGGTTATACAACCATTAGGATTTAAGTGCAACATCTAACAAAATTAGAGTTTTAATCTTGAACTAGCTAAAGCACACTTTGGTTATCAAATATAAAGATCTCTCTTGATTTTTAGGGTTTGGACAAAGCTTACAAACTATTGTTAAAAAGGCTTAGTTGGAAACCTGGACTTAGGCTACAAAATTGGCTAAGGAAAGCACTTAAACAATATCACTTAAGGTTGTTACCCTTAAGAAAACTAAGTGAGTCACAACTCTTAATTGGAATATTTTTCTGGAATCTACTAGTACAAACTTCAGTGATAATTTCAACATTATTCTTTCAAAAATTCTTACTTGGATAAGCTACTTTACACATGGTTGAAAATGCCTAATTGTTTCAAACATTCAGCAAAACATAAAAAGTAGGCTCATTTTACTAACTCGTTTTGGATACAAACCTTAGCAAAATGTCATTATTTTCCAGAACCTATTAGTATATACTATGTGTAGCGTTGCTATACTATTTTTACATTCTTTCTCATTTATATAATCTATTTTATCAAATGTTGAAAAGGGCTATATGAACACAAAAACTACCTTGTTGCCAATTCAACTTGCACATTCATTTACTACTAGACTACTTATCAACTTTAATTCATTTTCCTCCTGACATCAGGGCATGATCTTAAGAACATTTCAAATTCAAATTTGAGTTATTTTGAATCTCTTCATAGCAAATTACATCTATTTTTGCCATAACAAGTGTTGTTTTTCTTTTTTGAACAACTATCACTTATACTTTTCTCTAAGTATTTTCACATGTGCTAACTTCCAATGGTCTATATCCCTCCAGGACGAACTTTGAAACACTTAAACTTTAACCCTTCTTTTCATTTACATAACTTCATCTTTATCTTAGTATTCATTTTTGTGTAAACATGATATACAACAAGGTGACATGCAAACATTTTTGTTTATTTGAAATACTTGTAACCCAGAGACTCTATAAAAATTTATCTTATATTAACTGGACCATCCTAAAAATATTTTATTCACATGGCCTCATTTACCCTAAGCATTTCTTTGAATTTCCTAAAATCACCTATTACTCATCTTCAACAAATTTTTGGATATTCTGAAACTACAAAATTTTACACGAATTTAGAAACTGGTTTCACTCAATTTGGCCAGATGATTCGAAAGTTATTGGCATTTGAATTTTAGTCGGTTTGCTGAAAATCATCAAAAATAGGAAATACGCTTTCGCTACTGAGAAAACTCTCCCGCTGCGCGCGCAGAATTGCATTCAAACACGCTGACCCGCTGACGTATGGGACCCACCCGTCAGCGACTCAGAGCAGAGCGCTACGGCTCCTTGCTCGCCGCCGGCGAAGCAGCTCCGCCGCGGTGGAATGGATGGCGGTTCTAGCTTCAGCACGCCAAGGCAAATCTAGGGTTGGTGTTCATTCATCAGGTGGTGGCCGGGAAGGTGGCCGCCACCGTGAGGGTGCGGCGGCGCCATGGCCGCGACGGTGAAAACTCGGCTAGAGGCTAAAACTCCGGCGATCTAGAGCTAGGTGAGCTACAGTGGGGCAAGAGGACTCGAACTCACCAGTTGGTTGGGTCGGAGATGGCTTGAGCCGAGCTGCCACCGTGCGTCGGCCGAGAAGAAGAAGGGCGGTGGCGGGACGGCGCTATAGGCAAAATGAAACCAAAATGGCGGTTGATCAGTAACCTGAGGGCGTTGAGGATGCCTCGAATGGAACCGATTCAAAGAATTGGGGACGAATTGACCTGGATTGATGGTTTCCCCTTTCGGTTTCTTGCGGCAAGGCGAGGAAGAAGATGCTCCGTGAGGCTCTTAGCTCGCAGAAATGATAAGGTGAAGTGTAGGAGAGCAATGCAATGCGAACGGATGTCTTAAGGCATGGCTACGCTGGCGTTTTGGTTCGAGCTCGAGCGCACGGCTTCGATCGATCTCTCCTGTGCCGAGCGCAAACCACGGCGCAGCCTCTCCTCCGAAGCGGCTCGACCAAAAGCGATCAAGCACAGGTGTGGAGGAGGCGGCGCGCTACGTGGACGGTGATGAGCAAATCCGGACGGGGGTGGTTGAGGCCGGACGGCGAAGGACGAGCGGCGTCGACTCTGTCAGCGACTCGCCTCGCAGCGGAGGAAGAAAAGGGGGAAGGAACATACGAGGTGAGGCTGACATGTGGGGCCGGGGCCCACTACCAGTGAGACAAGGCTTCGCCTCAGCTTTGCCAGCGTGACAACTCAACAGTGGTCGGGCCCACCTGTCGACGAGAGGACACGTTTAATGTGATGGGACTGGACGGGAAATCTCTAGAATTTGGATTTGTTTAAGCTCTATCCTTAGTCAAACATTTACCAAAATTGTTGAACGAAACTCACTAGGAGTTACACGTCTACTGTAAAAATTTGAGATAAAAACTCTTTCCAGATAAGTTACTAAAATTCTGACACTGTACTGTGCCCTAAACCTTGATTTTGGTTTTAATTTAATTAAGGGTTCATAGTTTAATATTTATTTTTGAAACTTTTTGGAAAGGCTTAGATCCTTATTTGTAGAGTAACCTAAAATTTTCAAGTCAAAACAGTGAGAAATTATTTTATAAAAATTCTGACACTTATTTTTCATTCTTTTTGGACTCTCTGTATTTGAATTTTTGAAAGGCTTAACCCAGCTTGTTAAACTACAAAATTTTTACCAGTGGTGTGTCATACAGTCAGGGATTTATAAAAATTTTCTTGGCTTTAAATTGTTATCAACTATTTTTCATCTATGTTTTTGATTTACTGTCTTTAGTCAAAGTTGGCCATATTAGTTATTTATTCTAAATTCTTATGCATGAAAACTTATTTGTTGGTCCCACTAAAATACCAGTGAAACTTAGGTTACTAGAAATTTTTATTATTTTAACCAACTCCCTTTTTATCTTTTTACCCCATTCCTTTTCTCATCTTTTGTTTTTCTTCTTTCGCTTAATATTTTTACATAACACTAAAGTCTAAGGAAATTCCATTTGGAGCAAATAACACTAAGAAATTTCGGAAATACTTATTTCCAACTTTTTACCGTACATCTTTTACTGTTCCAAATTTTCAGGACGTTACATGCTAGTAGAAAACAGAAGATAGCACAAAGTATTATCCCTATCAACTACTAGGTACTGGACAGTGGGATCACAAACTCTCACGCATCTTACCGAGCTTTTGCAAGGTTCTTACCAAAGCAGCGGGTGGCACAACCGGTGGCTAGTTCGTGATACCGTGAGGGCGTGACTGAAGAGATTGCAATGGAGAACCTGAACTGATAAGAAGTATGTGGAGCTCGAAAGGCAATATTTAGTAGCAAGGAATAAGCAATATCGAAATCAGATTAGCAAGCTGAATAAATGTCCAAGTACGTATCACAGTTGCTGGCCTAAACGTGTTTCTAGAACTAGTTCAACCTAGCAAGGGATATATCAAAGCACACAGGACTCAAAGGACGCAAACAATTTTGATTATCTGCTTCTCTTTCCCTCTTTTTACTTCTTTTCTTCTCTATTTTTTTCGTGCAGCTCTTTTTATTTTTGCACTTGCCTTTTGTTTTTCTTTCTTTTAACTCAAAGGCAAAACAAAAATCTCATGTTTTGGAATGAGACAAAACGTTAAACAAATGATCGAAAAATGGGCAAAAATAGCACAGGAAACTTTCGGGGCTCAGAACTCGTTCTTAGAAGCTGATTTTGAGGATCGAAAGTTGCATAGGTCTTTGACCTGTGGATTTTTCAGATGTACTTCATCGTCCTCTTTGAAAAAAAATATGCCCCAATCGGAGTTCATATGCAAAAGTTATGGCTGTTTTACTGAACACTTCGCAATCTAGGATTGACTGCGACTTCACTTCTACTGATTAGGGCTAAAATAGAAATAGGATCACGGGTGAGAAAGGGTGGCCAGTAATGCAAGGTAATTGACACAAGGCAGCTCGCGACCTATCTAGGGTTTGTGAAGCAGGATATATAATGCAGAGCGGCGGCAGGTACAAACCGAGTAGGACTCACTTCGGTTCTAGGGTTGGCGGTGGTGGGATGACTAACGGTGCAAAACAAGAACTAGAGCAATGGAAAGGGACAACTAGAAACTAGGATCACGACCTCAAACCAGCAACAAGACGACAACGATGGACACAAATTCAACAAAGCGAAACTAAAACGAAAATTGCTAAGGCACAGGGGGTTGTAGGACAACGGAACCGATGAAGAACTTTTTGTAGGGTAATTTTTCTGGACTCTAGGACGATGGCAAAAAAAAGTGGGGATACAAGAATTACCTATCGGGCAACCGAGGCTCTGATACCACTTGATGGGAACAGTGGCCTGATCTTCCGACAGGTAGTAGTAGGTCGATTGGTGGAGAACTCGACGTTGATGATCCGGCTTCCAATCAAAACGGATTCGAACCCTGCAATCGCTACACCACGGCTCCTTTGGTTATCAACCACGGACAAACACGGTTGACCTCGCCAAGAAGGCTTATCCCTACATGCGAATCGAGAACACAAGCAAGAATACGTAGATGCAATCTGAATATTGCTAATTACCAATGAAGAACTCGAAGTTGGGGTTCCACAAACCGAACAAACATCAAAACTGTCTGAAACAGAATAATCTAAGCAAAACCCATCTATTCTAGTGATGGCTACTGAATATATAAGAGGATGAAGGCAAGGGAGGCGGCCAAGAGGGTGGCCGTGCAACCCTAGGTCGTACAAGGCCTTTGGGCCCAAGTGAAGTTGTCGCAGCACCCGGTAGATTCTGTTTGTCATATTATTTTGATAATTTCTGTCAATCTATAAGGAGTTTGAATGTGAAACCACTTCCGTTGGAAAGCTCTCGTCATGGGCTTTTCTGTAGAGTCTAAGAACGCCTCAAATGGACTTCGTATGACCCAAATATGGTCATTTTTAGTTGAACTGCTCCTGGGAGCCGAACTGGACTCGTGAACGAATTGGGCTTGATCTTGGGGTGGGCTTGGAGCATCAGAAGTTGTTGGGCCCTTGTCTTTCCTTGATATAGAAGAATGGCTTGCTGGGCCGGCATGGTCTCATCAGGAACCGAGGGAGGGGATGAGCGATCGAGAATCTAGAGGAGCGGGGTGGAGGCCGCTTCTCTCACGCCATGTAAAAATGAGAATCACTCCATGCCGATTCTGATTCCGGCCGGAAGGAGAGTGTAAGGCCCCTATGTGAGACCCCGTTCTGATAAACAGGAACCTCCATGTGATTACTGTGCTATTCCCTGGATCAGTAGCTAGCACTCACATGTTTACAACAATTGGAACCACAACCACACCACAAATAATTACAGCGGAAACTAATATACAAAGAGAAGCTTACAAAACAGAGGATAGCAGCAAAAGAAGCAACATCTTGTAGTTTGCCCATCCGACCCGCAGGCAACTGACAAGGCATAAACTCCAGATAGAACACGACGAAGAAGATCCCGCAACTGCGATTTAAAGAGACTCAAGCCTCGCTAACTCATCCACCTAAAATAATAATTAAGCAAGGGTGAGTACTTTACGTACTCAGCAAGACTTGAGCAAAACCTACAATATATGCAGGCCATTTCAAAGGAAAGGCTAATACAGTTAATTTGCATAAAGCGAAATTGAATTGTAAAACAAGTTATTATTTGCAAACGGAATTTATAAAAGCAAGTTGATTGATAAGAAATAGATACAACAGTAAGTAATACTCACAGTCCTCCATGACGTGAGTTCGAATAATCCAAACCATAAGGTCCATCAATGCCAGCCCTTCGACATAAAGCAACAGTTGCTAAAAAAACAAATTCAGACCAAACCCATTTTAGAAAGATACCAAAGACTCTAACATTGGGAGGATCTTCCCCAAGTGTCCTTGACCGTGGACGCGGCTAATCGATTAGATTTACACTCTGCAGAGGTGTACACTTTACCCACAAGGAATGATCAACCTTTTCGCCAGAACAATTAACACACTTCCTTTGGTGTGTCGGCAAGGAGATCATACAGAGCCGTTACATTATCTAGACGTGGCTTTACACCGCCGGACGTTAACCTCGCTCAAGACAGAGACACTCACCCAAGCCGTGGATCCACATTTATCACACACACACCACGTCTCTGCCCAGGCAAGGCGACACCGCTGCATTGGTATGTAGAAACCCCTACTGCATGACTGACCGAATGTCGTGCAATCTCCCGCCTTCCATAGATGCAAAGCCACATCTAAACAACTTAATAGGCTAAGACCCGCCCACACAAGCCCTTGTGGTTGCACGAAAACATGGATCTACAACATCCCATTTGCTCGGTCCTTAATCCGACACGGGCGATACTCCACCCTACACTACGTGCAAATCCCTCTGCACCTCCGGCTATTGCCAATAATCGCCCGCATCAAAGCCATAGTTTTATTTTGGGTTTTTAATCAAACTACCAGCAACCATTTTCCCACAAAGGACCATTTAGGTTTCATACAAAACATTTCAGGAAACAATTTTAATCATGATCATTTGCCTCACAAAAAGCTAAAGCATGGCTAAGCAGGGATAACATGATCGCATATACCCAATTTGGCATTAAGTAATGTCTAGCCCTATTCTATGGTTATCAAGGTTCACATTTCCATAATTTTCAAGGAGTTTCATATGACAACAGGTATATCTACCAATACCACAAAATAGCGAATTTACAGAAAGTAAACGCATGCATGAAACATTTTAGTAAACACAGTGCAAATCAAATACTAGGATCAAGATGGTCAAAGGGGCGCTTGCCTTGCTTAATCATTGCTTACGGTGAAGATGAGGTTGCAAAAGATGAAGTCGACGATGGAAACGGCGACATCGGGTTCTACACGTCGTTCAACGGAAATAAAGCAAATAACAAGCTTTAATAAGGGCAAAAAGAAAACAGACAGCAAACCAAATAAAGATTCACTGCAGAAAACAGGAATGCTTTAGGGTTGAATTAGATGATTTCATATCGTGCTTAGTTGATTAAATAACCATATTGTTATTAGCTTTTAACATTAAGCATTAAACAGCTTCTTTTATAGCTTATCTATTCTTGAATTACGAATTCAAGAGGCTAAAATTATGAATTCTTGTATTTATAACTTCGAATTATAGATGCTAAAATTATTTGGATTAATAAAATTAAGACATTAAATCATTATGCTAAAAGATATGAATGAATAGCACTTAACCCCTAATTGATTAAGCATAACAAGAGGTTTTGAATATGTTAGATTTGCTAGGATAGGTTATTGGATTTAGTTACGGTTTTTAAGAAGGTTCTGGTGATACAAATATATTAGTTATAGATTTCTTTATTTCAAGGCTCACTTATTCCGATTACGGTAAGGTTCACCGAACATAAAACTAAGGGTTATTCGACTACTAAAGTTTATATGCAAAATATGACGAAATAAGTTTATTTCTTCGAAAACGGATAGCATATACTTTAAAGAACATATCTAGGCTGATTTCATACATTTTTGTGTTTAGACGAGACATTATATTCATGGCTGAAAACGCTTATGTGATATTAAAGACTATAACAACTGTAACTTTCAAGAGTATTTGACTAGCAAGATTTAATTGAAACAAAAGTTGTGAATAAAATATTTTTCTAGAATATGGTAGACCATATTCTAAATATCATTTCTAAACTAATTTCCATAATACTTGCATTTAGACGAGAGGTTCTATAGGTTGACGAAAACGCTTGATAGCTCAATTTACTACTCGTTAAGGGTTCGATTTTTTATATAAGGTTGCGATTACACCGACTAGGATAATCTACTTATTTTTCAGGCATTGACAGGTTATGATATTAGAAGTCATTTAAAGTTGGTTTCACGACAAATGGCTTTTATCCGCGATGCTTTTCCTATAAACGATCATTAGGGTCTAATATTATTTTATTTCAACCTAACACTAACATAAGATATTTTTGCTTAAACAGCAAGGGTACTATTTTTCGAGGTTATTAGATTTGGTTTCATCAGATTCAGAGTTTATTCGCGAAAGTTACAACTATTCCAATTATGCAAGTATTTACATTTTGACTATTAATCATTTACTGTTTTATGTAGTAAACTTTAAACATTATTTTACATCTGGAATCTTTGTACCGCTAGGAATACAAAGAAACTGTTTTGGTGATCATTTGAATTCAATTGATCTCTATATTGACTATTTGATTCTATATGCATATGCATATACATTTCATACTCAGATTATTTGATATTTATTACGATAGTTCAAATCCAATTTATTTCTTGATTATTTTGGCAAACTCGGTATCCTAACGCCACACTAATATTTAGAAACCAAACTTTACTTATTCCATATTTCTTTTATTCAAATTATGTATATTTGAATTTCTAGCTCATTGTATACAATCTTTAATAGAAAGCGCTCAAACAATAATGAAATTTAAATATTTTTATATATATTTGAACTTCTGTAAGTACAAGGATTCCACTAAAATTAGTTTCATTCAATCCTAAGTTTGTTTACAACATTTTAATATGTAGCACTTCTTTAAGTCTTTTATTCAAATTTGAATTTCAAATTTATCCAGTGAACATTTTCAAAATGTTATTCATATTCTGAAACTACTTGATTTTACATGAATATAGAAATTGATTTCACTCAGATTGGAGCTATAATGCAAAATCCACAAGCATTTGATTTGGCTCGGTTTTGTAAAATGAACTGAAATCTAGAAATACGTTTTCAAGTTTGGAAAGCGCCTTTTACCGGTTTGAACTGGAAAGGCTTGCTCTGGCTGACATGCCGGGCCCGCCGATCAGTGAGCCAAAACAGGGGCGGCGCTAGGGCAGCTCGCCGGCGAGGCTACGGCGACGGAGGGGCTCGGCCGAGGGCACCTCGAGCACCAGCTCGCCGACGCGAACCCGCCGGTGGGCTTGATTGTCACCGGAGATGGCCGGAGGTACCTCGACGTTGAGAGGGGGCGGCAATGGCGGGAGCTCGCCGGAGGAGAAGAAGAAATGAGTTTCGGTTCGAATGGGTAACGGGGTGAGTATCAGTGAGTCACCTGAGCTCCATTTTGGCGGTTGGTTCGTTCGGAGAAGTGATGAGTTGGGCCGCCACCGTGAGCCTGAGCCGAGGAAGAAGAAATGGGCCGCGGCGGTGCTACAGGCAAGAAGAGCTGAAATTGATGAGTGAGATGAGTTTAGTAATGCTCAGGGATGCCATGGTTGCGAGGAATTTGAGAGTGACTCACCGATTTTGATTGATCGGCTTTCTCCCTCCTTTTCTTGCTTGCGACGGAAATGGGGATGATAGAGCTGAACTCAGCAGTGATTTGGAGAAGATGATCGGCTGCGAGATTCCTGGAGGTGCGCAAGAGGATGCAGTAGCCGAGCTCTTCACTTGCTCTTCCTCTTTTGGCTTACTGATTTTTGGAGGTTGGATCATGTGATGGAGGAGATGAGTGTATGAGGCTTTTGCTCAAATGACTGCAAGCTTGCTGGCTTTGCCTTGGCGTGGGAATTCTCTGGCTTGTGCTCTGGCTTGGTGTGCTGGTTTGGTTGTGTGAAATGGCTGGCTTATACACTGCCATGTGAAGGAAAGCTCTAGAATGAGTGAGGTGTCCCCAAAGAACAGCACACAGCACGGCTCTAGTGCTGGACGTGAAAACTGCTATGAACCAAGTTGGAAAATTTCGAAACTTTTTGACCATGGTCTACTGGGAGTTCTTAGCGTCCAGTAAAATTTTGATATTAAAATACCGCATGGTTAATTAATTAAAATTCTGACACTGTGCACTGCTCAGAATTTTGATTTCGGATTTTGATTTATTTAAGGATGCAAATGTTATTATTTATTTCTCAAACTTTTTATAATAGTTATATTTAGATCAAGGATTCTCTCATAAAAATTTCATGTTAACATATTATATATTTATGTTATATAAATTCTGACATGCTAATTTACAGATTTCCAATGCCTCTGTTTATGAATTTTAAAAGGCACTAAATGACATGATAAATTTCTACAAATTTTACCAGAGGTAAATAATTTGTCATGGGAGTCATCGTAAATTTTTCAGGTGTAGTTTATTTTCGAAAGTTTTATAATAAATCTGTCCTTGCACTATTTGGAGGTCAAAGGGATGTCTTTTCATTTGTTTGATCACTATGCTATGCATTAAGACTCTTGTACCAGCTAAATGATTTTAAATATATAAAATTTTCAAGATTTTACTTTTACCTTTTATCTTCTTACCATTTTACCTTTTTACCATTTTCCATTTACTAACTCTAATTGTTGGATTTCCATACAATACAAAAATCCAAAGAAATTCAAATAAGAACCAATAAAACTCATAAATAAATATTTTCAAATTTAAAATATTTATTTTTATATTATTTTATTTTTCGATGTTACAAATCTACCCCCCTTACAGAAATCTCGTCCCCGAGATTTGCAAGGACTAGGTAGGTCATGGAACTTCTTCTCGGAAGTAACTTTATCGTTTCCTTGTATTCTTATCTTCAGTGTAATCGCTTTACTAGAGTTTATCCTTGCAATTCCGAGTTAATGTGTTGAGAATAAAGAAGGCTTCTACCTGGGTTTTGCGTAAGTAGATAAGGGATATTATTATATACCTCTTTTGATTAAAAATCTAGGGTTGTTAATAAGGATGATCAAATTTAGAAAATAGCACTTAGTATGCTTAGGATACTTGTGGTGAAGAAAAATAGATGTATTGTCATTAAATTCATTTGGGAAGAACTGAATGTTATCATCAAGAAATGATATTTGAATACAACGGTTGATCTGTATAGTCAACATCAGTTGACGAGATGGATTAAGAATGAATACCATTCAAAGTTGTGTTTAGATTGAAAACAAGGTAAAGATAATTCAAGGATTTGGGTTAAAGCAAATGTGTTATAAGATGATCCTGTTGATTTAATTCGTTTGACCACCTTAGTAGATAGAGGGTTTTGGATTTCCCTTGCATTTGGCAACTATGGAGGAATGGAATGTACAGAATCAAAAAGATTGTTTGCAGGAATTGAATACACAAGGGATGTACTCAATATTACATTAAGCGTTGGGTGCAATTACATAAGGAAGATCTTTATATTGAAAGGCTGACGCCGAGGCAGGGGTTGTTTTGGGTGCTTGACGTTTTCTAGGTCCTCGAGATAGCTTGGAAATCACTGACATTTTCCTTGACGAAATGAAGAACTCTACTTAGCCAGATGTTGGCGAAGTGTTCAAGTTCTTCTTGATTAATGTAGATGACGTTATCCATCTTATTCGAAACAATAGCAAGTTTGTTTGCTAATGTTATAAAACAAATGATCAGGAGGCGACTAGGGTCAAAGAATTGATCTTAGAATTAACTTTGAATTTCTGATAGGGTTCAAATATATATATATATATATATATATATATATATATATATATATATATATATATATCATATCTAATAATCATCCGTAGGTCATAAGTTTCTTTCGTGAATAAGTGTTGTGGGTAATCGGGATTGATGAGGTTAGTTGCGAATACATTTGGTTTGAGTGACTTTTAGAAACATAAGTAGGAGACACTAAACCGAGGTGTTAATTTTTCATTGATTACGTAATGATGGAGGACTTATCGGGTAATGGTTAAAGACGAAAATTGAAAGGTTAGTACTTGACCTTTTACCGGCCATTTGGATAGACTAAGTTAAGACATATTTTGATGAGAGTTCAGTAAGATTTAATAGGCAACATTTCGCTTATCAAATCATTACTTTAAGAACAGATTCTACATGAACCTTTGGTTGACTTCAAGTAGATCTAAAGAGACAAGATGATTTCAAATTAATCTAAGTCCTAATAGAAATTGTGTTTACGAGAGATGTACCTTCCGTTGCGTCAGGTATGTCATGATTAATGTCTCGAGTTGGAGTAAATGTGGAGATAGAGACTTGTTGGCCTTCAAATTCCTGAGGTCAGTTTTAAGATTGTTGTATATCTTCTTGGGGTTGAGAACGAAACGGAGTTTGTTTGCTCTTTAGGCAACTATTGGGATATTGTCCACGTTTACTACATCAAAAAGCAAGAAATTTTGGCTTTCCGGTTTTGTGTAACAGATAGATGTTCATTGGCGTTGTTGGAGGGATGACAAATGACGATTGAAATTCAACATGGAGTTGAATAGAATTCTTTTTAGAACAATTATCTTTGTTCAAACATCATTTCTTTAATTGATTTTTCGAGTAAACTACTTCGGATTTTATTTCTTTTACTCTTGGAGTCATAATTTTGACCGAGTCTTCTATGAGTATGATCATGTTTCAAAGCTTGATGAAGATCCAAAAGATCAAGATATTCGTTTTTGCATCGAACATGCGGCATGACATAGTTTGAAAGGAATCATCACTCGAAGATGACAAGCTGTCTTTAAAGGAAGAACGGCTAGAACAGCAACCAGTTTCAAGTTTATCTGACAGCTAGTTTTTCATCTTACATGTAGATTTGTGGAACACTCTTTTTGCAAGATGCAGGACAGGGAAAACGCTAAAACGTTTGAGGTCATCGTAAAAGAAATGGCTGGCTGAGCACGATCCTTGCCAACACAGAGAAGTTTGTGGTGTTTGTAGAAAAGAAATGGGTTAACCAAGAGAACCATGGTTAGGTATTTAAAAAAAATGTTTCCACAAATGTGAACGGGTGCGAGTAAAGGTGGCCAAGTTGCAACGAGTCTATGCAACAAATAGTGGTTTCGCTGTTTGATTGACCAAGGAACATGGAAAGTTTAATGGCTGAGTGTATGTGCGGTGATGGTAAATGATAGGGTTGAATTAGGCGCACATGAGCAAAGATGTGGTAACAGGGAGTGATACCATCTCCTAATTGAGATGTAAAGTGACCTATATAGGCACTTAAGGTAGCACAAACAGGGTTTGAATGGTGACGGTTTTGGTAGTCAGTCAAGCGATGACATTGGGAATTCAATGGCGTAGAACATAACTGAGACAGAGATAAGAGTATAGTGGCTGTCTCATCATCATTACTGGCATCAGTGAGCTAGGCATTGTGTTGTCCTACCACGGTGGAGTGAGAGAGGCGGCGCCAAATGTGAACGCAAAGAAAAATTGCGCTCTACTCTGTACCGGGCTTGTTCGAAAGAAAGACAAAGGAGAGGAGAAGGAAAAGACTAGGTGAAAAGGTGCAGTATCGAATTGATCCCTTTTGTCGTGTGTGCAGTGAAGCTACGTGATCGGTGCAATAAATTGCACTAGATGTTTGGTTTTAACAAAAAGCTGGCTGCTTGCTGTCGTGGATAAGAAAAGTATGTGCCTAGTGATTTTGTTTGATTACGGCGAGCACTTGTGCTAAGGTTGGAGATTCTAGCATTCGTTTTTCTTGGTTGGGTTTTACGAAGTAGATGAGGAGTGTTAGCAACTTATACCAAGAATCATTAGCAAAAATAAGCTAATTTGAGGAGAGGTACTCAGTTTGTTAAAACGTTTGAGATGAACGAAAAGATGCATCTCAACTAGGATTATTTGGGGAGAGCCGAAGGTTGATTATAAAGGCTGGAAATTTTATTACTCGTTACTTTCAGTGAATGCATTAATAGATTGAGTCGCAGGCATCCAGCAACAAGATTTATTAGGATAAAGTTACTTAGATGCAATTCTGTTGGGTTACAATGCAACTTTTCGTTCCTTAAAATATTATTTTGAGAATAGCCTATATATGGGTTAGGTAATTGCTGGTTAGTTTATAAGGCAATGTCTCATTCATTAACATCGTTGCAAGGTTGGTTACTAGGTAGCTATTAGTTCATAAGGCAACTTTTCGTTCTTTAAAATTTTCTTAATTAGATTTTCTTATTAAATAAGGGTTGGCGCATCGTAAATTTCAACCTAGTGGTTTAACATTTATGAGAGTAACCCGAAAGCAATACAAAAGTTTTACAACAAAGTTTCAATAACACGGTAATTTTATATATATTCAACTTAGTACGCGGGAAGGGTATCTAATATTTTTCTTCTACTAATCTAACCATACGTATTTCTGCACAAAAGGTTTACTTAGAATAACATGTAACTTAGATCATACTATCTCTTATAGCAAGCTGTTCGGCAACAGGTTTCTTTTAACCTTTGCACCACTTGCAAATGTCAGTACTCCAAAACTTTTATGAAGTCGAAGGTTGAGATATTTTGTTACCTCCATCTTCTCGAAGTTGTTGATGTTTCATTACCTCTATTTTGTTTTAAAGTCATTAACGCGAACGTCATGATGTTGTCAACTTGCTACTAAAACTAATTTTCAAAAAGATTTGTCGGTAGTTTTTATTAAGCATAAGGAGAGAGTTCCTTCTAGAAAGTATAACTAGAAGTGAAGAAAGAAAGTTCTACAAGGAATAAATGGGTATATGAAACATCCATTAAAAGTAGTTTTATTAAGCATAAGGAGAGAGTTCCTTCTAGAAAGTATAACTAGAAGTGAAGAAAGAAAGTTCTACAAGGAATAAATGGGTATATGAAACATCCATTAAAAGGAAAAAGTGTACAGATAAGAAAACTGGATCTTACAAATGGGAAAAAGAGTATACCTTCAACTAATACCTCCATCGGGTTCTACACGTCGTTCAACGGAAATAAAGCAAATAACAAGCTTTAATAAGGGCAAAAGAAAACAATGTGTATATCAGACAAGAAACCAAATAAAGATTCACTTGCAGTAAAACAGAATGCTTTAGGTTGAATTAGATGATTTCATATCGTGCTTAGTTGATTAAATAACCATATTGTTATTAGCTTTTAACATTAAGCATTAAACAACTTCTTTTATAGCTTATCTATTCTTGAATTACGAATTCAAGAGGCTAAAATTATGAATTCTTGTATTTATAACTTCGAATTATAGATGCTAAAATTATTTGGATTAATAAAATTAAGACATTAAATCATTATGCTAAAAGATATGAATGAATAGAACTTAACCCCTAATTGATTAAGCATAACAAGAGGTTTTGAATATGTTAGATTTGCTAGGATAGGTTACTAGATTTAGTTACGGTTTTTAAGAAGGTTCTGGTGATACAAATATATTAGTTATAGATTTCATTATTTCAAGGCTCACTTATTCCGATTACGGTAAGGTTCACCGAACATAAAACTAAGGGTTATTCGACTACTAAAGTTTATATGCAAAATATGACGAAATAAGTTTATTTCTTCGAAAACGGATAGCATATACTTTAAAGAACATATCTAGGCTAATTTCATACATTTTTGTGTTTAAACGAGACATTATATTCATGGCTGAAAACGCTTATGTGATATTAAAGACTATAACAACTGTAACTTTCAAGAGTATTTGACTAGCAAGATTTAATTGAAACAAAAGTTGTGAATAAAATATTTTCTAGAATATGGTAGACCATATTCTAAATATCATTTCTAAACTAATTTCCATAATACTTGCATTTAGACGAGAGGTTCTATAGGTTGACGAAAACGCTTGATAGCTCAATTTACTACTCGTTAAGGGTTCGATTTTTATATAAGGTTGCGATTACAATCGACTAGGATAATCTACTTATTTTTCGTGCATTGACAGGTTATGATATTAGAAGTCATTTAAAGTTGGTTTCACGACAAATGGCTTTTATCCGCGATGCTTTTCCTATAAACGATCATTAGGGTCTAATATTATTTTATTTCAACCTAACACTAACATAAGATATTTTTGCTTAACCAGCAAGGGTACTATTTTTCGAGGTTATTAGATTTGGTTTCATCAGATTCGAGTTTATTCGCAAAGTTACAACTATTCCAATTATGCAAGTATTTACATTTTGACTATTAATCATTTACTGCTTTATGTAGTAAACTTTAAACATTATTTTACATATGGAATCTTTGTACCGCTAGGAATACAAAGAAAACTGTTTTGGTGATCATTTGAATTCAATTGATCTCTATATTGACTATTTGATTCTATATGCATATGCATATACATTTCATACTCAGATTATTTGATATTTATTACGATAGTTCAAATCCAATTTATTTCTTGATTATTTTGGCAAACTCTGTATCCTAACGCCACACTAATATTTAGAAACCAAACTTTACTTATTCCATATTTCTTTTATTCAAATTATGTATATTTGAATTTCTAGCTCATTGTATACAATCTTTAATAGAAAGCAGCTCAAACAATAATGAAATTTAAATATTTTTATATATATTTGAACTTCGTAAGTACAAGGATTCCACTAAAATTAGTTTCATTCAATCCTAAGTTTGTTTACAACATTTTAATATGTAGCACTTCTTTAAGTCTTTTATTCAAATTTGAATTTCAAATTTATCCAGTGAACATTTTCAAAATGTTATTCATATTCTGAAACTACTTGATTTTACATGAATATAGAAATTGATTTCACTCAGATTGGAGCTATAATGCAAAATCCACAAGCATTTGATTTGGCTCGGTTTTGTAAAATGAACTGAAATCTAGAAATACGTTTTCAAGTTTGGAAAGCGCCTTTTACCGGTTTGAACTGGAAAGGCTTGCTCTGGCTGACATGCCGGGCCCGCCGATCAGTGAGCCAAAACAGGGGCGGCGCTAGGGCAGCTCGCCGGCGAGGCTACGGCGATGGAGGGGCTCGGCCGAGGGCACCTCGAGCACCAGCTCGCCGACGCGAACCCGCCGGTGGGCTTGATTGTCACCGGAGATGGCCGGAGGTACCTCGACGTTGAGAGGGGGCGGCGGCAATGGCGGGAGCTCGCCGGAGGAGAAGAAGAAATGAGTTTCGGTTCGAATGGGTAACGGGGTGAGTATCAGTGAGTCACCTGAGCTCCATTTTGGCGGTTGGTTCGTTCGGAGAAGTGATGAGTTGGGCCGCCACCGTGAGCCTGAGCCGAGGAAGAAGAAATGGGCCGCGGCGGTGCTACAGGCAAGAAGAGCTGAAATCGATGAGTGAGATGAGTTTAGTAATGCTCAGGGACGCCATGGTTGCGAGGAATTTGAGAGTGACTCACCGATTTTGATTGATCGGCTTTCTCCCTCCTTTTCTTGCTTGCGACGGAAATGGGGATGATAGAGCTGAACTCAGCAGTGATTTGGAGAAGATGATCGGCTGCGAGATTCCTGGAGGTGCGCAAGAGGATGCAGTAGCCGAGCTCTTCACTTGCTCTTCCTCTTTTGGCTTACTGATTTTTGGAGGTTGGATCATGTGATGGAGGAGATGAGTGTATGAGGCTTTTGCTCAAATGACTGCAAGCTTGCTGGCTTTGCCTTGGCGTGGGAATTCTCTGGCTTGTGCTCTGGCTTGGTGTGCTGGTTTGGTTGTGTGAAATGGCTGGCTTATACACTGCCATGTGAAGGAAAGCTCTAGAATGAGTGAGGTGTCCCCAAAGAACAGCACACAGCACGGCTCTAGTGCTGGACGTGAAAACTGCTATGAACCAAGTTGGAAAATTTCGAAACTTTTTGACCATGGTCTACTGGGAGTTCTTAGCGTCCAGTAAAATTTTGATATTAAAATACCGCATGGTTAATTAATTAAAATTCTGACACTGTGCACTGCTCAGAATTTTGATTTCGGATTTTGATTTATTTAAGGATGCAAATGTTATTATTTATTTCTCAAACTTTTTATAATAGTTATATTTAGATCAAGGATTCTCTCATAAAAATTTCATGTTAACATATTATATATTTATGTTATATAAATTCTGACATGCTAATTTACAGATTTCCAATGCCTCTGTTTATGAATTTTAAAAGGCACTAAATGACATGATAAATTTCTACAAATTTTACCAGAGGTAAATAATTTGTCATGGGAGTCATCGTAAATTTTTCAGGTGTAGTTTATTTTCGAAAGTTTTATAATAAATCTGTCCTTGCACTATTTGGAGGTCAAAGGGATGTCTTTTCATTTGTTTGATCACTATGCTATGCATTAAGACTCTTGTACCAGCTAAATGATTTTAAATATATAAACTTTTCATGATTTTACTTTTACCTTTTATCTTCTTACCATTTTACCTTTTTACCATTTTCCATTTACTAACTCTAATTGTTGGATTTCCATACAATACAAAAATCCAAAGAAATTCAAATAAGAACCAATAAAACTCATAAATAAATATTTTCAAATTTAAAATATTTATTTTTATATTATTTTATTTTTCGGGATGTTACACCCTATTTTTTATATTAAATACCAATAATAGGTTTTATGTGCATACAGTACTAGTCCTATGATCAGTGGCTAGTACGCACATTTAAAATATTGATATCACATCCATATATAATGTACATATAGTTTATTAAGTAAATTCTAGCTTACAAACCAAAAGTACATAATTGTTGTAGCGGAAAAACCAAAAGACTTGTAGTTTGCCCAATACTCCTACAGGCAACTAACAAGGTAAAGCCCTTGAAAAACTGATCGTTAATATCCCCGAATCCTGCGTCGAAGTAAGTATTGTTAGGGTACTCCGATTCTTCTCCTAAAAACAACAACAATAGCAAGTTGATTACTTTACGTATTCGCAAGACTTTTTCAAAACCTATAATATATGCAGTCTTGAATCAAAAGAAAGGCTGCTACAGTTAATTTGCATAAAGCCAATTTGAATTGTAAATACTGAATATTAGATTAAAAATGAAATTTTAATAAAAGCAATTTTACGAGTTAATAAAATAAAAATATATGACCATAAGTAATTGAATCCACCAACCTTTAGAATGTGATCACCAGAATGAACCATTTCCTGCCATCACATGGCATAAACCACGTTTTCATGAAAATAAAACATCTAACGAATGTTGGCGCAACAAGACTCCCATAACCGCGGGAACAGCTTTTCGAAACGATTTACGCTCTGCAGAGGTGTACAACTTTACCTATAAGAAATGATCAACCTCTTTTGCCAAGCCAGTTGACACACTTCATTTGGTGTGTCAGTAAGGAGATCATAACATAACGGTTACATTACCTAGCCCTAACTTTGCACCAACACGGTGACGATAACCCATATTATGGCAAAAGAACTCAGAGCATAAATATGATGGAATTCCCCATAGCATGGCGTATATCGTTGTATTGGTAAACATTTGTTCCATGATCACTTCGACGTGGACTTCCCTTCGAGAAATCCATAGTGGGACAGCTCATGCTACTCCAGCCTTCCAATGTGCAAAGCTTGTTCTAAATTTAATAGGTTAAGGCTATTCCATTCCAGCCTTGTGGTTGTACGGTAATTGTTGGGTTTAACGAACAATTCGTTCGGTCCTTAATCTGACACGGGCGATTCTTCTCCCTACACAACGTGCAAGTCCTTTGCACCTCTAACTTTTGCCAATAATCACCCGCATCAAACCATAGTTTTATTTTTATTTTTAAGAAATTACCATTGATCACATTAACCATCATGTCCATAAATCACCATAAACATTGAAGCCTTCTATGTGTGTGTTTCTAAGCATACTAAGCAAATGCATATATAAACGAGTATACCCATCTTGTTGTCACTGTGAGTATCTATATCCTAGGGTTTTTCAAGGTTCACGTGTCAATTTTGATTAAGGAGATCCCAATAATGAAGGTATTACCTACCAGATCCCAAGAAATTGCACAGTTTATAAACATAGCTCATGCATGAAAATTTTAATAAAACAATTTCGAAAATTGGGATCAACATGGTCAAACGAGATGCTTGCCTTGCTGACTGTCGTAGAAGTCAATCTCAGGGTCGTTGATGATCGTATCTGGGGCGTCGGGTTCTACACGCCGTTTGACGATAACAAAGCAAATAACAAACTTTAATAAGGGTAAAAAGAAATCAGATGGAAAAAATAAATTAAGAATTTACTAAAGAAACAAGTATGATTTTCATGGATAAGGTTCGTGATTTTATGTACTGAGATTCTAGTCTTTTCTTCATTCTCATTTTATTATTTGCAGCTTTAGATTAAGCGATGATACAACTTCTTATTTTATAGATTATTTTTCCTTAATTTATGAATTCAAGAGGCTAAAATTATGTATTTTTTATATGTATAGTTTTGAATTCTAGATGCTAAAATTATTTGGATTTAGCAAAGAGATTAATACAGCATTAGCACAAGATATTGTGTTCTTAACAGGATTCAGATGCAAAGCAATATTATACTAGATTTATGTTTATGCTTCAGAGTAGCTAAATCTTTTAAGAATTTATAAATCATACTTAGGCTTTCTCATTATATATATATATATATAAATATATATATATATAATATATATATATATATAAACACACATATACATCTTCTATACTAAGGTCATATGGCCTATTCAGGATACAGATTCATGCCAAGATAAATTCTTAAATGTTTATGCATATGCAGGTATTACTACCATTTAACATATGAAAATTAATTTTATTCATTTTAGTTTTCTTTTGCATAGTCATGTATTTTGAATATCCAGTACTTTGAAGTTAACCTTTATTAGAAAAAGATTCAAACTAAGTTGAAATTCATATATTTTAACATATTTGGGTAGCTAGAAGCATAAATATTTTATCAAAATTGGTTTTATTAAATTCTAGGTTCATTTGTAAAAATGGCATCGAGCCGTGCCGGTGTTAGAAGATAGCCCGGGTGTGATCGGTTCTTAAGCTTCTAGGAGCTCAATACAACTCATTTTACCTTATTTTGGCATCGGGGAATGGTCGGACTGAGCTGGCACTGTACATCAGTTCTCGGGAAGAAGGGCGAAGGCGGCAGCGAAGTTCCAGATGATGAACCTCCAATCTTCTTGAGGGCTTTTGATTATTGTGGTTTGTTTATGCAAAGGCGCAAAGCAATTTGGATTTGAGTAGCTTTTTTTCGGAATTTCAGTTTTTGGCCTGAGCTCTGAAGTTTTGGCAATGGTGGATAAGGAGGGGATTGAAGCTTCTTGGCAGAAGAGAGTAAAAGGGAGGTGAGGGAAACGGTTGTGAGAGCTATTGTGAATCACTGGAACCCCTTTTGTAGCCACGAGCTAGTGTAGATAAGCTCGGCTCTAGTTGTGATCTTCACCGGTTCTTGTAGCGGTTGAACAACGATCGGTATGGCTGGATTCTGGGAAACACGGGGAGGGTGGCTGCGTGGCAATGGAATGATGGCGCGAAGGCTTGAGGTGGCACGAAATGATGGTGCTGACGTGGCTACAGAGAGCTCGAGCTTTGCTTCAGGGCGCCGGAGTCCTGAGGAAGATGAAGGAAGGCAGAGGAGGCTGCTCGTGGGCCTGAACAGAAGGTTGGCCCCACATGCAAGTGAGACACGAGGCGAAATCAAGAATTCGGCTAAGAACAGATCAAGGTTCAGTGCACTGAATCAGTTTTCTATCAATTCATAAAATTAATGAAACTTTTACTGCATGTTCTTTGGATAATCCTATTTATCCTATCAAATTTTCAGCTTGAGATATGACATACAGAATTTATAAAAATTCTGACAAGTCACTATGCACAGATTTCTGTTTTCTGTTTTTATTTTTTCTTGTAGTTCATATTTGTTCAAAAAAAATTATAATTTTTACATAGGTTCCTTATTGCTATAATGATCTCAAATAAAATTTTCAGATCCATATAGTTTATATTTAATTTATTAAAATTCTGAAATTGGTATTTTCTGCTTTTCTATTTTTGAATTTTTAAAATTACCAAATTAATTTACTATTTCTTGATATGTTTACCGTTGATATATCTGTCCTTTCAAAAGACATATAAAAATTTCAGATCGAAATAATGATAGAATATTTTCATTAAAATTTAGGATTTTGGAGATCTCTAAAGATTATGCAGGGATTTTTCTCATTTTATTATTTTATAATTCTTTTCTTATCACTTATCCAAGACTTGAATTGTAATGACCTGAAAGTTTGGAACAGTGAAAAACAAACAGTTTAAATTTTAATATAAATGTTCCTGAAATTCTAGGTGATATTTGCTACAATTAGAATTTCTTAGACTTTTGTGTTATGTGAAAAGATTTAATAAAAAGGAGAAACAAAGAAAAAGGTAAAAACATGAAAATAAAATTTAGAAAATTTTACCATGAGTCCTATTTGAGCTGGTTATAATTTTTGACAAGTAAGTAGAATTTTTATAAACTTAGGGGCAAGTTAAATAGAGTATGTATCTACTTTTTGACTAAAAACAGTGAATCAAAAAGTAGAAAGTAAAATAATTAATGTCAAGAAAATCGAAGAAAATTTATATAAATCCTTGGAGATATTATACATCACTGATAAAATTTTTATAATTAAATGATTTGAAATAAGCCTTTTAAAAATTCAAATACATTGGGTCCAAAATATAAGGAAAACGATTGTCAGAATTTTTATAAAATAATGGCTCATGTTTTTGATTTTAAAATTTTACAGTGATCCAAATATAAGGATTGGAACCTCTACAAAAAGTTTCAAAAATAAATCCTAGAAAATGAACCTGTAATGAAATCAAAAGCCGAAATCAAAGTTTGGAACCAGGGTACAGTGTCAGAATTTTAACAAATTACCCAAAAGGATTTTTTGTCTCAAAATTTTCCAGTAGACGTGTGACTCTCAATAAGCCTAGTTAAAAAAGTTTGGAAAAATCTGGGATTATTTTATGGCTTAAACAAATCCAAATTCTAGAGTTTTCCCGTTCTGTCTCATCGCATTAAACGCGTCGTCTCGCCGACAAGTGGGCCCGGCCCTGTTGAATCGTTGACGAGCTGGTCAGCTGAGGCGAAGCGTGTCTCGCTGCTAGTGGGCCCCGGTCCCACTCGTCAGCCTCAGCCCGTGTATTCCTTCCCCCTTTCTTCTTTTCCGGCTGAGGCGAGTCGCCGACACGCCCTGCGCTGCATCGTCCGGCTTTACCTGCTCCCGTCCGGCCGAGCTCGCCGCCCTCCACGTCGCGGCCACCTCCTCCTCGCCTGTGCCTACTTGATCCCGGCTGAGCCGTTTCGGAGGCAAGCCTGAGCTCGGTTTGTGCTAGACACAGGAGAAGCCGACCGGAGCATCGCGCAAGAAAACCTGAGCCCAACGCAGTTTGATCGCGATCCTTAGGCTTTAGACCTTGCGTTTGCGTCGCAGTGCTCTCACGCGTTTCACTTTTCCATTTCGCCGAGCCAAGGGCCTCAAGGGGCGTCGTCTTCCTCGTTCGCCCAAAGGAGCTCGAAAGAGGGGGAACCGGCAATCCAGGTCAACTCTTCCTAAATCCATCGAATCGATTCCACCCGAAGCGTCCTTAGTGTCCCAGGGTTACTGATCACTCACCGTTTTGGCTTCTTTTTGCTCGTAGCGCCGCCGCACCGCCGTTCTTCTTCCTCACGGCCGGGGCACGGTGGCAGGCCGTTCCAGCTCATCTCCGACCCAGCTATCCGGTGAGTCTGCATCCCCTAGTATCACTGTAGCTCACCTAGCTCTAGACCGCCGGAATCGTAGCCTCTAGCCAAGTTTTCGCCGTCGTGGTCATGGCGCCGCCGCACCCTCACGGTGGCGGCCACCTCCCGGCGAATGGATACCACCCATGGGTGCGCACGGGTGTGCTGGTGCCCATGGTGCTGGCCATTTCACCGCGGTGGAGCTAGTTCGCCGGCGATGAGCAAGAGACCGTAGTGCCCTGTTCTGGGTCACTGACCGGTGGGACCCAGATGTCAGCGAGCCTTCGGGTTTTAAACTCGTTTTTGCGCACAGCAGGAAACCGCTTCTCCAACGAAAACGTATTTTCAATTTTTGAATGAATTTCAGAAACCGACTGAAATTCAAATGCTTGTAACTTTTGAATCATCTGGCCAAATTGAGTGAAACTAATTTCTAAATTCGTATAAAATTCTGTAGTTTCTGAATATGCAAAAATTTCTGTAGATGAGTAAAATGTGATTTTTGGAAAAATTAGAGAGAAGCTTAAGTGTAAATAGGGTGATATGAATAAAATATTTTTGGGATGATCCAATTAAGGAAAAGTGAATTTTTGTTGAGTCTCTGAGTTATGAGTATTCCAAATAAACAAAATGTCCCATGATATCTTATTATATATCATGTTTGCTCAAAAATGAATGCTAAGCATGAAAAATGAAATTGAGTAAATGAAAGATAGGATTAAAGTTTGAATGTTTAAAAGTTCATTCTATTGAGGTATGTATCTGAAGGACCATGTGGAGGTTCATCCATGTTTGTGATGAGTATTTGACTTTATTTGAGCAAGGTGTGCTCAAGTTTGAGTTTGATTTGGATTGATTTTCAAAATGAAGCAATTTGAGTTGTCTCGCCAGAGGGCAAGACTCAGTCGATGGACGCGGTAGTGATGAGTTGGATGGTTTATTGCACATCTTTGTGGGCATTGCTATGTGAGGAGTTTCCTTGTTTTTGATGGTTGCAGGACGACGGTGATAGGTCATGGTGAGGCGAAGGATGACCGGACTAGGCGAGGAGCGCCGGAGGTCCGACGGTTGGGAGATCGCGGAAGATGATCGGAGACGGAGTCCGGCAAGTCAAGAAGACAAGGAAAGGAGTTGATGCTAGCTAGATGCCGCGTGGATCAATGAGGGCCGTCGGATTGCGGTCTAGTTGATAGGTTAGCGGGTCTAGGTAGTATGCTTTGAAAACTGCAAGAAAACCCGGTATGTGTGTGGGTTTTGGGTTAGCCTTGCATGGCTGTGTGTGTGGTTAATCCTAGCCCTTAGATGAGTGCTCTAGGGTTGAGGGACTCATCCAAGGGTGGTAGGTGGCCCAAGAGTAGTATAAATAGGGGTGGAGGGGTAGCCTCCTCTCCTTGAAGGTGTTGAGGTTTTTGATGCTCATTTGAGCTTTGCCCACATGAATGTGAGGCTTTGTAACCTCCCCTTCCAGAAATGAAAGTTTTATTCATCCACCTCTGAATTTATTTTGCGCATTTACATTATGTCTTTACTTTACGCAATTTAAATTCAGCATTTACTTTCCCGCAATTACATTCCCGCAATTTACTTTCAAGTAATTTGGATTTGCCTCCTCCTTCTAAATGCTGCTGTTCTTGGATGTTTTGAGTATGTTCATATGGTTTTACATCTCTTTGCACTCTTGGATTGAGTAGAGAACATCTTTTCTTTCAAGTTCCAACTTTGTTCTGAACTTGTTCTTCGCGCAGCAGTCAGTGTATGATTTTGTAAAAATCTAGAAAATCCTTTTGAGTGATTCTTCTTGGAGGAGGTGCGGAACTCTGATATCCACTTGCAGAAAAATTTTGGAGTTCACTTGTTGTACCGTTTGGGCGCCATGAGGTGAAAACTGAGCCCCAAACGTTCTGCTCGAAGTTCTTGACCAGACTGTGTTCTTCGATTTTTCGTGTTTTTCTGTAATGCTTTTTGAGGAGAAATTTGGTGGAGTTCTTCAAGACTCTGATGCTCACAGGAGAAAAAGTCTCAAAATTTTGTGAGCTACAGAAACCCACCAACCTCCTGTGCAAATTGAGGACAAGTTCTGGGAATTCTGCTTTTGCTTTTCTGAAAGTGACTTTTGTGATTTGAATTGATGTCCTTTCTAAAAGCAAGAGTTTGAATTGATTCCTCTTTATCTTGGACACTAGACAACCAGGATTGTGACTCAAAAATCCTCACATATTTTATGGTACTTATCCATGCAAGCTTGGGGTACACATAGTTGTCTAGTTTTTCGGGTTTTTCACAATTCCTTTTGAGCGATCTTGTCGAGATTTTTGTTGAGTATTTTGGGGAATTTTTATTTGCGACCATTCACCCCCTCTGCTCGCCATTTCGGTCCTTCAATTGGTATCGAGCCGGTTCTCGCTCTTTCTAGATCTTGACCGGTCTCAAGAGCCATGGCGACGGACAAATATTCCACCAAGCCTCCCATCTTTAATGGAGTTGATTTTCCTTTTGGAAGTCCCTGATGGAGTCATACATCACGCCTGTGGCTACCGATATGGCGTAAGGTGAAACTCCGTATGAGGTTCCTGTTGATGAAAATGTCACGGCCATCAATATGGTTGACGTTGAGGCGAATGCTAAGACAAGGAACATTCTCATACTGTGGTCTTAGCCGCGGTGAGTATGATAGATTTTCACCTTCGCTCCGCCACGAGATTTGGGTAACCTCGATGCTTACCATGAGGGCTCTACTCAAATCAAGACGTGAGGCAGACAGTTCAAGCGCGAGTACAACAAGTTTGATCAATGCGCCGGTGAGAGTCTCGACGAGTGTTTTGGTCGGTTTACAAAGATTTTGAGCGACCTCCGAGCGCTTGGTTGCATATACCCCGACTCGGACAATGCTCGGCATTTCTTGACCGCACTCGACCTTTGGGTTTGGGAGATGAAGGTGACCACCATCAAGGACACCACCGACTTATCGACTCGACTCTTGACGGGCTTTATTCCGCCTCAAGACTCATGAGATCGATGTCGCCTCTCGGAAGACGAAATCTCGATCGATGGCTTTGGTCACCGATCCCATTGGATCTTCTTCTTCCGATCCTTCTATTGGTTTCTCTCTTTTAGCCTTTGCGAGCTAGCGATGACCAACTGGAAAAATTTCGAAAAATGAGCTTGCTCTTCTTGCTCGTAAGTTTTCTCATGCATACAAGAGGATGAGAGAGAGGAAGAGAGGTGGCATGATCACCTGCTTCGAGTGTGTTGGCCCCAATCACATTCGGGCGAACTGTCCCAAGCTGGAGAAGGGCAAGAATGACGCTGGCGGTTCGGGCAAGAACGACTACACCGACAAGAACCGCAACAAGAAGCCTCCAGTTCGGAACCGGCGACGAGAAGAAGTACCGCAACTTCTCCAAGAACAAGAAGCTCTTCCACCGCGTCCTTGCCGCGCTTGACGACATCAACCTCTCCGACACGGAGACATGGAGCGACGAGGGCGAGGATGATCCGCAAGAGAAGAAAGGCGGCGACGACTTCTCCGGCATGTGCTTCATGGCCGACACAAACGACATCAGCGACTCGGACGAGGTACCCTCCTATGACCAGCTCAACGAAGCTTTCTGCAAATTAGGAAAATTTCATGCTAGAGCTAGAGCTAGGTGTACGGAGCTTGAGAAGGAAGTAGGTACCTTGACTCGGGAGTTAGCTTCACTTAGATCTCCCTCCCGAGTCACTGATGATTGCTCTTTGTGTGATGCTATTCTTGTGGAGTTGGAGAACCTAAGGACCATACATGATAGTGTGCTTGTTGAACTTGATGGTCTTAGGTTGAAGAATGCTAGCACTAGTTCTGTTGATGCTATTCCTGTTGAGGCTAGTTTTCTTCATGCTCACTCCACTCCATCATGCTCTAATTGCCCTAAATTGCTTGCCGAAATTGATGCCATGAGCGAACACCTTAGGAAGTCACTAGAAACAATGAACTTGAATCACATGCTTCTAAGGACCCAATACCATGTGAGGGCTGTAAGCAATTAAAACTTGACAATGAAACCCTGAATGTCAAGTGTGCTAAACTTGCTAAGGACTTACTAGATAAGTCACAAAAATATTGCTTGTGATGTACTGAGATTGTGGGGGACTTGGATAAAATCCATGTCGAGCTTAGGAAGAAATTAGAAGACCAAGCCCATAGAATTAGAGATGCTCCTTGCGCTTCTTGTGAGGCCCTCAAGATTGAGGCAGCCGTCTTTGAGGAGAAAATGCACGTCTTTGAGAGAGCTCATCTTTCCGGTTCTTCTTCCTCTCCTTCCCCTGCTCTTCTTGTGCTTCTTTCTTCCGAGATTGCCAAGATCTTATGAGCACTCTCGAGAAGTTTGTTGGAGGCAAGAAGAAGCTCAATCTTATTCTAGACCAATCCAAGATTAGTAGATTCAATCAAGGTCTAGGATTTGATCCCTTGAGCACGCCGGCGCATCCTCCCACCATAGTGCGCGGCTCCAAGAGTGGTGAGATTGTGGTAGCTCCCAGTGAGTACCACCGTGTTTAGGTCTCACGAGGTTGTCCATAGGACTTCCGACCGTAAGGGTGTTACTCCTATTGCTTCGCCTCTAGCAAGGCGGTACACATGCACCTTCCGTAAGAAGGATGGTCACCTAGTAGATTTTTGTTTCAGCGCCCAAGATCACTCGGCGTGAGCGTGTTGCTGCTCTTAGGGGTATTCGTGGTCATCCCTGCACTTTGAGTGCTCCTAAGACACACACCGCTTCTAGACAAAGTTAGAGAGTCGCTTATTTTTGGGCAGCGCCCAGACTTGGTTTTCATGCTAGTTCTTCGAGTTTTAGTCCCGAGCTGTTCGTAGTCGGGCTTTCCGCCGTCCTCTTGATATTCCTCGCTTTTCCCATCGAGGTAGATATCGTGGCGTGAGGTGTTTTCGGTAGGAGATCCAGCACCTTCTCGGGATGGTCCGGCTTTTGCACCACGGCGTACAACCCGCTTTGACTCCTAGATTATCTACCGAGTTGCTCCCGATCGTGTGAGAGTTGAGCGTCAGAGAGACACTCGAGTCCATCTTCTTCCGTGGTGGTACTGAGGTGTCGTATGGTTCAAGATTGGGTTCCTAAGTCTTCACTCTATCCCAAGATCGAGTCATCTTTCTCTCTGTGTCTTGATCAGTTCGCTTGATGGGAAGGGCGATGTTTGGATTGTTGACTCGGTTGTTCTCGCCATATGACCGGAGATTCTCGTTGGTTCTCTTCCTAGTCCGAGCCCCGTGATGAGTTAATCACTTTTGAGGATGCATCTTCGTAGAGTCATTGCTAAAGGTATCATCCGCATTAACCAAAATTTCTTTCTTAAAGATGTTGCCTTAGTAAGTAAGTCGCAATACAATCGCTCTCTGCTTCTCACTTATCGATGACTCTTTCGAGGTAAGCTTCAAGAGTAATGCCTGTAGAATCCTTGATTCATCGGAGGGTTAGTTTATGGATTTCTAGATTTGGGAGAGTCTTTCGTGCTGATTTTTCCGCTTCTTCCGAGACTCTCTTCGATGTTTGATTGCTTCGAGTCCCGTGATCTCTCCTTCGGCATAGGAGACTTGGTCACATTGATTTTGATCATTTGACCCGAGTTAGCGACCATGATCTCATTCGGGTTTGCCCAAACTCAAGATGGTCAAAGACTTAGTTTGCTCTCCTTGCCGACATGGCAAGATGGTTATCGCTTCTCATCCTCCATCCACCGTAGTGATGACCGATGCACCGGACAGCTTTTACATATGGACACCGTTGGTCCAAATAGAGTGCAACAAGCAGGAGGGAAGTGGTATGTTCTTGTCATCGTTGATGATTTTTCTAGATACTCTTGGGTATTCTTCATGGCCTCGAAGGATGAGACTTTTTCTCACTTCAGGGGTTTGATCAGTAGGTTGTCTATTGAGCTCCCAGGTGCATTACGAGCTATACGCAGTGATAATGGCACGTAGTTCAAGAATTCCTACTTTGAGAGTTTTTGTGTGGAGTCCGGTTTAGAGCATCAGTTCTCTTCTCCCTACGCCTCCTCAGTGAGAATGGCGAGTGGAAAGGAAGAACAGACCTCGGTTGAGATGGCTGTGACGATGCTAGACGAGTACAAGACTCTAGGAAGTTTTGGGCTGAGGCTATAGCTACGCTGCCATGTTTCTAATCGCGTGTTTTTGAGAGCACATTTGCATCGCACTTCTTATGAGTTGAGGTATGGGCGAAAGCCCAGTGTGTCTCATTTTCGCGTTTTCGGTTGCAAGTGTTTTATCTTGAAGTCTGGTAACCTAGATAAGTTTGAGTCTCGCTCTTCGATGGTATCTTTCTAGGTTACTCGACTTCTTCTCGTAGCTATAGGGTCCGGAGTGTTGATGCGCATAGGATCATAGAGACCGTGATGTGACCTTCGATGAGGCTAGCCTGTGAGCTAGACCTCGATGTTTCGTGCTCTTCTTATCCCTCCGAGACCATCTTTGTAGAAGATGAGGATGATGGAGATGATGGTGTTCCACCGATCCAGCCTCTATACCCGAGGTGCCTCCTGCTTCCATTTCTCGCACCTCGGAGTGACCACCTTTGCCTTCCGACTCTCCTTCGCCGAGTGGCTCGCTCCTACCTCTTCTCAGTGCATGAGGTAGAGGCCACTCGCCTCGGTCCTCCCGTCATATCCAGAAGCTCATCCACCGATCGATCATTGGTGATCTGCTTGAGCGCGCCACTCGCTCAAAATCAGGTTTGTCCAGCCTACCTCCACTCGCCTTCGTTGCCTCCTTTGAGCCGAAGATGTTTCTCATGCATTATCCGATGAATCGTGGATTAATGCTATGCATGAGGAACTTGAGAACTTTGAGAGGAACAAGGTATGGCAGCTTGTCGAGCCCCCATCTGGTCATAATGTCATTGGGACCAAGTGGGTGTTCAAAAACAAGCAGAGTGAGGATGGGGTTGTCATTCGCAACAAGGCTAGGCTAGTTGCACAGGGCTTTTCTCAGGTTGAGGGTCTTGACTTTGAGGAGACCTTTGCCCCTGTAGCTAGACTAGAGGCTATTAGGATCCTGCATGCATTCTCTGCATCCCGGGGCTTCAAGCTCTATCAAATGGATGTCAAGAGTGCATTCCTCAATGGCTATATTGAGGAAGAGGTTTATGTCAAACAACCTCCAGGATTCGAGAACCCCAAGTTTCCGAGTCATGTATACAAGCTCTCCAAAGCTTTGTATGGACTCAAGCAGGCCCCCAGAGCATGGTATGAGAGGCTCAAGTCTTATCTTCTCAGCCATGACTTCAAAATGGGCATAGTAGACAAAACTCTGTTCATCAGACACCATGAGTCTCATTTTCTTCTTGTCCGTTTATGTGGACGATATAATTTTGGTGGCTCATCTCATTCGCTTGTGTCTCGCTTTTACGAGGTGATGAGCACAGAGTTTGAGATGAGTATGATGGGCGAGTTGAGCTACTTTCTTGGCTTCCAAATCAAGCGGACTGGAGGGTACTTTCTTGCATCAAGGCAAATATACCCGTGACCTCCCGAGGCGTTTCGACATGTCCGATGGGAAGCCGGTGATGACTCCTATGGCCACCACCGCTGTCCTCGAGCCCGATGAGGATGGTGAGCCTGCGATCAAAAGGAGTTTTGGAGCATGATCGGCTCCTCTTGTACCTCATCGCTTGAGGCCGGACATACATTTTGTCGTATGTCCGTGCGCCGATTTCAAGCTTCTCCTCGCGCCTCTCACCGCCAAAGCGGTCAAGCGCATCTTCGTGTACCTTCGTGCTACCACCGATTATGGTATTTGATACTCTTCGCCTTCTTGTTTATCTCTTAGAGCCTTTTCGATGCCGTCTTTGCTTTGGTCAGAGGATAGATAGGAAGAGCACTTCGCACTTGCCAATTCATTGGCACTTCTCTTGTTTCTTGGTCATCTAGGAAGCGATCGAGTTGCACACCCACCGCCGAGGCCGAGTATGTTGTCGCAGCTAGTTGTCAGTAGCTGTGCTCTGATGAGATCGACCTTACGGACTATGGGTTAGAGATAGAGAGTGTGCCACTTTTCTCGTGACAACACTTCACTATTTGCATTGCTAAAAACCCAGTGCAACATTCCCGGACCAAGCACATTGATATTAGATATCACTTCCTTAGAGACCATGTGGAGAAGGGAGATATCGCGCTTCAGTTCGTAGAGAGTGACCTTCAGTTAGCCGATATTTTCACCAAGCCTTTGGATAGCTCCAGATTTGTTGCCTTGAGGAGTGAGCTTGGAGTCGTGAGCCCTTACGGCCTTTCGTGAGGGGGAGCTGGTTTGTATATTATGTATTATATGTTTTCTTCAAGCTTTTCTTTTCTTTGTGTTTCTTCTGGGTGACTTTGGGCTTGTTTTCTTGAGTTGAGTTCACTCACTTAGACTTCTGGCATGCCTTGCATTGACCTCTTATCTTGTGCTTTAGGTTGCTATCATGCGTGATTAGCTGTTCTCTCTTCTCTCTAGGTTGAGTTCCCTCACGCCTTATAAGTCTAGCGGTATTGGGCCTCTGGGTAGACAGTGGTCATGTGCACTCCTTAGTTGGGATCTAGAGTCGCCTTCCCTATGTCACCACTGGGAAGATAAGAGCGAGTCCGAGCCGTAGTGAGTCTCTTCTATCTTTTCTATGCTCTATAGCCATCCGCTTTGCGCCTCGACTTCTTCTCCTCATTATGTTTTTCCTGTTGTTATTGAGTTCATGTGGGTCTTCTTTATGCCTAATCTTGATAATAACTCATTTGTTAACCAGATTTGAGCTTAAAATTGATTCATTTGTTGAGGGGAGTTTGGGAATCTGTTCATGCATTGCATTTAGACTGCATTTTCTGTTTTATGAGCTTTGTCTATTATGCAATTGATTTCTTCTTCATGCTATACACCATGCTACATCATTTGAAGAAAATCACTAGCTTAGGTATGTCCAAGTTCATTTAACTTGCTAAGCTTAAAAATAAAATAAGCCTTAAATGAAAAACTTGATGAAACTTGTTGCTTTTACTTGCTAGGTTTCTTCTCTAGAGGTTTGTGCCATAATTTGAGAAATTTAGGAGTTCTCTAGAGTCCCTATAGCAACTTGGGTGAAACTAGTTTGATCCATGCAGAGTCCTTCAATTGCTCATGAATCGTTATGCTAAAAATGAAAATTAAACAAAATTGACTCTTCTTGTGCACATACGACTCAACACCTTGTATTCACAAGACCGCTTCCCATTGCACTTGGGATGAACTTGGAATACATCGTGTTTGACCTAGACCATCCTCTTAAGAGCTCATCTTGAGATGGTCGATACGGCTTGAGTCAATTGGTTGTCAAAAGAAAATGCAAATAAATTAAAAACAAAGACATATGTGGGTAAAGAATGCAAATAATGTCAAACATTTGCACCCGCTATGTCTTGTATGATGATAAATCAAAATTTGCATTAAGTGATAAATGAGCCCAAGGACCTTGTATGCTCTTCTAGATTCCCAACGTGTTGAGTAGGTTGAACTCTAGGTTTTCCTTTTGATTCTTAGAGCGGCTATTCTTCTATTTTTGAAACTAAAGCTAAGTGTTGCACTTGTCAAATCTTGCTAAAATGAAATATTCAAAACTAAGCTCGATTTGCACTTGGACATGTCTTAGTTTAGTCATCTTCTAAAATTGACAAGCTTGGTGTAATATCCTTTCATTTTGATCAAATGGATAATCTTCAAAGCTCTTTCAATTGCATTTCATGCATACATAAAAAATTGATGCCTATATTGCCAAAAGGGGGAGAAAACGTAGAAAAGGCATCACTAAAAGATAAAATGTGAATGCTTATTTGGTTATTATGATCTTTGTAAAACTATGCTACTACTCATTGGATCATAATCTCATAATCACATTTGACATGTTTAGTTGGATTTTAGAGTTTTGTTGAAAACTTGCTCTTTGTTAAATTTAACTCTAAAATCTAAATTCCTCTTCGTCAACTTGGTCATGGTTCTAATTTCTATCTTTGGACCAAGTTTGACTTTGCAACTAAAAATTGCTTTCTTCTTCATTTTCTTCAAACTCAAATTTATGCCTTTTGTGTGGTTTGTCAATATACTCATCAAGGGGAGATTGAAGGACCATGTGGAGGTCCATCCATGTTTGTGATGAGTATTTGACTTTATTTGAGCAAGGTGTGCTCAAGTTTGAGTTTGATTTGGATTGATTTTCAAAATGAAGCAATTTGAGTTGTCTCTGCCAGAGTGGCGATCTCGGTCGTATGGACGCGTAGTGATGAGTTGGATGGTTTATTGCACATCTTTGTGGGCATTGCTATGTGAGGAGTTTCCTTGTTTTTGATGGTTGCAGGACGACGGTGCTAGGTCATCGTGAGGCGAAGGATGACCGGGACTAGGCGAGGAGCGTCGGAGGTCCGCACGGTTGGGAGATCGCGGAAGATGATCGGAGACGGAGTCGGGCAAGTCAAGAAGACAAGGAAAGGAGTTGATGCTAGCTAGATGCGCGTGGATCAATGAGGGCCGCTTGATTGCGGTCTAGTTGATAGGTTAGCGGGTCTAGGTAGTATGCTTTGAAAACTGCAAGAAAACCCGGTATGTGTGTGGGTTTTGGGTTAGCCCTTGCATGGCTGTGTGTGTGGTTAATCCTAGCCCTTAGATGAGTGCTCTAGGGTTGAGGGACTCATCCAAGGGTGGTAGGTGGCCCAAGAGTAGTATAAATAGGGGTGGAGGGTAGCCTCCTCTCCTTGAAGGTGTTGAGGTTTTAATGCTCATTTGAGCTTTGCCCACATGAATGTGAGGCTTTGTAACCTCCTTCCAGAAATGAAAGTTTTATTCATCCACCTCTGAATTTATTTTATGATTTACATTATGTCTTTACTTTACGCAATTTAAATTCAGCATTTACTTTCCCGCAATTACATTCCCGCAATTTACTTTCAAGTAATTTGGATTTGCCTCCTCCTTCTAAATGCTGCTGTTCTTGGATGTTTTGAGTATGCTCATATGGTTTTACATCTCTTTGCACTCTTGGATTGAGTAGAGAACATCTTTTCTTTCAAGTTCCAACTTTGTTCTGAACTTGTTCTTCGCGCAGCAGTCAGTGTATGATTTTTTAAAAATCTAGAAAAATCCTTTTGAGTGATTCTTGTTGGAGGAGGTGCGGAACTCTGATATCCGCTTGCAGAAAAATTTTGGAGTTCACTTGTTGTACCGTTTGGGCGCCATGAGGTGAAAACTGAGCCCCAAACGTTCTGCTCGAAGTTCTTGACCAGACTGTGTTCTTCGATTTTTCGTGTTTTTCTGTAAGGCTTTTGAGGAGAAATTTGGTGGAGTTCTTCAAGACTCTGATGCTCACAGGAGAAAAAGTCTCAAAATTTTGTGAGCTACAGAAACCCACCAACCTCCTGTGCAAATTGAGGACAAGTTCTGGGAATTCTGCTTTTGCTTTTCTGAAAGTGACTTTTGTGATTTGAATTGATGTCCTTTCTAAAAGCAAGAGTTTGAATTGATTCCTCTTTATCTTGGACACTAGACAACCAGGATTGTGACTCAAAAATCCCCACATATTTTATGGTACTTATCCATGCAAGCTTGGGGTACACATAGTTGTCTAGTTTTTCGGGGTTTTCACAATTCCTTTTGAGCGATCTTGTCGAGGTTTTTGTTGGAGTATTTTGGGGGAATTTTTATTTGCGACCATTCACCCCCCCTCTGTTCGCCATTTTGGTCCTTCAGTATCATGGGGAGTTGCTCATATGAAAACACTTAGGAAAAAGTATTTGTGATAGTTGTTCAATTAAGAAAAACAATACTAGTTATAACCAAAATAGATGTAATTTGCTATGAACAAGTTCAAAATAACTCAAATTCACTTTTAAAATGTTTTTAAGATCATGCCCTGATTTCAGGAAGAAAATGGATATAAGATGTTGAATAGTTTAGTAATAAATGAAAATGAAAAATTGAAAGGTTATAAGTTAGTTTTTACGTTCATATAGCCCTTTTCAACATATGATAAAATGGATTATATGAATGAGAAGAAATGTAAAATGGTATAGAAGTACTTCAAAAGTATATTCTAGTAGATTCTGGAAAATAATGATATTTTGTTAAGATTTGTATGCAAAACAGGTTAAGGGAATGAGTCTACTTTTTATGTTTTGCTGAATGATTGAAGCAATCAAGCTTTTTCAACCATGTGTAAAATAACTCATCCAAGTAAGAAATTTTGGAAGAATAGTGTAGAAATGATAACCAAAGTTTGTTCTACCAGATTCCAGAAAAATATTCTGTTTTAGAGCTTTGGTTCACTTAGTTTCCATAAGTGTAATAACCTTAAGTAATATGGTTTAGTCCTTTTTCCTTAGCCAGTTTTGTAGCTAAGTCCAGAGTTCAACCAAGCCTTTTCATCAGTAGTTTTCAAGTTTCATCCAAACCCTAAAAGTTAAAAGAAGATGTTAGACTTGATAATTAAGGTATGCTCTAGCTAATTCAAGACTTAAACTCTAATTTCTGTAGTTAATGCACATCAATCTTGTTAGGTTTATAACCCTAGATGATATAGTTTTTCAAAGTGCTCTCTTCTTGGTTCTTTTGAGAAAAACAGAAAGGGCTCTGTTTCTTTGAGTGTTGCATCCTCCAAAGTAGCTAATGAACAATCATTTTATTTCAAATAATTTTAGCATCTATAATTCGATGTTTAAATTCAAATATTTCATGAATAGCAGTTGCCTGTTTGATTCGAATTGTGTTTACTGCTTATCTATCTGCTTTCTTTTGCCATTTGGAGTTTGTTGATATTCTTTTTTCTTCTTGTTCGCAACGAGTAGAGACCGACATCATCGAAGAAGAAGAAGACTGCTCGCAGATCCGATTTTATTCTGACGTTGATTTGCAAGGCAAGCAACTCCTTGATCACGTTGAGCCCGATAATTCACCTACTATATGTTGCTTTTGCTTATGTAATAAGTGCATCCGGATAATTCTCCTAAAAGTGCTATTTTGGGTTAGAACTGTAGTTAATCCTGTAAATTATGGTTTGTCTCAATCTGTATGGACTTGTGAACCTTGTAAACCTTAGATTGAGCTAGACATACTTAATGTCATGTTTGGGTATAACCACAAGATAATAATATTCCCGCTAAGTCTCTCGTTGGTGTTTTCAGTCTTTTCAACCGTCATATGATCTTTTGGGAACTGGTTGATGATAATTTGCTAAAAACCCTCAAACAAAACTATGATTTGACGCGGGTGGCTATTTGGCGCTAGCCGGTTGTGCAAAAGGATTTGCACGTAGCTAGGTGGAGTATCGCCTGTGTCGATTAAGGACCGAGCAAATGGGATGTTGTAGAACCATGTTTCCGTGCAACCATAAGGGCTTGTATGGGCGGGTCTTAGCTTAATAAGTTGTCTAGATTTGGCTTTGCATCTATGGAAGGCGGCAGATTGCACAGCAGTCGGTCGAGTGCATGCAGTAGGGGTTTCTACATACCAATGCAACGGTGTACGCCTTGCCCGGACAGAGACGTGGTGTGTGTGTGATAAATGTGGATCCACGGCTTGGGTGAGTGTCTCGTCTTCGTGGCGAGGTTAACGCCCCGGCCGTGTAAAGCCGTGTCTAGGTGATGTAACGGCTTTGTATGATCTCCTTGCCGACACACCAAAGGAAGTGTGTTAACTGGCCTGGCGAAAAAGGTTGATCATTCCTTGTGGGTAAAGTGTACACCTCTGCAGAGTGAAAAATCTGATCGATTAGCCGCGCCCGCGGTAATGGGCACTTGGGGAAAATCCTCCCAATGCTAGAGTTTTGGTGATTTCCAAATGGGTTTGGCTTTTGGAAACTGTTTTTCAACCATCTTTAGTGTCAAAGGATCGACACCAGGGTTATATGCAGTCGGGTAGACTGGGTTGAAAATCTGGAATATTTGCTTATCATTCTGTCTTTCAATTGCTTTTATTAAAATACGATTTTGCAATCTATTATGCTTACTCTTTTTAATGTTTCATGCAATTGCAAAATAACCATAGCTTGTCCATTGCTCAGCCTGCATAATTATTTATTTGCATCTGTGAACCAATATAAGTCTTGCTTTGAGTACCAATGTACTCAATCTTGCATCTGCTGTCTCAGAGGAAGAAGACTGCGATCTACCGGACGACGCGTTCTTTCAGGCAGGTCTCGGGGGTTTTGACGATAGCCTCTTCTAGGTTGCCTAGTCAGTGCCTGAGGGTTTAGTGGGCATCCGCAAGGCTGTTTGGAATTTTAGTTTCCTTTTGGTTTTCCGCTTTTAATTTCCGCTGTTAAAATGGTTAAAATTTGTACTGAACTCTGTATAATTATTTCAGTTGTGTAAGATCTTCTATATGTTTGCGTGTATGATTTTGATACGAATGTTGTAAACATGTGAGTGCTAGCTACTGATCCAGGGAATAGCACAGTAATCACATTGAGTTTCTGCTCATCGAACGGGTCTCACAAAGAAGGGTATCGAGCCATCTTGATCAGAGGAACCTTGGGGAGAAATGGTCGCTAGTTAGAAGTGTGAAAACTTAATTTGGGAGTAAACAAAACTCTGTCCACTACTAATAATGGAATTTAGCTTAATGCTAATTTTCTTGTTCGTAGTTTCTTCGCTCTTCCTAATTATGTTTACAAGCTTATCTTGCTTTGTATTTTTGTAGATGTCCCGGTTTGTTCCTTGCCACGAGTCGAGAGTCCCCGAGCACTCAGGTATGATGGGAGTGCTGTAGTCCTTACTCAAGAGCTGTTAGTTTGAGGGGTGCCCGAGATACGTGGTTTTTCAGCGTACTTGAGCCCAGTCACCAAGGAGTACGCCGCTCGTGTGTTTATTCCTCCTAGGCCGGCCCACAGTGAGGGAGAGAGGAGCTATATGGGTAGTGGGTCATCGATAGACGCTTCTATGAATGAAGCGGCATACCTAGCCATAGTACGACTCCGGCACGTGCTACCTGACTTGAGTCCTCACCATTACTACCTACCCGGGTGACCGTTGGTAGGGAGTAATGTGTATAGGGATCACGTTGGAGTGGGGAATGGCAACTTAAAGGTCATGGTGGAGTTTACTAATATGTTAGATAGCCACTACGTGAGATTGGCGCAAGAGTTGCTTGAGACTCGGCGTCGTGTGGCATTCTTGGAGTCCCGAGTGACATTGTGTGTGGCAAGACGTGCCTTACCACGCACGGTGTTAACTAGTGAGGCTCCGAGGATTCCGGCGGCGCAACGCCCTCCACCTATGTCTTATGTGCCTACGCCGGGAGTGGGTGCAAATGCCATGATGTCAACTATTGGGAGTTGCCCTAGGCTCATTAATGACAAGGGCATCAATCCATATAGTATTTGCACCTATCGCCCTAGCACTCCACGGGTATATCGCCGAAGGAGATGTGTGGTTAGGAATGTGGGAATATGAAGTAGTGGAATGGAATGTAGAAAAATCTAGTAGTATGTGGTAATGTAGTTGTTAAGATGTGATTTTGATGTAATATAAGTGTTGCAAGAACCTTGTAAATAATGAAGGTTGTGCTGAAATTATTAGCTAAAATAGTCTCATTTTGGTAACTAGGAGTAGGACATGTAAAAATGTAAGTGTGGAATTGAATCTTGTGTGAACAAGTTAGTGATGTGTATATGTGCTTATGGAAGAGTGCATTTAGTTTCTCCTATGCTCCTTGTGCTGAAATTGCTGGTGTTTGACAATGGGGGAGAAAATTTCAAGAGGTGGTGCTAACCTTCATATGAAAGCGATCCATATCTATGTATGCAAATAATATGTGTTATGATGTGTAGTATGAAGATTGCTGTTGAGGATAGAAATTGTATTGATGTTTTGTATGTGTGCTTGTGAGAAAAATATTGGATAGTCTTGCTATATTGTGTTTGTGATAAAATAGCTGTGGTTCTGGGAAGGTGCTGCCGAAATGCTAAGGGAAAGTTCATTTTTTTTGTGTTGTGCTGGTAGTAAGTGTTAAATGGTATATATGTATGTGTTTTGGAAATGTGAGAATCCAAAATTCTGGAAAGACTAGCTAATGGGTGAATTAGTCCATGTGTTCTGGAAGTAGGATCAAAGACAGGAAAAAAATATACTAGTGGTTGTTATGTTGAAACAAGTTGCATGCACATATTTTAATGGTAGTTAAGATATGAGTTAACCTGTGTGTATATGCATATGTTCTGGAGAAATGAACCCAAATGACAGGGAGAATGTTTTAGAATTCTTGCTGTGATGTCGCTTGTGTAGTATTTGTTGGTGTTCTGGAGCTAAGATTAAAATCACAGGAAGGATGTAGGGGTAGCTGTCATGTGGACATGGTTCATATCCTTTTGTGTGAATAATATGTGCTGTGATGTGTTGGGATGATTAGTATCTAAGTATAGAAATTGCAAATCTAGAAGAAGGCAGTGATATCTAGTGTGTGAGTTGTGTGTATACATATGTTTTGGAAGCATGAACCCAGGTGGACAGGGAGGTATTGTTGGTTGTTGTGTGAAAACAATTTGCATGCAGGGAGGTATTGTTGGTTGTTGTGTGAAAACAATTTGCATGCGCATGTTTTGATGATAACTGAGATGTGAATTAATATATATATGTATGTATGTGAATAGTATATATACGTATCATGTTTGGTAGTATAAAGTTTTTTTTTTGAGTTGCTTCTTTTCTGTGTGAATTAATAGTGGTGATTTTCTCTCGCAAATTTTAGCTTTGAAGTGGAAGTTTTCGATGAGATAATCATTCACGACTATTAAGAGAGCATGAGTTAGCTATGTGAAATATTATGCCGGCCATAAATTTTAAAGTAGTGTTCTTTTCTGTAGTATGCTAAAAGGTTGAAATTGCAGGATGAGGTCGACAAGATCCCTCAGTCAAATTTTGGGGTCTGACGCGGCTCAGGACGCTCGTGATCCTAGAGCAAATGTTTCCACGCCGGCCCAACCAAATCCTCAACATCCTACGACACGGGCCTCTTCTTCACGAGTTGCTCGCCATGATGTTCCGGATCAGTTGCCGCAGCCACCTACAATGGCGCAAGTCCTGGCTATGATCGAGCAAGGAAGGCAGGCGAATGCCCTGTTGCTTCAGCAGATAGCCCAGAATACGGCGCCTCAGAATGTGGTTCGTGGGGGAAATGGTGAAGCACCTCAGGTGTCTAAGTTGAGTGAGTTCCTAAGGACACAGCCACCAGTTTTCTCCCCTACTGCCGAGCCTCTCGATGCTGATGATTGGTTGAGAGTTGTGGAGAGCAAGTTGGCCATTGCACAATGTGATGATAGGGAGAAAGTCTTGTATGCCTCCTATCGCTTGCAAGGACCGCAATGCTTTGGTGGGAGAACTACTGCTGCATCGCTCAAGGTCAAGTGGTCTTATGGCTCGAGTTCGTGGTCGCTCACCGCACTCACATTCCAGGCTAGTGTGATTGAGGTGAAAAGCGGAATTTTGGACCAAAGCAGGGTCAATGTCGTAATGGAGTACTCAGATCGCTCAATCACCTATCCGGATATGCCACATATGAAGTAGCCGATGAGGCGAGAAGAATTGAAAGGTTTTGGGAAAGCCTAAATGAGGAGATAAAGTGGGCCTTGATTGCCCAAGACATCGATGACTTCGCACCCTCGCTGATAAGGCGGTGAGGGTGGAACACGGTAGCCGCAATGTCTTTGAGTCGAAAGCGCAAGTGGCTTGCGCGTAGTTCCACCGAGCTGGATCGCTCGATCACGGGTGACAATGACTAATGTTCGCCGACCACCACCGATTCAGCCCAAAGGGTCCAGCGCCGAGCTCGGGTTCGTTGAGTCGACTTCGCTTTGTTCAATGGCAATCATCGCAGCCCATTCCGTGTGGGCAAGAACCGAGAACGGCCGCTTGTTGTTCGTAAGCCGCTAATGTCACTTGCTTTCATTGCAACGAAGCGTGGGCACTACGCCAACGCTTGTCCTAAGAAGAAGGCCGG
This sequence comes from Otatea glauca, assembly GCA_036346275.1. Taxonomy (NCBI): domain Eukaryota; kingdom Viridiplantae; phylum Streptophyta; class Magnoliopsida; order Poales; family Poaceae; genus Otatea; species Otatea glauca. Next base: position 36,627,597 of record CM070721.1, on the reverse strand, counting down.
ACAATGACCTCAAGCTCGTGGCCGCCTCAAGATGGGGCGGCGGCAATCTCGTGGATCGGCCCACCACCGCTCAAGGTGGTAATGTTGGACGCCTTCATCACGTGACGACTGAGGAGGCGCAAGACACGCCAGATGTCGTGCTTGGTATGTTTCCCGTGCAATCTATTCCTACCTTGGTTTTATTCGATTCAGGAGCTTCTCATTCTTTCATCTCGAAGAAGTTTTCTGAGCAACATAATTTGGAGGTCTCTCTTTTGCCTGTTCATATGATTGTGCAATCACCTGAAGCTACTATTAGAACTGCTAGTTTCTGTTCTGGGGTTGGCATAGAGATCAATGGAGTTATGTTTTATGCTGATCTCATCATGATAGAAACATCTGGTTTGGATGTGATTCTGGGCATGGATTGGTTAGCTAAAAGTAAGGGTTGCATAGATTGTGCTAATCGATCCTTAACCCTTGAAAATCAAGAGGGGGTGCATGTAGAATTTACCTCAAGTACTGAAATTTCAACACCTCAGAAAGTCTGGTATTCTGCGTCTGTTTCTAGTTTAAGTGAAGTGGCAGTCGTTAGTGAATTCCCGGATGTCTTTCCTGCTGAATTGCCGGGAGTGCCTCCGGATCGCGATATGGAGTTTGTCATTGATTTGGTGCCGGGAACTGCACCGATATCAAAACGACCATATCGGATGCCTCCAAATGAGTTGGTAGAATTGAAAAAGCAACTTAAGGAACAACTTGATAAGGGGTTCATTCGTCCCAGTTCTTCACCCTGGGGGAGTCCGGTTCTTTTGTAAGAAAAGGACAATAGTCTGCGTATGTGCGTAGACTATCGTGCCTTAAATGAGGTGACCATTAAAAATAAGTACCCGCTTCCCCGGATAGATGATCTGTTCGATCAATTGAATGGGGCGCAAGTCTTCTCCAAGATAGATTTAAAATTGGGATATTTTCAATTGAAAATCGCACCCTCGGACATTCAAAAGACCGCCTCACTACGCTGCTACGCTTTATATGAGTATACCGTAATGTCGTTTCGCCGACAAATGCTCCAGCAAGCTTTATGAATCTGATGAACAAAGTCTTCATGGAGTATTTAGATAAATTTTGTGGTGGTCTTTATTGATGACATCCTCGTTTATTCCAAAAGCGAGGAAGAACATAGGCAACATTTGCGCTTGGTCCTTAATAAGCTTCGGGAAAACGAATTGTATGCCAAGTTTGAGAAGTGTGAGTTCTGGTTGAAAGAAGTCGCTTTTCTGGGGCATGTTCTGTCCGAAGGCGGAGTTGCCGTCGACCCAAGTAAAGTAGAAGCAGTATTGGCTTGGGAAAGGCCGCAATCAGTGCCAAAGATTCGAAGTTTTCTAGGCTTCGCTGGATATTATCGTCGGTTTATTGAAAATTTCTCTAAAATTGCTAAGCCACTAACTCAGCTTCTGAAAAAGGAAAGGAAATTTGAATGGACTCCGGGTTGTGAGGAAAGTTTTGAAATCAAGGAAAAGTTAACCTCGCTCGGTGCTCATCTTGCCAGATATTCATAAGAGTTTTGAAGTGTACTGTGATGCATCGCTTCACGGCCTGGGTTGTGTGTTGATGCAAGAGGGTCGGGTTGTCGCTATGCTTCTCGACAACTCCGTCCTCATGAAATGCAATTATCCCACACATGACCTAGAGCTAGCTGCGCCAGTGCACGCCTACAAAATCGGCGGCACTATCTCATTGGAAACAGAACGAAATCTACATCGACCACAAAAGCCTCAAATATTTCTTTACTCACCAGACTGAATCTGAGACAAAGAAGATGGCTAGAGTTAATCAAAGACTATGATCTCGGCATTCACTACCATCCTGGCAAAGCCAATGTTGTGGCCGATGCTCTCAGCCGCAAGCTTTATTGCATGTTGGATTCAAAACAGCCTGAGTTAGTTCATGAATTTCAGAAGCTCAATCTGAATTTAGTTGAAAATGGTTATGTGACCGCTCTGCAGTTGCAGCCCACTCTGAAAGGTCAAATTAAGGCTGCACAGTATAAAGATGAAGCCGTTGTTGAGATTCGGAATCAATTGAAAGAGGGCACGGATTCTGAGTTCTTGGAAAGCCCTGATGGGATAATCATGAGAGGAACTCGGATATATGTGCCGAATGATCCTGAGATCAAGAAGCTGATTTTGGCAGAAATTCATGAGTCACCATTATCTATTCATCCTGGTAGTACCAAGATGTACCAGGATCTTAAAAGAGAATATTGGTGGCCCGGTATGAAGAAGGATGTCGCTGAATATGTCGCAAAGTGTGATGTATGTCAACGAGTTAAGGTTGAACATTAGCGTCCAGCTGGACTTCTTCAGCCATTACAAATTCCAGAATGGAAGTGGGATGATATCAGTATGGATTTCATTACTGGTCTTCCTCGAACCCAGAAGGGGAGTGATTCCATTTGGGTTATTGTCGACAGGCTGATGAAGGTAGCTCATTTCATCCCTGTCAAGACTAGGGATTCTACAGTTAAATTGGCAGAGCTCTATGTTTCAAATATTGTGCGGTTGCATGGTGTCCCGAAGACGATTGTGTCTGACTGTGGATCACAGTTCACATCTCATTTCTGGGAACAGCTGCACAAATTGTTGGGAACCAATTTGAAATTCAGTTCTGCCTACCATCCACAGACTGATGGACAGACTGAAAGAACAAATCAGACTCTTGAAGACATGTTGCGGGCTTGTGTACTGTCTTATAGCGCCAATTGGGAGAAGTGCCTCGCATTTGCAGAATCTTCTTACAACAATAGCTTTCAAGCTAGTCTGCAGATGTCGCCTTTTGAGGCCCTTTATGGAAGAAAATGTCGAACACCACTTTTCTGGTCCGAGGTGGGTGAAAGACAGTTCTTTGGTCCTGATTTGATTAATGAAGCCCAAGAGCAAGTGGATTTAATCAGAAGCCGGTTGAGGGAAGCTCAATCTCGCCAAAAGAGTTATGCCAACACTCGTCGACGTGACTTAAGCTTTGAGGTTGGCGATTATGTTTACCTTAAAGTTTCACCTCTTCGTGGAGTTCGCCGGTTCCAGGATCGAGGCAAGCTCGCTCCTCGGTATATTGGACCTTATTGCATCCTGGAGAAGATGGGAGAGAAGGCATATAGATTGGAGCTGCCTACTCGCTTATCCAAAGTGCATAACGCCTTCCATGTGTCGCAATCAAGAAGTGCCTCCGTGTTCCGACTGAACTTACCCAGTTGGAAGATCTTGATCTTCAACCTGACTTAACCTACCGAGAGCGTCCAGTGAAAATTCTTGAAGAAGCGGAGCGCCATACTCGAAATAAAGCCCATAAAATGCTAAAAGTGCAATGGAATAATCATTCGGAAGAGGAAGCGACATGGGAGCGAGAGGATCGCCTTAGGGAAGAATTCCCGGATTTCTTTTAAACCCCCTTTTTCCTTTTAGCTCACAAATCTCTAAGTAGATTTACGTAAGTAGGTGGATCCGTAACGACCTGAAAGTTTGGAACAGTGAAAAACAAACAGTTTAAATTTTAATATAAATGGTCCTGAAATTCTAGGTGATATTTGCTACAATTAGAATTTCTTAGACTTTTGTGTTATGTGAAAAGATTTAATAAAAAGGGGAAAACAAAGAAAAAGGTAAAAAGATGAAAATAAAATTTAGAAAATTTTACCATGATTCCTATTTGAGCTGGTTATAATTTTTGACCAGTAAGTAGAATTTTTATAAACTTAGGGGCAAGTTAAATAGAGTATGTATCTACTTTTTGACTAAAAACAGTGAATCAAAAAGTAGAAAGAAACATAATTAATGTCAAGAAAATCCAAGAAAATTTATATAAATCCTTGGAGATATGATACATCACTGGTAAAATTTTTATAATTAAATGATTTGAAATAAGCCTTTCAAAAATTCAAATACTGTGGGTCCAAAATATAAGGAAAACGATTGTCAGAATTTTTATAAAATAATGGCTCATGTTTTTGATTTGAAAATTTTACAGTGATCCACCTATAAGGATTGCAACCTCTAAAAAAGTTTAAAAAATAAATTCTAGAAAATGGACCTGTAATTAAATCAAAAACCGAAATCAAAGTTTGGAACCAGGGTACAGTGTCCGAATTTTAACAAATTACCCAAAAGGAGTTTTTGTCTCAAAATTTTCCAGTAGACGTGTGACTCTCATTAAGCCTAGGTCAAAAAGGTTGGAAAAATCTGGGATTATTTTAGGGCTTAAACAAATCCAAATTCTAGAGTTTTCCCGTTATGTCTCATCGCATTAAACGCGTCGTCTCGCCGACAAGTGGGCCCGACCCTGTTGAATCGTTGACGAGCTGGTCAGCTGAGGCGAAGCGTGTCTCGCTGCCAGTGGGCCCCGGTCCCACTCGTCAGCCTCAGCCCGTGTATTCCTTCCCCTTTCTTCTTTTTCCTACCGAGGCGAAGTCGCCGACACGCCTCGCACAGATCATCCGGCTTTACCTGCTCCCGTCCGGCCGAGCTCGCCGCCCTCCACGTCGCGGCCACCTCCTCCTCGCCTGTGCCTACTTGATCCCGGCTGAGCCGTTTCGGAGGCGAGCCTGACCTCAGTTTGTGCTAGACACAGGAGAAGCCGACCGGAGCATCGCGCGAGAAAACCTAAGCCCAACGCAGTTTGATCGCGATCCTTAGGCTTTAGGCCTTGCGTTTGCGTCGCAGTGCTCTCACGCGTTTCACTTTTCCATTTCGCCGAGCCAAGGGCCTCATCGGGCGTCGTCTTCCTCGTTCGCCCGAAGGAGCTCGAAAGAGCGGAACCGGCAATCCAGGTCAACTCTTCCTAAATCCATCGAATCGATTCCACCCGAAGCGTCCTTAGTGTCCCAGGGTTACTGATCACTCGCCGTTTTGGCTTCTTTTTGCTCGTAGTGCCGCCGCACCGCCGTTCTTCTTCCTCACGGCCGGCGCACGATGGCAGGCCGTTCCAGCTCATCTCCGACCTGGCTATCCGGTGAGTCTACATCCCCTAGTATCACTGTAGCTCACCTAGCTCTAGACCGCCGGAATCGTAGCCTCTAGGCAAGTTTTCGCCGTCGCGGTCATGGCGCCGCCGCACCGTCACGGTGGCGCCACCTTCCCGGTCACCTCCCGGCGAATGGATACCACCCATGGGTGCGCACGGGTGTGCTGGTGCCCATGGTGCTGGCCATTTCGCCGCGGTGGAGCTAGTTCGCCGGCGGCGAGCAAGAGATCGTAGTGCCCTGTTCTGGGTCACTGACCGGTGGGACCCAGATGTCAGCGAGCCTTCGGGTTTTAAACTCGTTTTTGGCGCGCGCAGGGAAACCGTTTCCTCCGAACGAAAACGTATTTTCAATTTTTGAATGAATTTCAGAAACCGACTGAAATTCAAATGCTTGTAACTTTTGAATCATCTGGCCAAATTGAGTGAAACTAATTTCTAAATTCGTATAAAATTCTTTAGTTTCTGAATATACAAAAATTTCTGTAGATGAGTAAAATGTGATTTTAGGAAAAATTAGAGAGAAGCTTAAGTGTAAATAGGGTGATATGAATAAAATATTTTTGGGATGATCCAATTAAGGAAAAGTGAATTTTTGTTGAGTCTCTGAGTTATGAGTATTCCAAATAAACAAAATGTCCCATGATATCTTATTATATATCATGTTTGCTCAAAAATGAATGCTAAGCATGAAAAATGAAATTGAGTAAATGAAAGATAGGATTAAAGTTTGAATGTTTAAAAGTTCATTCTATTGAGGTATATATCATGGGGAGTTGCTCATATGAAAACACTTAGGAAAAAGTATTTGTGATAGTTGTTCAATTAAGAAAAACAATACTAGTTATAACCAAAATAGATGTAATTTGCTATGAACAAGTTCAAAATAACTCAAATTCACTTTTAAAATGTTTTTAAGATCATGCCCTGATTTCAGGAAGAAAATGGATATAATATGTTGAATAGTTTAGTAATAAATGAAAATGAAAAATTGAAAGGTTATAAGTTAGTTTTTACGTTCATATAGCCCTTTTCAACATATGATAAAATGGATTATATGAATGAGAAGAAATGTAAAAATGGTATAGAAGTACTTCACAAAGTATATTCTAGTAGATTCTGGAAAAATAATGATATTTTGTTAAGATTTGTATGCAAAACAGGTTAAGGGAATGAGTCTACTTTTTATGTTTTGCTGAATGATTGAAGCAATCAAGCTTTTTCAACCATGTGTAAAATAACTCATCCAAGTAAGAAATTTTGGAAGAATAGTGTAGAAATGATAACCAAAGTTTGTTCTACCAGATTCCAGAAAAATATTCTGTTTTAGAGCTTTGGTTCACTTAGTTTCCATAAGTGCAATAACCTTAAGTAATATGGTTTAGTCCTTTTTCCTTAGCCAGTTTTGTAGCTAAGTCCAGAGTTCAACCAAGCCTTTTCATCAGTAGTTTTCAAGTTTCATCCAAACTCTAAAAGTTAAAAGAAGTTGTTAGACTTGATAATCAAGGTATGCTCTAGCTAATTCAAGACTTAAACTCTAATTTCTGTAGTTAATGCACATCAATCTTGTTAGGTTTATAACCCTAGATGATATAGTTTTTCAAAGTGCTCTCTTCTTGGTTCTTTTGAGAAAAACAGAGAGGGCTCTGTTTCTTTGAGTGTTGCATCCTCCAAAGTAGCTAATGAACAATCATTTTATTTCAAATAATTTTATCATCTATAATTCGATGTTTAAATTCAAATATTTCATGAATAGCAGTTGCCTGTTTGATTCGAATTGTGTTTACCTGTTTATCTATCTGTTTTCTTTTTGCCATTTGGAGTTTGCTGATATTCTCTTTTTCTTCTTGTTCGCAACGAGTAGAGACCGACATCATCGACGAAGAAGAAGACTGTTCTGCAGATCCGGATTTTATTCCTGACAGTGATTTGCAAGGCAAGCAACTCCTTGATCACGTTGAGCCTGATAATTCACCTACTATATGTTGCTTTTGCTTATGTACAGTGCATCCGGATAATTCTCCCTAAAAGTGCTATTTTGGGTTAGAACTGTAGTTAATCCTGTAAATTATGGTTTGTCTCAATCTGTATGGACTTGTGAACCTTGTAAACCTTAGATTGAGCTAGACATACTTAATGTCATGTTTGGGTATAACCGTCAGCATAATAATATTCCTGCTTAAGTCTCTCATTGGTGTTTTCAGTCTTTTCAACCGTCATATGATCTTTTGGGAACTGGTTGATGATAATTTGCTAAAAACCCTCAAACAAAACTATGATTTGACGCGGGTGGCTATTTGGCGCTAGCCGGTTGTGCAAAAGGATTTGCACGTAGCTAGGGTGGAGTATCGCCCGTGTCAGATTAAGGACCGAGCAAATGGGATGTTGTAGAACCATGTTTCCGTGCAACCACAAGGGCTTGTATGGGCGGGTCTTAGCTTAATAAGTTGTCTAGATTAGGCTTTGCATCTATGGAAGGCGGAAGATTGCACAGGCAGTCCGGTCAGGTCTGTCTGTAGGGGTTTCTACATACCAATGCAACGGTGTACGCCTTGCCCTGGACAGAGACGTGGTGTGTGTGTGATAAATGTGGATCCACGGCTTGGGTGAGTGTCTCTGTCTTCAGGGCGAGGGTTAACGTCCCGGGCTGGTGTAAAGCTAGGTATAGGTGATGTAACGGCTTTGTATGATCTCCTTGCCGACACACCAAAGGAAGTGTGTTAACTGGCCTGGCGAAAGAGGTTGATCATTCCTTGTGGGTAAAGTGTACACCTCTGTAGAGTGAAAAATCTGATCGATTAGTCGCGCCCGTGGTAATGGGCACTTGGGGAAAATCCTCCCAATGCTAGAGTTTTGGTGATTTCCAAATGGGTTGGGCTTTTGGAAACTGTTTTTCAACCATCTTTAGTGTCAAAGGATTGACACCGGGGTTATATGCAGTCGGGTAGACTAGGTTGAAAATCTGGAATGTTTGCTTATCATTCTGTCTTTCAATTGCTTTTATTAAAATACGATGTTGCAATCTATTATGCTTACTCTTTTTAATGTTTCATACAATTGCAAAATAACCATAGCCTGTCCATTGCTCAGCCTGCATAATTATTTATTTGCATCTGTGAACCAATATAAGTCTTGCTGAGTACAAATGTACTCAATCTTGCATCTATTGTCTCGAGGAAGAAGATCATGATCTACCGGACGACGCGTTCTTTCAGGCAGGTCTCGGGGGTTTTGACGATAGCCTCTTCTAGGTTGCCTAGTCAGTGCCTGAGGGTTTAGTGGGCATCCGCAAGGCTGTTTGGAATTTTAGTTTCCTTTTGGTTTTCCGATTTTAATTTCCGCTGTTAAAATGGTTAAAATTTGTACTAAACTCTGTATAATTATTTCAGTTGTGTAAGATCTTCTATATGTTTGCGTGTATGATTTTGATACGAATGTTGTAAACATGTGAGTGCTAACTACTGATCCAGGGAATAGCACAGTAATCACATGGAGTTTCCTGTTCATCAGAACGGGGTCTCACATGAATGATTAATGAAAGGAATTTTCCTTTAAGCAAAAATCAAAGAAAACCAAGAAAATCCAGGAAAAATTCAAAAAATCCATAAAATGCAGGAATAAATATAATTAAAATTTTGAATTTAATTTCTTACTCTCTTTGAAATTTCAGGATGTTACAGAGCGCGAGGTGTTCTGTAAAGGTAGATCTATATCAATAGCTATCCTGATTAATTCTTTATTACAAAATTACGAATAACCATGAACTCTACGTACTGATCAAAAACTATCCTGATTACCCTCAGCAATGGCTACCCATTTCAACTTCATGAGTCCTCTAGCGGCGTCTTTTTCAATCTTGGTGGCATCCACCCACCATCGCGGAGATTCTTCTTCGCTTGTCGTCTCGGCTTTGCAGCATTCGTGCGTGTTGCTGCTGCTACGAGCTACACGGTTGCAGCCATTGTGGAAGTCACCGGTGCAAGCATGCACGCTGGCGTTGCTCACAAAGCACACACCCCTGCCGCCCTGAACCGTGTGATCTCCGCTGTCTTCTTCCTTGACAGCATTGTTCCTTGCTCGCTTGCGATCTCCTCGACGGCGTCTGGTATCGTTTGTGTTTGCGCAATGGAGGTTGTCCGAAGCGGCGCCGTTCGCATCTCGCCGGTGATCGCCACGGTCGTCGCAGCTCCTCCTGGGCTTCCCGCTGCCTCGATCGGCATCGCCACTACCGACGCCGTCCGCAAAAGTGTCGCCTACAGCTGCCCTCCGGCGGCACCGCTTACGTCCGTTGCTCGCGTCGTCGAGCGGGGCTCGTGCCCTAGGACTGCCGCTGCCGCCGCCACCGCCGCTCTCGCTCTTGAAGAAAACGAGGCAGCGCTTGCCCTCGCCGCGCTTCCCCGTGTAGATGTCGACGCGGTCGCCGGGGCACAGGCCGTTCTCCTCCACGAACTGGCCCCACCCGGACCCCTTGATGCGGCAGGCGCCGTTGGAGTTGAGGTACCGGAGCACGGCCGCCGTCTCGACGCCCTCCGCGTTGATGATGGTGATGTCCACATCGACCTGGGCGTTCTCGCCGTTGTCGAGGAGCTTCTCCACCTCCGGGAAGAGCTTCTGGAGGTGGCCGTTGTGCATCTTCGTCTTGGTGAGCAGCAGTCGGTTCTGTCCCGAATTGATGTCGGACTTCTCGATGTCCTTGTAGAGCGCCCAGTCGGCGTCGTACACGCCGAGGTCGTGCATCACCGCCTCGTGCTCTCGCCGACGCCGGGCTTCTTCCATGGTGGTGTTCATGCAATGCAATGCAATAAACAAACCATATATAGTATCTATGGATGGATGAACAAATTTAAACTATTATAACTATGCCCGAGTTTACATATATGTACGTAGTTCGGTAGGATCTGTTGTTCACATGGTAACCGTACCGTGTGGTTTGATATAAATTAAGAGAGAGATAGAGATTTGCTAGGGCTGGTAGTAGATTGATGTTGCACAACGTACTAAAACATTTAAAGTCTGCAAAATCTTTATCTGTAATTGGGAACTCCAACTGTGCATGGATTCAGATCCATGGTTCAGAAAGGGCCCAGCTTGTTTGAACTTTCGAAGAATCCTTGTACATCCTGATCTATCACATCCCATATATTGACAGCAAGGAACAGGCAGGTTTGCTACTCTAGCATAAATTTAAAATTTTCTATCGTGTAACCAAGAAACCACTACAACACTACTACGGATCGGGCATGCACTAGCGGTTCGAAACCGCTTCCAGAAGCGGTTTTAGAACCGCTTGTAAGCAACCGCGAGTGATACCCCGTCGGGCGGTTCCCCGAACCGCTTGTGGTTTGACACTTCCACAAGCGGTTGGTGTTACCAACCGCTTGTGGAGAGGTTCTCTCCAAAAGCGGTTGGTCTTACGAACCGCTTGTGGAGTGGTTGGAGTTACCAACCGCTTGTGAAGAGTCTGACAACATAGCGTTTTGATTATATTCAATATAGAATATGTTTTCAGAGGGGTTTTGATATAGATTTTGACAATTAAAATAAATAGAACTACAAGAGTTTTTTTTGACACAATTAAATATATATTATTCATGCGTACTCATTAATGAGCACATGAAATAATAAGCCACTTTTACAAATTTAAAAGAATAAAAGGGCAAATCTTGAGCTCATTTCTTGCGTGCGTCGCTCTTTGTGCCCTTGGTCGACGTCGATGTCAGCTCACCTGTCTTTATTTCAGGACAATCTCTCCAACCATTTGCGTGGAACTCGCCTTTGGTGGATACAATCTCTTCGACAATATGAGTTGTTCTTGGATTGCTGCAACCCGGTCGCGCGGATCACGCCTTGCACATCGATGTTGGGCTAACAAAGCGGAAGTAAATAAATCTCTGGACATGTAATTAAAGTGTAAGTACTAAGAAATTGACATGTACACTACCTCGGCGTTGGTTGTCGGCACATCACCGTGGTTAATACTTTGCATATAGTGGCACACATAATAGCCACATAAGTTGTTTCCACCGCTTTGCTGTAGAACTCGCGATGAAATTTGAAAAGAAAACGATTATGGGGATGAAAACTGTTACGGCATATTAATATTCTTTAATACGCATCGAGTGCTTATTTGTACATCAACTTCGTTCTCGAAATGTCCTTTTGCTTCTTTCAAACCTTGCATCGTCTCCGTGATGCATTAGTATATAGGAATAGTAATTATCGAGTTGGAATCAGCAAGGTATTTCAATATATATAATAAGGAAAACTATCGTATATATATGCGCTATATACCGCTTAGGGTGTCAATGATAAATTGATATTTTTTACCGAGTCCTTTTGAGTCTTGAACAACGATTTGGCTGCTATCAAGCTTGATGACAAGAAGGATCCAGTGAAACCTATTCATGTATTGCAACATATATGTAACTAGCTAGTAGTATTATAAATGCCTTGGAAAATATAAGAACGAGAGGTTGTATATATACGTACTCGAAGTTGAAGGGCAGAAGTATGTACGGTTTGTAGTGTTGTCCCAAGAATGCATCGAGAATGTAATCTTCAATATCCTTTCAGTTGTATCTAAAGACGAACTCGTTAACAATCTCTGGGTCGATGAAGCCCACGTTGAAGATATTCTCTTTTCTACATCGTTGTATCTCCATTCTACATAGAAAGGTATAAGTTTAAGAGTTGCAATTTTATTGTACGAGGAAGCACACGATAAAGGTATGAGCTTGACACTTACAGGCACCAGCAGCTCATGAGAGACACGTTGACGGCGTCGGCATGGTAAATATTGTATAAGTCGTCAAATTCGAGCCATATGGTGTTGTCCCCGCGATAAAAATCATCTTCTTTGATACGGAGAGGGAACATCGTTCTTCCTTGAGCGGACTCTGTCATGTACCATTCGTGAAATTGCCGCATCTTGGTTGGCAGATCCTTTATCTCATTTGGGTCAATCAGCTCCCGGCCCAACTGAAATTGCCATCTGACCTTTGTTGCCATTGGGATATCATCTATTAATCCAAGAGCTGCAGCTGTGGAACTGAGTCATGCCTCCTTCATAAACCTCTCGAGGTTCTCCTGATCTTTGTCTCTCTTATTCTTCTTTGCCGCCGCCGCCTGACCACGTTTATTCTTCTTTGTAGCCTTTATTATTGTCTGTCCATAGTTGGACACAGGCAGCGGCTTTGCACGGCATGTCGCAAAGTGTTCCGCCGCTTTTGGATCAGTTGGTACCTTTGGCTCTACCTTCTTTTTGCGAAGTGTGCAGCCAATGCGCTTTAGTGATCGCGTCACTCTCCTCCTTATTCATATCATATGCCCTCTTTGGAGGTTCCTTTAACCTTGTCGATCGGCCGACTCCGCCTTCTTGGGAGCAGGTGGAGGAGCCTTAATTCGCTATCGAGCTTCTTCCTGAGGAGATGGTGGAGGCGTGGTTTTCTGGGGGTTCTTTTTTGTTTGAGATGCTGGTAGTGGAGTAGGGTTTCTACGTGGAGCGGGTGGTGGAGGAGGCGTGCTCGCTTTTGCCGCGAGGCATTGCGTGTGGTGACGTTGGAGAAGGCGTGGGTTGCCGTGGTGGAGATGACGCGCCCACACCATCCGGAAATATGATGTACCGCTTTGCGCTAAAGGATGATATTGTGGAGGGCCTGTCCAAGCTTGGTCACGTCGTCGCCTCCATGAATATCGAGGTGAAGTTCTTCAAATCCACTCAGCACCTCCTCCACCGCGACCTTTGAGTAACCCGGGGGTATCTCGCTGCGATGGAACATCCGCCCGCTCCACCTCGATATGCCATGCCGTAAGCCACCTTGATGGAGAGGTTACGCGCATTAACGTGTAGCTCACACTGGCGGCGAACCCTTATGTCATCCACGGGATAACGGGCTAGCAAGTTGTCCGCTTCAGGGGCCCCGGTGGACACGCAGCTACTCTGCCGCGCGGAGGGGCTGATCACGGCGTCCGACTGATTGCTCGAACCTAGTCCTTGAAGCTTGCTGAGGGCAATTTGTACTTGTTGCGCAACTATGTCGCCGATGCTAGCCTGGGTTGCTCTGAGCTCTTGTTCCAATTGGTACACTTTATGTGATTCTCTTGTTTTGCTTCTATGTCGCTCTCCAGACGTATGTGCATCCTTGGCGAAACCATACTTCCATGGCGTTAGCTTGCCCATACCTCGTGTCCGCCCCGGTGCTCGTGGTTTTCAAGGGCATGTGTTAGCTCGTCATTCTCCCTGTCTGCCACCAATGTACCTGCCTGAGACTGCTCGACAGCTTGTACAATCCTTTGGCCAACATCTTGTACTCCTGGTGACATCACCAAACTGCCGTCATCTGAAAGGCTCCCCCCATGACCCATGAACCAATTGCGCAGGCGATCTTCCCACAAAGCGGTAACCGGTGTGACATCCTTCGCCATTAATTCTTCTTCCCGCTTCTCCCATTTTGGTACAACCTTGAGGTAACCACCGGTGCCAAGATGATGGTGGTATTTCTTCATCTGTGAATTGGCCTTGTTCTTCTGACTCGCGGCCTGGCCTTCAGCTGACAGCTTGAACTCCTCGAATGCTTCCCAGTGATCCGCCAACTTTGGAAATTGGTTGAAGTCGGGTCTTTCTCCCTTCTGCACAAACTTGCGGCTGAGAGACGTCTTCCACGCCTGAAACATTGTTGCCATCTTCTTCAAAGTGAATTTCTTGGCCTTGTCTTCAGACCCTTGAGGAAATGTGAAATTTTCCATAATATCTTGCTAGAGCAAGTCCTTGGTAGCTTGAGGAACTTCGGCCCATTTTCTGATGCTAATTGGGACGTGATCCCTCACGTGGTAACCGCAAGCGTTGTTGTACGGCCCAACTGCTAAAATAGGGGCAACCGGCATCCCTTCGTTGTTAACGTCGGTAAACACGTGCTTTGTGGATGGCTTCTTGTTAGGTCCCCGATGCTTGGAATGGTTGCTCGATGTACGGGGCTTGAAATACATAAACATATGTATAAACATGTCAGAGTGTATTATATTAACGAATTGTGATTAATTAACATGTCTACGGGGATTATATTCTTCTGGCTATACCTCATCCTAGCCGGAACCAGTGTTACCGAACTCAGCGGCTCCAGCGTCAATGGCTTCATCACCGCAATTTCAACGGCCTCACCGAACCAACATTAGCCTCGTGATGGAGTCCAAAGAAGAACTGTTCTCCTCATCGAAAGTAGGGTCACCACGTCCTAGTTGCACCATCAATCCTAATTCTGAAAAAATGTTGACATAAATATCATATTACTTTGAAACAACCATATTATAGATTACAACACAAGCATATTATTAAAAAAAATTCTACACCAAGCATTAAGTACTACAGCGTGTTGGAACTAGCCCAAGGATCAAACACGAACTCGTGGACACAAGGACGACGTGTTGGAAAAGAAGAAAAACTATCATGACTTACGTGAAAGACAGAGCACAGAGGACCAATACACACATTTTACATACCAAGAATACAAAATCAATGTGGGCATTATGCGAGCACGTAGAACATGAGAACATGGCGGTTGTGGGATATTTCACCAAATTTCATCTTATGGGCGGTTCTATCCTCGAACGCCATTAGAGGCGGTTCGGGGAACCGCCGCGATAACAATCGTATCGATGGCGGTTGGAGGCTAGAACCGTCGTACTCGGGCCTCCCGATTTATTGATGGATGGCGTTCTATCCTCGAACGCGCGGCGGATGGCGGTTGAGGATAGGCCGCGAGGAGGTGGCGGTTCTAGAAAACCGCCGCGATAATATGCCTATAAATAGGTGGTCGGAGAAGGCAAACCAAAACTTCTAAATTTGGGGTGGTGCTTGGCGAGGCACCGGTGGTGGTGGCGACGAGGGCACCAGCTGGGGTCGGTCGGGCGCGGGGTGGAGTGGCGCCGGGATGGTTGGGTGGCGGAGGAGGGTGACGGCTTCGACGAGGACGGCGGCGCGGGGTCTCGATTGAGGCGACGACGGCGGCGATCGGAGAGACACAGGAGGCAGCGGCGCACGCGTGTTCTCGAGCGGGGACTTTGAAATTTTGGGGTGTGAGAAAAGGGCGGGGCGTGTAAACTTTATACAGGGAGCACTTCTACAAGCGGTTTTTAAACTAACCGCTTGTAAAATATCTCTACAAGTGGTTTTAGAACCAATCGCTTGTAGAGGGAGGACTTCTACCTGCGGTTGATATTACTAACCGCTTGTAGAGGGATGACTTCTACAAGTGGTTGATATTACTAACTGCTTGTAAAGGGATGACTTCTACAAACGGTTGATATTACTAACCGCTTCTAAATGTTGCGTTCTAGAAGCGGTTCTTTTCTCAAACCGCTTCAGTTTAATTTCAAAATTTTTAAAAAAGCTCTTACAACTTTAGTTTCATTCCATAATTTTTAAAAAATGCTTTTAGCAATTTAGTTTCATTCCATAATTTTTAAAAAATGCTTTTAGCAATTTAATCTCATTCCATAATTTTTTTAAAAAGGCTTTCAGCACTTTAGTTTCATTCCAGAATTTTGGCACTTTACATTCATTCCAAATAAACACTTCATACAGTAGAAGACCCGTATTACATATACATAGTTCATAAAGTAGGGGTACATCCTAAGTAGTAACGTACTTTGTCTTTACAAGTGTTCCTTCATTATGATCGCGACGTATGAAAGGAGTATCCACGTCTGTGTCATTGAGGAGGCTTATGTCGACATCCACAATGAAAGGAGGGATCTCGTCGAACTGACTATACTCTTCCTCGTCTGTGATGTCCTCAACTCCAACAATCCTTCGTTTGCCTTGGAGAACCACGTGTCGCTTTGGCTTAGTACTACAATCTTTCTTCTTCTTAGGTTTGCTTGACATGTCCATTACGTAGAAGACCTGTCTCACATCGTTCGCGAGGACGAACGGTTCGCGCCTATAGCCGACTTGCGTGAGGTCCACGATTGTCATACCGTATTTGTCGACCTTCACGCCGCTTGAAGTCAGTTTGACCCATTGGCACTTAAATAGAGGGACCTTCAAAAGTCCATAGTCAAGCTCCCATATCTCTTCTATGAAACCATAATATGTATCCACCTTGCCTTTGTTGTCTTCGGCGTCTATACGGACACCGCTATTTTGGTTGGTGCTCTTGTTATCCTGGGATCTGGTGTAGAATGTGTAACCATTTATCTCGTACTTTGAATGTCACGATTTCACTAGATGGTCCCAGAGCCAAGCGCTGTAACTGCTCATTGTCCGACCCTTTCAAAAGGATGTACTTTTGTAACCAAGCGCCGAAAGAATCCATGTGCTTAAGTGTTATCCAATCCTCAGACCTCCCCGGGAAATCGCGGCGTAGAATACTCTTGTGCTCAAAGACATACGGGGCCACTACAGTTGATTGTTTCAAAACCGTTAAATGTGCTTGCTTAAATGTAAGAAGATCATTGCATACAATTGCTTTCCTTCCTAGTGTCCCTTTTCCCCGTAGCCTCCCCTCATGGCGTGATATAGGGACACCGATCGGGTTTAGAACATTAATGTAATCCACACAAAACTCAATCACCTCCTCTGTCCCATAACCCTCGGCAATGCATCCTTCCGAACGAGAACGGTTACGAACATACTTCTTTAGCACACTCATGTACCTCTCGAAAGGGAACATGTTGTGTAGATACATGGGTCCAAGAATACCTATCTCTTTAACAAGGTGAACAGTGAGATTAACCATAATATCAAAGAATGCAAGAGGAAAGATCATCTCAAGACTAACCACACTTTGTACCACGTCATCCTGCAGCTTACTTAGTTTATCTGGGTCGATGACCTTCTGTGAAACCACATTGAAAAAAGAACACAGCTTTGTGATTTTCCCCCGTACCCACTCGGGCAGTATGCCTCTCACAGTCACTGGGAGCAACTGTGTCATTAACACAAGACAGTCATGGGATTTCATGTGTACGATTTTATTCTCTTTCGTGTTTATGAGTCTTTTTACATTCGAGGAGTATCCGGAAGGGACCTTCACACTGTTTAGGAACTCTATCACGCTTTTTTTATCTTCTTTGCTTAGAGTGTAACTCGCAGGATGTAGGTAATGTTGTCCTTTCCCTCTCTTTTCGGGATGTAGGTCGTTCCTCAGTTCCAAGAGTTCAAGGTCCTTCCGAGCTTGCAGTGTATCTTTCGATTTTTCGTACATATCTATGTAGCCTAGCAGGTTCAAGCAAACATTCTTCGTGATGTGCATGAAGTCAAGTGAGTGACGAACCTCCATGACTTCCCAATAAGGCAAGTCCCAAAATATTGACTTCTTTTTCCACATGGGTGCATGACCATCCTCATTCTGCACATGTTTGCTTCCAGGACCCTTTCCAAATACTACTTTCAAATCCTTTACCATAGCAAACACACGTGGCCCACTACGATGCTGAGGCCTTGCACGGGTCCAGCTGCCGCTAAATTTCCCGCCTTCCTTCTGCAACGGGTGACTTGTAAGAAGAAACCTACGGTGACCCATGTACACAACCTTCCGAGAGTTTTTCAGGTACATGCCGTCCGTTTCATCTAAGCACTGGATGTAGGCTCTATATCCTTTGATAGTTAGGCTGGACAGGTTACCGAGAGCAGGCCAGTCGTTGATTGTTACAAATAACAATGCATGTAGGGTGAAATACTCCCTTTTGTACTCATCCCATACCCTTGCACCATCGTCCCACAACGTCACAAGATCTTCAACCAATGGTTTCAGGTAGACATCGATGCATTTCCAGGTTGCTTGGGGCCTTGGATCAACAACGGCATCATGATGTACTTTCGCTTCATGCACAGCCATGGAGGAATGTTATAGATACATAGTGAACAGGCCAGGTGCTATGGCTGCTGCTCAATTCTCCGAAAGGATTCATCCCATCGGTACTCAACCCAAACCTTATGTTTCTCACCTCATCTGCGAAGTCCGGGTACGTCCGGTCGATTTTCCTCCACTGTGAGCCATCTGCAGGGTGTCTAAGCATCCCGTCGTCCTTACGCTCTTCTTTGTGCCAATGCATCATCTGGGCATGCGCTTTGTTAGCAAACATACGTTTCAATCGGGGGATCACAAGGAAATACCACAACACTTTAGCTGGAGGTCTCTTCTTCTTATGCTCCCCATCTATTTCACCTGGATCGTCACGCTTCACCTTATACCGTGATTCTATGCACACTGGATAAACATCCAAATCGGCATACTCATTACGATACAGGATACAATCATTAGGACATGCGTGTATCTTCTCAGATTTCCAATCCGAAGGATGGGCGACTTGCTTGGCTTCATATGTAGATTCAAGCAGAGTGTTATCTTCTGGAAGCAACTTCTTTACGAGTGATAACAACTCATCGAATCCCTTATCTGACACACCATTAGTAGCTTTCCATTGCATGAGTTCCAGTGTGGTACGCAGCTTTTTGTGGCCCTGCCCACAGTTTGGGTACAAAGGAGTTATGTGGTCCTCTAACATGCGCTGAACTTCGAATCGACTTTCATCCGTAGTCTCCTCTCCGCCACGCAAAGATCCGGTCTAGCTCATCGTCACCAAAGTCACCAAGTGTTTCTTCCACGGACAAGATGTGCATCGTCCGATATTGTTGAATCCATCTTCCTCTTCCTCGCCTTCTTCATCGTCTTCCTGGCTAATCACCTCAACTTCGCCATGGTTAGTCCAACAGGTATAGTTTGGCATGAAACCTCTCATGATCAAGTGGTTCATAACATGCCATCGCTGGGAGTGCTCCTTCTCATTCTTGCAATCTACACACGGACAACATATGAAGCTGCCTGGAGGCAAGAATGCAACGGCCACATCGAGAAAAGCCTGCACGCCATTAATGAACTCTCTCGAGCGATGGTCTGCATTGTACATCCATTGCCGATTCATCTACACCAAGTTATAATTTCATTAAAAATTATAACAAATTTCATTACAAAAATTATTACCTAACTTAAATTTTGTTACATTTAAACCAAACAAAAAAAAGCTCCACCTACATCGTCATCCAATTAAAGACCTACCTTTCTAATTATTTTGTATCCCTTCCTACCTTTGTAATTATTTTTTATCCTTCTACATGTTTTTCTATTTTATTTCATACACCAATAATTACTTCCTTGCAATGTTGTACCTAGATCTCCCCCAACTTATTGTGATATTTAAGATTCTAAATCTAACAACCACCTAGATCTAAAGTTTCCAATCACCGAGAAGGATGTTCACATGATGTTACTAACTTTGAAACACTTAATTTAGAGCTAATCACCTCCAATTAAAAATTTGGACAGCACCTCCCCAAGAACAGTGTTGGGCCGGCCTTCTCTGTTCGATCGTACATCCGCCGCTCATGGAGGAAGAAGGGTTTAAATGCGCTGCACCGAGGTCTTCCGTAAGAGGTTTGAGACACGAACCGCTCGATGTTGCGTTCTAGAAGCGGTTCTTTCAAACCGCTTCAAAATCGGCGGTTTGTGTCGAGACCCAATATGCAAATCCGACCCTCCGTATATCTTGCACTAGTCCAGATCACGCTTAGTGCACACAGCTCAATATCGCGAAATATCATAATCATATATAGCGGAAATATTATGAAAGACATCATATGATACATACTACTAGTCGAATGACCTTATGGTCCACTTACATGACTATGCCTCGCAAGGTGAATAATATATTAAATCGCAATGAATGAAAACGTAGACAACCCTCAAGATACCACAGTAATCGACAAGGCTCGCGCCCTAAACATTCGCTCTCCTCGAATCTTTCCTCCAAAGATTGATGTAGACTCTTCAACTGGTGAGGTTTTTGTTGGCAAGGGTGAGTACTTTAAGCACTCAACAAGTTGTGCATGTAATGCAATTCTATGTAACTATATGCAAGGCTTATTCCAAAGGATAGGCTATCATGGCTATTTTGCAATAAGCAGATTTATGAACAAATACAAGAAATAGATTGTAAAGATCAGAAACAAATACCAATAGTAAATAAATTCAGATTTCTCAAGTAAACCAAGTTTCCACTCCTAAGTCAAATTCCATCTTCCATATGGCATTCCGCCATCCCAACCAAGTTGTTCATTTTAATTAAGCTAACCCTTAATCGCAATTCCGAGCATTGCTCAATACCATGAGCACGGCTATCCGAATAGTTTCACACTCTGCAGAGGTTATGCACTTTACCCACACAACATGATCGTCTTTTGGTGCCATGCAATTAACACACTTCCTTTGGTGTGTCGGCGAAGAGATCATGACAAAGCCTTTACAATGCTCTGGCTTAATCCGGTACTACCCGCTAAGGTTTCAACACTGGTGGGTCTGAAAACCACAACCAGGGCCCCCCTCTTGCGCCATGAGAATTACACCATAACTCGGGAACTCACACCGACCAAGATAGTACCAAAGTTAAGACATTGCAAATTAATCAGCTAGGCTGGCCCATACCAGACATGTGGTTGCATGATTGACTCAGGTCAAAGGCTTGCAAGGTTAAGTCCTTAGAGTGATCAGGGCAATACATCCACATACCCTCTGCCCATTGGGCCCACCTTGGCATACTCGCCCCTTGTCACTTGCCCCAATCTAAGTTATTATCACCCAGTTGTTTACCAAGCACCACATGCCATCAACAATTCAACATCGTTGCGTAACATGACTCGCCACAACAACTAAATCTCATCGTGTGATTCCACATGACACACAAGTTCTTAACATTGTTCCATATTCCATTAATATAGATTAATTATCAATGATTCTTACACATGTGATGACGTGGCATGGCTAGGCAACTAATACGGACTAATCCTCAAATGTTGATTAAATTATTAACCAAATATATTGAACCAATCTAGGGTGACAATGGTTCATGGCATACAATGACAAGGTAGGGTGTAGATCAATCTGGTATATTAACTAAGCCCAATTTAGTTTGAAACAACTATACATTTCAAATAATATGCAATAAAGTAAAACAAATATAGCAGCTTTATAAACATGGGTTCAACATGATCAAAGCACAACTTGCCTTGGAATAGGTTCAGGTCTTGCTCTGAAACTTGAACTTGAGTTGTTGAATCTTCCTCCGAAGCGTCGCACAAGTCAACGTCTACGCGTACCGAAGGAGAAAAGCAAATAAATACCAAAACAGAGAGCAAAAGAACTCTAAAAATCAATTAAACTTCACCATTAAATAGATCTCAATTTTACAAATTTTTAGAAATTTGAATCACTCAAATCCGAGTTACGATGCAAAAGATATAGCCTTTTGAAGTTTGAAATAAATACTGAAAATACAGAAATTAGAAATTCGGAATTAACAGAATTATTTTTAAACTGAAAAACCGATTTATGACGTCAACGTGACCTCATGATGACGTCATCATCACAGAATTTCCACTCGGATTATTTTTCCAATTGAAAAATGCAATTATGACGCAAGCATGGCGTCAGCGAGACCTCGGGCCAATCACAAGCCGACGCATGTCTCGGGCGTATGAACTGAGTCCACGGCGTAGCGCGAGACCACGGTGAGCTCGGTCCATGACGCCTCGGCACCCACGCCCGACACGCGTTGCAATCTAATTGGTCTCACGTGCGGCTCGATCTGATCCGCAGAAGACCGATCGAACGGTCAGCGATCTCGCGCGACGTGGCAACGCATCAACCGTCAAGTTTAGATCTGATGGTCCCGAACTTCGATCCGCGATGGAAGCGGCGGTGGGTTCTACCGCGACGAAGAAGACGACACGCTACGCGGTGCTCCGGCGAGCTACTGGCGACGAAAAGATGCGGGTTCAACGCGGCTCGGTCCGGCGAACTCGAAGATGGCACCAGCGACGGCGAAGGCTCAACGGCGGCGACGAAACCAAGCAAAACCGAGGCGTTCTACGCGTCCAACTCCGCGAGCTCCTCATGCGCCACCCCGACGCCTCGCCAAACAAAACCGACAAAAGTGCGCGCTGCGATGAGAAACCTCGGGCGATGCATCACGCTTTTATAGAACATCTAAGGCGTGCTCAAGGCGAGTCATTTGCGAACACGGAGACGGCGCAGCGGAGGAGTCCTGCCGGACACGATGGAGACGATGCAATCCGCCTCCACGTGTCGCAACGGACGGCCATCGAAGGCCGACGCGAGGAATCCGAGGCGCATACCTAAACGGACGCCTAAGATTCATTAGGGTTTCGCCGCCCAACCCTTCGATCGAGATCCTACGGCTCGGCGATTGCTTCCAGAGCGGGCGACGCAGCACGATCGGGCTTGGCCCATTATCGCTCTTTGCGAATTCCGGTTTTATTAATTAAAACAATTCCAAAAATTTCTTTAATTACTTTTAGGCAAATAAATAATCAGGAAAAATCCAGGAAAATTCTCAAAAATACTTTGAGACATTCTAGACTCAAATAAAATATTTTTGGCAAAACTTTATTTAAACTTTGCACCAATTCAAAGATATTTGAACAAAAGGTCAATATTCATAATTTAAAGTTAATTCAAATAAATCCAGAAAAATCCAAATAAATTCCATAAAATCACAAATGCACCTCTAAGCAATAAAATAATATTTGGGCAAATTTTTGGGATGTTACAAACCTCCCCCCCTTAACAGAATCTCGACCCGAGATTCAGGGCTAGCTAGAGAATAGGTTCGGAAATTCTGACTTCAAATCTTCTTCACGCTCCCGTGTTACTTCACTTTCTAATGATTGCTCCATCAACTCGCAAAGCGAATAGACTTGTTTCTAGTCTTGCACTCCATAACATCCAAAATTTCGATCGATCGCTTCCTTGAAGACAAATCTTCCTACAGCTCTATTGCATCCAACGGGGTTTATTCTGCTGGCACTCTGAGACATTTCTTAAGTTGTGACACATGGAATACGTCATGCACTCCTGCCAAAGACTGAGGCAATTTCAACTGATAAGTTACTTTTCCTCGACGGCTCAAAATCTTGAACGGACCAACATATTTTGACGCAAGCTTCCCCTTAGCGTGAAACCTTTCGACACCTTTAAGAGGGCGAACTCTGAGATACACAAAATCATCTGACTTGAACCTCAAATCTTGACGACGGTTATTAGCGTAGCTATTTCTCCTTGACTGAGCTACCTTCAACCTCTCTCTAATCATTGCGACTTGATTTTCGGCTTCCTCGAGAATATCTGGCCCGAAAACCAAACGCTCTCCTGTTTCATTCCAATTTAACGGAGTACGACAAGCATGTCCATACAACGCCTCAAATGGTGACATCTGCAGGCTAGCTTGATAAATATTATTGTAACTGAGTTCTGCATGTGGCAAACTTTTATCCCAAGATGTAGCATAAGCTAAAGCACAAGCTCTCAACATATCCTCTAAAATCTGATTTACTCTTTCACCGACCATCCGTGCATGGGTGATATGTCAGACTAAAATTCAGACGAGTCCCCATTGCTTCATGCAACTTGTCCCAAAACCTTGAGGTAAATTGGGTACCTCTGTCCGACACAATCTTCTTGGGCACTCCATGCAAGCATACAATCCTTGACATGTACAACTCCGCTAAACGATCTCCCGAGTAAGTGGTCTTTACTGGGAAAAAATGGGCGACCTTGGTTAGACGATCCACAATAACCCAAATGGAATCGTAACCTCTCTGAGTCTTAGGTAAACCGATGATAAAGTCCATTCCGATTTCCTCCCACTTCCATTCCGGAATTTTTCAACGGCTGCAATAAACCAGTGGGTCTTTGATGCATGGCTTTTATTCTCTGACATACGTCGCATAAAGCAACATGCTCAGCTACTTCACGCTTCATGTTAGGCCACCAAAATCTCTCTTTCAAATCCTGGTACATCTTGGCACTTCCTGGATGAATCGAGTACTTAGAATCGTGAGCTTCCTCCAAAATCAATTGTTTCAGTTCCTTTTTATCCGGCACGCAAATTCAGCCTTTGAAAAACATGGTTCCTTGCTCATCCAGAGTGAAATCTACGGCTAGGCCTTCTTCCTTTTAGCCTTGATCTTAAAAATTTTATCGCCATCTTTCCGCCTTCACTAACTGATCCTCCAAAGGTTGGCCTCACTTCCGTCAGCTACCATTCCTTGCGAACGACTTCCAACCTTAGTTTCAAATCCCTTGCATAGTTCTCGGTTGATCCTCCATTGTTAACGATTTGCGCTATGGCTCTTTCGACTCGAGCATCTGCTACCACATTGGCTTTCCCGGATGATAATGAATTCCCACATTATAATCCTTAATTAGCTCTAGCCATCTTCGCCTCTCATATTCAGATCCGCTTGAGTGAATATGTATTTCGTGCTCTTATGGTCTCAGATATATCTCACATCTATTTCCTATGAGATAATGACGCCATATCTTCAAAGCATGCACTACGGCAAGCTAACTCCAAATCATGCGTTGATAATTCACTTCATGCGGTCTTAATCGTCTCGACGCATAAGCAACGACTTTGCCTTCTTGCATTAACACGCATCCCAAGCCTTGCTTTGAAGCATCGCAATAAATATCAAATCCATTCTCGCACATCCGCAACACTAATACGGGTCGTCGCCAAACGCTTCTCAATCACGTAAAACTCTTTTGCAATCGCGGCATCCATGCAAACTTCTTCTCCTAATCGCCTAAGCGGTCTCGGTTGCTCCCACATAACATCACTTTTGGTTGGATCCACGATAACTCCTTTAGCAGTCATCTCATGACAAGAAATTCAACTTTCTCCTTCCAAAAGTCACATTTGCTAAACTTAGCATACAACCATGGGTCTAGCAACCTTTCCAACACTAAGCCCAACTGTTCTGCATACTTTCCTTTTGACTTGAAGCAACCAAAGACATCCCACTTATATGCTATAACAACTTGACCAAATTTCCCATGGAACTCCATTTGTCATATTCATAACTTCTGTAATGGCCTTGATCATTCTAGCGCATACAATCAGAACCTCATACTTGCCCATACTGCAGAGAAAACTCGACCTAAGAACATTCTCTCGCATGCATTCTTAATCGATGATAACTCGATCAAGATCTATCCTTGAGAACACTCCACTCCATTTTGATCGATCAAACAAATTACGATCCCGGCAAGCAAATACTCACCCTTTGATCATCACCTCATTAAATTCTCGACAATCGATACACATCCTCGAGCTCCCATTTTAAATGTAATGCCGCTCCCTATGGTGACGACTAGCTTTAGCAAAACATTTTTGTAACAACTCTTCGATCTTCTTCTTCATCCTAACTAGCTAATCAGAGGTATTTGATAAGGTCTCTTCGCTTTTGACGGTGTACCAGGCACTAACTTGATTTCTCGATCTGACGACATACTAGACAATTCCTCGGAAAATATATCCGCATGTTCTCCAACAACTGGCACATCTTCTAGGCTGGCGACTTCCAAACTGTTGACCTTCAGCTGACCAACACGAACCGTAGTCATTTGAAATTCTATTTTCCCGCTTTCAGGGCTTTTAGTTGACACAATTCTTTGACCAAACTCCAGGATAGCCTTATGTCCGGACGACCAATTCATTTCAGGAGTAGCATCTCGGGTCTGATATCCAATATCGCTCGCTAGAAACTTTTCTCCAACTTAACTCCATCACATTCTAGGTTAGATCAAGCAATAGTGTACTTTCTGACCATGATAATTCCTCGAGCTGACAATCTTTACAAACACCACTGAACTGATCATCGTTGCACACGCAACATCTTCAAGTGAACCGTCAACATAGGGGAATACTCAGAAACATCCTTTATCATTAATGCTTTTATTCCAACACTTCGCATATCAACCTCTCAACCATCTTTACTTTATTTATTTAGGCACGAAAATCATTACATGGAATTCATCTCTAGTCACTTTTCTTTTACAAATGACGGTATGACACTTGCATAGGCTAAAATCATCGCTCTAAATTTCCTCGATTGGCATTGGCGTTGAAGTTTTTGACTGGAACAGGATTGAGATTGACTTGTACTGGGGCGATCACTTCCTTATGAGGGCAATTATTGGCAAAGTGCCCGGCTTGTTAAGTATAGCAAAGCTTAGGGCCACCTATCTTCCCCGAGCATTCATCGACTGTATGCTGTCTTTATTCGCACGCCTCTTCTTCAATTGATTCTTTGCACAAACCTCTTGCAACCTTATTGCTCTCGCTTGGCATTATGAACTTGATCGTAATAATTCCGGAAGGACTGCGTTTGTAGGAGATTCTAGATTCTTTCGCGGGCATTTCTTAACAAAATGGCCTTCCTCATGACAGTAGTAGCACAAACGATTTCGCTGTTGTGCCTTGCTGGGTGCAGCTACATGCACATTATTGTCTTCTGGTGGCGTCATGACTGGTTGCTTCGTAGGGCATTTTCTAGACCAATGGCCTTCTTCATCACACAGAAACATGTCTTTGTTGGTGATCGCCAATTACTTCTTTCTTGATGAGGGCCAACAGATAAGGTATTGTGTCCTTAGCTCTTCGAGCGGCATCTCTTTTGCAACTGACGTTCCACCTCCTCTTGACGACTCTTGAGCAACTACGGCTCAAAGATTCTTTTGCTGATGCTGAATTACAGCGGTAACTATTGGATCCAGAGGACATTGAGTCGACCATGATCTCGGCCTTCACAAAGGTAACATGTGATGTCACTCATAGGACATTCTCCTGAGAATGACTTCCTTCACAGCAGAGCAATTAATCGCATGCTCGCACAGTATGTCCTATCTCTCCACAAATAATGCACGCACGATCTTCTCGATTTGTTTGGTTGATGAAGACTTCGAGAGCAACTCTTAGATGTTGAACAAGGTGTAAGGATAATATTATGCTCTGTATCTATCGTGACCATACTGTCTCGGTGAGGCAAAGAGATTACGAAAAGCAACAACAAATTCATTCCAAGTGATATTCGCGGGCTTCATGAACAAAGACAATATTTCTTCCACCATTCAGCAGTGATTCCTTGTAACTGATAAGAAGCATACATGACTTTCTCATCGCCCTCACAATGAGCAATGAGCAGCTTCCTCTCAATGGTCTTGAGCCAATCATCCGCTCAAGGGAACACATTTCGAAAACACCGCGACGAGTCCTTATGAATTCGATAACCTTAAGCAGAACGGAAATCATTGGTAGCACTTTGGAACACTTCGCTGACATTGGCTTGGTTAGTCATATTCGTGATCCGCTTCATCATTGCATGCGCAACCGAGTCCGAGCGAATCAAGAACTCTCTCAAACTCGCATATCCATCTCAGATCGACGGTTGAAGAACTAATCCATTATTGAGATTCTTCTCGGATTGATTTTCACTTCCGATTCTCAGTAGTTTCCTCAAGTCCGAACCATCTGCTTGATTGCTTCACTAGGTTAGGAAGAGGGAAATAGCATAGGTAAGAAGCAGGAATCCTAAAGCGGGGAGATAGGTTTAACCCAATAACTTAAGCAAACAAGATAATAACTTGGTATGGTTGCTTATATAAGCCTAAAAGCTCGCAACACATACTGCACACTCAAGAATCAAGGAAGAACCAATTCAACTATACACACAAAACTACCGCCTACAAAGGTAACACTTCTATCTTAAGCAGACGCGACTCCCACACATGAGTCTCAACTGGCTACTCGAAGCATAGGTCATCTAACTTCTGGAACACTTCATCGATCTACTCCTTCCTTGAGCTCGATGATTCCCTCCTTCTTGATCTTCGTGGTTGACAAATAACACTTGATGCTTTCTTCTATGATGTGGCACGCCAACTACCAAGACAACTCGATAAGGTTTTTAACTCGATCCAAAGAAGGGGAGAGAAAGAAATTCAGCATGGAAAAGAGAGAAATTTTGATTTAGGAAGGAATAGAAGAATAAGATAAGTCAAGAACATATTATTCTTCCAAGTTAATTCTTTTCTTTAGAAAATAATTTTGAAGTTCCTATAGAGACGACTGGACTATCTAGGTCAAGGCCTACAATCAAGATGGCTCGATACCACTTCGTCGGGACCCAAATATGCAAATCTGACCCTCGTGTATCTTGCACTAGTCCAGATCACGCTAGTGCAAACAGCTCAATATCGAGAAATATCATAATCATACATAGCGGAAATATTATGAAAGACATCATATGATACATACTACTAGTCGAATGACCTTATGGTCCACTTACATGACTATGCCTCGCAAGGTCAATAATATATTAAATCGCAATGAATGAAAACGTAGACAACCCTCAAGATACCACAGTAATCGACAAGGCTCGCGCCCTAAACATTCGTCTCCTCCTGGAATCTTTCCTCCAGCATTGATGTAGACTCTTCAACTGGTGAGGTTTTTGTTGGCAAGGGTGAGTACTTTAAGCACTCAACAAGTTGTGCACAGAATGCAATTCTATGTAACTATATGCAAGGCTTATTCCAAAGGATAGGCTATCATGGCTATTTTGCAATAAGCAACATTTATGAACAAATACAGTAAATAGATTGTAAAGACTGTAAAACAAATACCAATAGTAAATAAATTCAGTATTTCTCAAGTAAACCAAGTTTCCACTCCTAAGTCAAATTCCATCTTCCATATGGCATTCCGCCATCCCAACCAAGTTGTTCATTTTAATTAAGCTAACCCTTAACTGCAATTCCCGAGCATTGCTCAATACCGCGAGCACGGCTATCCGAATAGTTTCACACTCTGCAGAGGTTATGCACTTTACCCACACAACATGATCGTCTTTTGGTGCCATGCAATTAACACACTTCCTTTGGTGTGTCGGCGAAGAGATCATGACAAAGCCTTTACAATGCTCTGGCTTAATCCGGTACTACCCGCTAAGGTTTCAACACTGGTGGGTCTGAAAACCACAACCAGGGCCCCCCTCTTGCGCCATGTGAATTACACCATAACTCGGGAACTCACACCGACCAAGATAGTACCAAAGTTAAGACATTGCAAATTAATCACCTAGGTCGGCCCATACTGCATATGTGGTTGCATGATTGACTCAGTCAAAGGCTTGCAAGGTTAAGTCCTTAGAGTGATCGGGCAATACATCCACATACCCTCCGCCCATTGGGCCCACCTTGGCATACTCGCCTTGTCACTTGCCCCAATATAAGTTATTATCACCCGCTTGTTTACTAAGCACCACATGCCATCAACAATTCAACATCGCTATGTGACATGACTCGCCACAACAACTCAATCTCATCGTGATTCCACATGACACACAAGTTCTTAACATTGTTCCATATTCCATTAATCAAGATTAATTATCAATGATTCTGACACATGTGATGACGTGGCATGGCTAGGCAACTAATACGGACTAATCCTCCAATGTTGATTATAATTATTAACAAACTATATTGAACCAATCTAGGGTGACAATGGATCATGGCATACAATGACAAGGTAGGGTGTAGATCAATCTGGTATATTAACTAAGCCCAATTTAGTTTGAAACAACTATACTCTTCAAATAATATGCAATAAAGTAAAACAAATATAGCAGTTTTATAAACATGGGTTCAAAATGATCAAAGCACAACTTGCCTTGGAATAAGTTCTGGTCTTTCTCTGAAACTTGAACTTGAGTTGTTGAATCTTCCTCCGAAGCGTCGCACAATTCAACGTCTACGCGTACCGAAGGAGAAAAGCAAATAAATACCAAAACAGAGAGCAAAAGAACTCCAAAAATAAATTAAAATTCACCATTAAATAGACCTCAATTTTAAAAAAATTTAGAAATTTGAATCACTCAAATACGAGTTACGATGCAAAAGATATAGCCTTTTGAAGTTTGAAATAAATACTGAAAATACAGAAATTAGAAATTCGGAATTAACAGAATTATTTTTAAACTGAAAAACCGATTTATGACGTCAGCGTGACCTCATGATGACGTCATCGTCACAGAATTTCCACTCGGATTATTTTTCCAATTGAAAAATGCAATTATGACGCAAGCATGACGTCAGCGAGACCTTGGGCCAATCACAAGCCGACGCGTGTCTCGGGCGTATGAATCGAATCCACGGCGAGCGCGAGACCACGGTGAGCTTGGTCCATGACGCCTCGCACCCACGCCCGACACGCGCTGTAATCTAATTGGTCTCACGTGCGCTCGACCGATCCGCAGAAGACCGATCGAACGGTCGCCGATCTCGCGACGGCGGTAACGCATCAACCGCCAAGTTTAGATCCGACGGTCCCAACTCGGATCCGCGATGGAAGCGCGGCGGCGGGTTCTTACCGCGACGAAGAAGACGACGCGCTACGCGGTGCTCCGGCGAGCTATCGCGACGAAAAGATGCGGGTTCAACGCGCTCGGTCCGCGAACTCAAGAAGGCACCAGCGGCGCGAAGGCTCAACGGCGGCGATTTAAACCAAGCGAAACCGAGGCGTTTCGGCTTCCAACTCCGCGAAGCTCCTCAGCGCCACCCGACACTCTCGCCAAACAAAACCGACAAAAGTGCGCTGCCGATGAGAAACCTCTCGCGATGGATCGCGGCTTTTATAGAACATCTAAGGCGTGCTCAAGGCGAGTCATTTGCGAACACGAGACGGCGCGGCGGAGGAGTCCTGGCCGGACACGATGGAGACGATGCAATCCGCCTCCACGTGTCGCAACGGACGGCCACCGAAGCGCCGACGCGAGGAATCCGAGGCGCATACAAACGGACGCCCAAGATTCATTAGGGTTTCGGCGCGCCTCCAACCCTTCGATCGAGATCCTATGGCTGCGACGATTGCTTCCAGCGGGCGGTCGATGCAGCCGCGATCGGGCTTGGCCCATTACTGTTCCTTGCGAATTTCCGGGTTTTATTAATTAAAACAATTCCAAAAATTTCTTTAATTACTTTTAGGCAAATAAATAATCAGGAAAAATCCAGGAAAATTCTCAAAAATACTTTGTGACATTCTGGACTCAAATAGAATATTTTTGGAAAAACTATATTTAAACTTTGCACCAGTTCAAAAAGATTTGAACAAAAGGTCAATATTCATAATTTAAAGTTAATTCAAATAAATCCAGAAAAATTCAAATAAATTCCATAAAATCACAAATGCACCTCTAAGCAATAAAATAATATTTGGGCAAATTTTTGGGATGTTACAATTTGAGACTAGAACCGCTTCTAGAACGCAACATCCAGAAGCGGTTCGTGTCTCAAACCACTTCTGAAATGTTACGTTCTAGAAGCGGTTCTTTCCTCAAACCGCTTCTGAAAATCAGAAGCGGTTTGAGGAAAGAACCGCTTCTAGAATGCAACATTCAGAAGCGGTCCGTGTCTCAAACCGCTTCTGAAATCCCTCTCCGGACCGTTGCCAACGAACCGCTTCTGGTGCGAACATCACAACGGGTTCGCACCAAACCGCTTCTAATAGGCCGGTTGTGATGCCCAGTTCTGTAGTAGTGCAAGTTGTAGATCACGGAATTACTATAAGAAACACAGACCCGTAGCGAAAGTAGAGTTGATGTAGCTCATTGGTGCAGTTGTAGTCGTACTAGCCTCACGCCTCCTCCAACAGCTCCTCATGACCGTCACCGGTTGCGGATCGTCACTGTCACAGGTTGCGGATCATCTTTCCATTGAAGCTTCGTAGCAAGGCCTCCAAGATATCCACACATGCGGCAGGGACGTCATGCACCGGAGTGCTAGCACCAGCTACGTGGTTTTTGGTGAATGAGGTGTGGCGGCTAGGGTTTCAAGAATTCCAAATTCCTATGGTATCTTTTAACCCTAAAGCTAGCACCCCTTGCCTTTATATAGATGTCCCACAATGGGTCTCTACATTAGAGGCCTATTAGAAACTCGAAGCCCATCAGAATTCAGATCGCTATCTGAATTAAGTCCTAACCCTTTAAGCGTGCGACCCTATAGATTCACGTATACATGGACATGGCCTAAGTACTCTTACTCGACCATTAATCAGTAGTGGTCTCTACTAGGACGTGCCAACTCCCGAGTATATGTTATATGCATTAAACGAACCTTAACAATACTTAGTTATATGCATTTCCCTTTGTTTCATGATATCGGTCAAACTCAAGGTGAGTATGTGCCATCTTTGTTTAGTTAGCTCAACCACTCTTTCTCAATTACATGACTCAGAATCCCTGACTATGGTTAACTCTTTAAACGTGAGTAGCATGGCCATGCATTTCCAGAATCTGACCACTCGAGAGGTCTAGAGATATCATCTCTCCCGTTGTATGGAGGGGCAAATCACATCTTGATCGACCATACCTCGCAGCATGCTTCACGACAAACCCAAAAGCCACCATTATAACTACCCAGTTACAGAGTAACGTTTGGCAACCCCTAAATAAGTCATTACACATCTCGAGTATATGCATCAACCTTAAGTTTAAGGATATAGCATACATATTGTATATGAGACCAACTGATGACAAGTAAGATTACAACGTTTTCGCAATGTCTCAAAGTGGGTCGATCCAACTCCATATTCTCTAACATGTGTTCATATTATTTGTTCGATATCTCTATATCCATGATCCGTGAAACATGGTCATCAACCAATACATATGCTAGTTTATTCATATGTGTCCTCATATGTTTATCGAATAGGGATCACTTTAGAATAGTCATCACAAAATCATATATAGAGTTTCACAAACAAGTCACATACTTGCTAATAAATAATAATGACATTATGCAAAGAACAAGATAATAATTATGAATATAAGGGAATATAATAATCTCTATGATTGCCTTTAGGGCATATCTCCAACACTTACCTACATGTACTTTCTATTGGGTATATATATTGCTAATTTTAGAGCGTTCTAACTAATTCTTTTGTGAGGGCATGTCCAGCTGTTACCACGTGGCGTCCCTCCCTTCACTCCCCCTTATCGTCCCTTTCCCACCCCTTCCTCACTACTACAGAACAGCACATCACTGCCGGTTCCATAACTCCATCACTGCCGGTCATTAGTGCCGGCAGTGATTGGTCGGCAATGATACTCGGGGATTATCACTGCCAGCTCAAGAACCGACAGTGATAAGGATTATCACTGTCGGTTCTACCTACGACCGGCAGTGATATTGAACTATCACTGCCGGGTCAAACCAAAATCCGGCAGTAATGATAATTATCACTGCCAGTTATACATAAAACCGGTATTGATATCGAACTATCACTGCCGGGTTATACCACAATCCGACAGTGATATGTACATATCACTTCCGGTTTTCTCCAAGAACCGGTAGTGACAAGCCGTGAACCAAATATTTTTATTGCATATTTTTTGTGCAATATATATTTTTATACAATTGTTTATAAAGTGTCCATATATAGTATATAAAGCATCGTTCAAATCATAATTCAAATATATCCATGTACATATAAAGCATCATTAAAATCATAATTCAAATATATTAAATTAAGCATCACAATATTTTGTTTTTACAATGATTTGTTTACAAATGTAGTTCGACTACATCTCATCTCATCTCATTCACTTTGATTTTGCACCGGCTACAGTAGAAGGAGTCGAAGTAGGCATGTCACAGGTCTAGATCGAAGGAATGAGGGCAATGAGGCTACTCGTGGAACTCGCCGTTTGGATTGATGACATCATCATGAATGAATCCGGCGATCTGTTCTTGAATTGCTATAATTTCTATCAGTAATAACTTATTGGTTCTCAGTTTGGAGCGTTGTTATTGAAGAAAAGAGAAAGTTAATTAATGATGATATATGTTAAATGAAAAAAAGTAGGCATCAATGTGTAATTATATACTATGGCTTCGTTATAGCCCACAGTCTCCATGACAATTGAATGTAAATTTGTACATACATAGTATGCACATAAATTGTTTCCCGGGTCCAGCCTCATACATGGAAAGTCGATTACTATTTCAAAATGTTTCCTGTAGGTACGATGCCGAACACTTTTCTTGCAGTATCGTGCGAATGCCCTTGAATGATTTTGAATATTAAGTAAACTTAAATGCAGTAGAATGGAATATTGCTAGAGCAATAATGCAACAATCGAGTTTACCTGTTCAGCATGTCCCAAAATTCTTGATATAGATTAGTTGGTTTTCTCCTAGAGTCCAAGATAAAAATCCTGCTAGCATCTAACTGGATGACGAGGAGGACCCAGTGAAAGCTGCACATATATGTCAACGTAGTCAATTACTCCAACATCGTACGTGTTACGTAAAAATAGTAAAACGATATTAGAAGTAGGGAAATACATACTTAAAGTTATAGGGTAAAAGTATGGAGGTTTTGTATTGCAGCTTCAAAAAAGTATTAAATAAATAGTCTTCATTGTATTGTGGATTGTCCCTCAGAAGCTTCTCGTTGACAAGCTCCAGATCTAGGAATGCTAGATTGTCATTGCCATTTCTTTTACATGTCTGTATCTCCATTCTACATAAGAAAGAAGTCAGACATGCAATTAAACAGTACAAGAATGCACAATAATATACATAGAGACTGTAACATCCTGAAAACTTAGAATAGTAAAAGATGTACAATTTAAATTTTGAATATAAATATTTCTGGAGTTTCTTGGTGTTATTGCTCCACTTGGAATTTCCTTAGACTTTTGTGTTGTGTGAGAAGATTAAATAAAAGAAAGACAAGAGATAAGAAATGGAAAAAGGTAAAAAGGTGTAAGTAAAAATTCAGAAAAAATTTACCATGGGTCCTATTCAAGCTGGTAATACAATTTAACCAGTAAATAAAATTTTACATGCTTTGGATCAAGGTAAACAAATCATGTAGTTGCTTTTTGACTAGAAACAGTAAATCAAAAAGGAAAATGAAAAATAACCAACGTCAAGGTAAAGCCAATAAAATTTTTATAAAGCCCTGACTGTATAACACACCACTGGTAACATTTCTAAGATTTAATAAGCTGGATTAAGCCTATTAAAAATTCGTATACAGAGAATCCAGAATATAGGAAAAGTGATTGTCAGAATTTTGATAAAATAAGTGCTCACGTTTTTGACTTGAAAATTTTAGGGTAATCTCTCTGTAAGGACATGAATCTCGAAAAAAAGTTTCACAAATAAATACTAAAATATGAACCTTTAATTAAATCAAAATCCGAAATCAAGATTTAGGGCAGGGCTCAGTGTCAGAATGTTAGTAAATTATCTAGAGAGTTTTTTTATCTCAAAATTTTACAGGAGATGTGTGACTACCTGTGAGTTGAGGTAAAAAATTTTGCAAAAATTTTGGCTAAGGGTGAAGCTTAAAATAATTCAAAATCTGGAGAATTCTAGTGCAGTCCCATCACATTAAACGTGTCCTCTCGCTGACAGGTGGGCCTGGCCACTATTGAGCTTGTCGCGCTGGCAAAGCTGAAGTGAAGCCTTGGGTCACTGCCAGTGGGCCCCGATCCCATTTATCAGCCTCACCTCGCGAGTCTCTTCTTCCTTCCTTCTCCCCTGGCCGAAGCGAGTCGCCGACACCGCCCTCCACGTCGCGTAGAGCCAGCTCCCTCGCTTGTGCCTGCTTGTCCCTGGTCGAGCCACTCGGGAGGCGAAGCTGCGCCGCTATTGCTGCTCGGCACAGAAGAAACGACCGAGACCGTGCACCCAGCAGGCGAGCACGATCACTCCCGCTGGCTAAAAGCGTTTGCTTCGCGTCGCAGCTGCACTCCTCATTTCCACTGCCTCGCTTTTGCACTGAGAGCCCTACAGTCGATTCTTCCTCTCCTTTAGTCAGAACTCGAGAAATAGGGGGAAATCGGTGGTAGAGGTAAATCTGCCCCAATCCTTTGAATTGATTCCGCTCCAAGCTTCCTAAACACCTCAGGGTTGCTGATCAACCGCCGATTTGGGTTGTTTTTGCCCGCAGCAGCATCCCACCGCCACCCTTCTTCCTCTCGGCCGGCGCACGGTGGCAGCTCGGTGCAAGCCTTCTCCAACCTGAACACCAGGTGAGTCCGAGTCCCCTCACCTTACTATAGCTTACGAAACCCTAGCTCGTCGGAGTCTTGGCCTCTAGTTGAGCTCTCACCGGCTCGGCCATGGCGCCGCCGCACCCTCACGGTGGTGGCCATCTTCCCGGCCACCACCCG
Source organism: Otatea glauca (assembly GCA_036346275.1). Classification (NCBI taxonomy): domain Eukaryota; kingdom Viridiplantae; phylum Streptophyta; class Magnoliopsida; order Poales; family Poaceae; genus Otatea; species Otatea glauca. The sequence goes on along the minus strand of CM070721.1, from coordinate 36,591,497 downwards.
GCGAATGGGTACCACCCCTGGGTGCGCACGAGTGTGCTGGTGCCCATGGCGCTGCCCATCCCGCCGCGGCGGAGCTGCTTCGCCGGCGGCAGGTCGGAGAGCAAAGCCTCTGTTTTGAGTCGCTGACTGGTGGGTCCAGGCTGTCAGCGAGTCAGCGCGTTTGAATGGGTCTCTGCGCACGCGAGGAAAGGCGTCTCTCCGTAGCGAAAGCGTATTTCAGATTTTAGATGATTTTCATAAGCCAGCCAAAATTCAAATGCCAATAACTTTTGAACCATCTGGCCAAAATTAGTAAAACTAGTTTCTAAATTGGTGTAAAATTCTGTACATTTAGAATATCCAAAAATAAATGATAGATGAGCTTTGTGTAATTTTTAGAAATTTAAAGATGCTCATGGGTAGATATAAGGCTATGTGAATAAAATATTTTTAGGAAGGTTCAGTTAAAGTAATATAAGTTTTTATGGAGTCTCTGGTCTATAAGGAGTTCAAATAAACAAAAATGTTTGCATGTTACCTTGTGGTACATCATGTTTGCATAAGGTGAATACTAAGCATAAAGAAGAGATTATGTAAATAACAGGAAGAATTAAAGTTTATGTGTTTAAGATTCATCTTGGAGGAGCATAGACCAATAGGAGCTGGTACATGTGGAAATACTTAGGGAAAAAGTATAGGTGATGGTTGTTCAATAAAGAAAAACAACACTTGTAATGACAAAAATTGGTGTAACCTACTATGAACAAATTCAAAATATTTAAAATTCAGTTTAAAATGTTTTTAAGATCATGCCCTGATGTCAGGAAGAAAGTGAATAAAAGTTGATGAGTAGTCTAGTAGTAAATGAAAGTGAAAGTTGAAATGCTATAAGGCAGTTTTTGTAATCCTATAGCCCTTTCGACACTTGGTAAAATAGAATATATAAATGAAAGATAATGTAAAAATAGTATAGAAACACTCCACATAGTATATACTAATAGATTCTGGAAAAATAATAACATTTTGCTAAAGTTTGTGTGTTAAACAAGCTAGTGAAATATGCCTCACTGGTATAGTTTTCAGAATAATTGAAATACTTAGCAATTTCATCAGCTTGTAAAGTAACCCATCCAAGTGAGAGTTTTAGAGAGGATAATGTGGAAATGATCACCAAAGTTTTTACTACTAAATTCCAGAAAAAATATTCTATTTGTGAGCTATGCTTCACTTAGTTTTCATAAGTGTAATAACCTTAAGTGATATTATTTAGTCTGTTAGCCAGTTTTATAGCCTAAGTTAAGATTCCAACTAAGACTTTTTAACAGTAGTTTCCAAGCCTTGTCTAAACCCTAAAAATTAAGAGAAGCTATTAGAATTGTTAATTAAAGTATGCTCTAGCTAGTTCAGGTTTAAAACCCTGATTTCATTAGATGTTGCACACGAATCTTAATAGATGAATAACACTAAATGTCATGATTTTGAGTGTTCACTTCTTGAAGTCATGAGAAGTTAGAGAGCTCTGTTCTTCTAAGTGTTCCTCCTTCTTGCCTTCTTCTAAAGAAACTAATGATCAAAACCTTCTTAATCTAAATAATTTTAGCATCTATAATTCGGAATATAAATGCAAATAAGACGTAAAAAGCAACCCCTGTTTGGTTCAAGCTTGTATTTATTTGATTGTCTGTCTGTTTTCCTTTTTGCCAGTTGGAGTTTACTGATGTTCTTTTGTTCCTCGTTGTCTCGATGTTTAGACACCGACGTCCTCGAAGAAGAAGACTATTGTATTGCAGATCCAGACTTTATACCTGATAGTGAGCTGCAAGGCAAGCAACCCCTTGAGCATATTGAGCCTAATAATTTACCTACCTTATGTTGTTTTTGCTTATGTATGATGCATCCAGATAATTCCCCATAGAAGTGCTAATTTGGGTTGGAATTGTAGTTAATCATGTACATTATGGTTTACCTCAATCTGTATGGACATGTGAACCTTGTACACCCTAGTTTGAACTAGACATACTTAATGTCATTTTGGGTATAATCGCTAGCATAATATTCCTGCTTAATCTACTCGTTTGTGTTTTCAGTCTTTTCAACCAATGTATGGTCCTTTTTGGGAAATGGTTGGTGATAATTTGCTAAAAACCCTCAAACAAAACTATGGTTTGACGCGGGTGATTATTGGCAATAGCCGGTTGTGCAAAGGGATATGCACGTAGTTTAGGGTGGAGTATCGCCCGTGTCGGATTAAAGACCGAGCAAATGGGATGTTGTAGATCCATGTTTTTTCGTACAACCACGAGGGCTTGTATGGGCGGGTCTTAGCCTATTAAGTTGTTTAGATGTGGCTTTGCATCTATGGAAGGCGGAGATTGCACGCATATTCCAGTGTGCTTTGTAGGGTTTCTACATACCAATGCAACGGTGTACGCTTTGCCCCGGCGTAGACGTGGTGTGTGTGTGATAAATGTGGATCCACGACTTGGGTGAGTGTCTCTGCTGTGGCGAGGGCTAACGCCCGAGCCGTGTAAAGCCACGTCTAGATAATGTAACGGCTCTGTCTGATCTCCTTGCCGACACACCAAAGGAAGTGTGTTAACTGGCCTGGCAAAAGAGGTTGATCATTCCTTGTGGGTAAAGTGTACACCTCTGTAGAGTGACAAATCTGATCGATTAGCCGCGCCCGCGAAAATGGGTACTTGGGGAAAATCCTCCCGATGCTAAAGTCTTTTGGTACTTTCTTAAAATGGGATTGGTTTTGGAAACTGTTTTGTAACCAGTTTTATGTCAAAGGATCGACACCGGGGACATATGCAGTCGGGTAGACTGGGTGTATGTCCTTCTGTTTGTTTGCGAGCATGGTTGTGATATAAATGTTGTAAACATGTGAGTGCTAGCTACTGATCCAGGGAATAGCACAGTAATCACATGGAGGTTCCTGTTCATCAGAACGGGGCCTCACAGAGACTTACAAAGTCCACAATCTAAGTACATTCACGTCCAGGGCATCTTGCTTGTACAACATGTACAACTCCTCGAAATTCACTCAGAAGATGTTATCCCCATTGTGAAAATCTTGCTTCGTGTATCGGACTGCGAACGCCTCCATACCATCGTTGGACTACTGCATGTACCACTGATGGACGCACCGTAGTTGTGTTGTTAGGTGGTCGAAATGAGCTGGTTCAACTAGCGGTTTCCCCATAAAGAACTTCCACCTTAGATCTTGCTCCTGAGCATCTTGTTGAGCAGCATCTGCTTGAGCATCCAACCTCAACGCGTCAGCACTAGCCGCCTTCAAGTATTGTTTTCTAGATATACGCTCGTAGTCCGAAATTTTGCAAGGTTCAGAAGCCTCCCCCATCTTTTGCACTTTAGCCATACTCAAGAAAAACTTTTGCGCGTTAGCATCAACTTTAGTCTTCTCAGGTGATGGCACCTTTTTAAAGTGAGATGTTACGCTGGCGCTTACAAGCTTTTTCCATTCTTCTTCAGTCATGTCAGCTGGTAATTTGTTTTGGGACTGTCCTTGCTTCACAGATGATTGAGATTTCTTTAATGACGGTGCTGACTTTCGAGATGGTGGTGGTGTTCGATTCTTTTAAGATTTGGTTGGAGGAGTCAGACTTTTTCTGGTTGGTGCCGGCGGAGGAGTTGGACTTTGTCTATGTGGTGGCGACCAGGGCGGGAGGTCTCTGTGTGGAGAATGCAGCTGATCATCATCTTCGCCGTCCTTATTGTCGGAGCCAAACTTAATCAAGCTCTTGCGTTACGCGAGGAAGCTATGCACGTTTTCTCCTAGTTTTTTGTTTCCATCCTCGCCAAAGATCTCTACCTCCATTTTACGGTATTGGCGGACTACACTGTCCACTTCAACCCTGGCGAATCCCTGTGGTATCGAGTGATAGTGCAAAACCTGCGACTCCTGGCATGGCCAAGCCCTGCCCTCAGCCACCTTGATGGTAATGCCATGTGCGGACAAATGTAGCTTGCACGGTGTCGGTTATTTGATGTCATCCATAGGAAAATGGAGTCCATGCTCTTCGGGAATCCCTGTGGACGCGCAGCTGCTCTTACGAGCACCAGGACTGATGAGCTCAGGGCTTTCACCGGGTGGCGATCGTGAGCTGAGAGCTTTCTGTATTTCTTGCTCCACAAACTTATCTAGTTCCGCTCTCTGTTCCTCTAACACTCCCGCCACAGTATCTTTTATTTGACGGTCCAGTTGATCTTCTCTTAATCTCTTTGGACGCTTGTACAACCATGCGTCTGCTGGGAAGGCTTCTTTCCACGGCACCGAACCAACTCCTCGTGTGCTACCTGGATGCTCCTTTTTACCCAGAGCTATGGTTAGCTCGTCATTCTCCCTTCGTGGCCTGAAAGATCCTTGGGAAGACTGCATGTGAGCAACTGTGATTCTGCGCGACACTTCCTGCTCTCTATCGCTTTTGAAGCTTAAGCTACCATCATCCGAGATAGTAGCACCCATCCCAAGCAACCAGTGCTTTGATCGTTCGCTCAAGGCGGCTGTCGTAGGAATGACACCCTTGCGGGTTAGTTCTTCTTTGGACCGATCCCATGCTGGTATTTTCTTCACGTACCCTCCTGTTCCTAGTGTGTGAGGGTGAATATTCTTATCCGCGTTTGCCTTGTTCCTTTGGCTTACTATCTGCGCTTCTTCAGACCTCTTGTACGCCACAAAATCCTCCCAAAACCCTCTTAACTTTGGGTACACGTCAAAATTCGGCATTTCATTCTTCTTCACATAGTTCTTATTTAATGCCGTCTTCCAATTCTTCCACGTTGTGTACATGATGCATAGTGCACGTTTCTTTGCAACCAGCTCGGTCCCTTGGGGGAACTGGAACACTTATTTTAGCTTGTCCCACAACGAGTTCTTCAGGTCATTGGGAACCACCCATGGGTCACCTCGTAGCTACCCATGATCCAGAGTGATGGGCACATCATCCCTAGCAAGAACCCCGCATGCTGTCCTGTACAGCCCCAACGATAACTCGGGTAGAGCAGGTTCCCCAACTGTCGAGAGCTCCACTGTGTTAAAAAGTCCCTTAGGCATCTTATTCGGACCACGACTTGTGCGCTGCCTTCATTGATCAGACGTTTGAGCCTGCAATTTGATTTTCTTATTAGTCACCTGGGCCTACAATGTTTTGGGAACCACAGTGTACTAATACTTTACCTCGCCTACGTTAGTGACGTCAGGTTAGTCCGTGGTAGGATCTTGCAAGTTCAGGTAGGACGTTGGGCTGTGGTTTGGGCTGCCCATTCCTCCTTCGTCCATATTTGAGGGCTCAGCTCCCTTCGGCACTTGTCCCTGGTCAGAGGCCATTCCTAGCAAGTTTATCGGAAATTTCAAATTAACAAGGTCATTTTTTAATGACACGTACAAATGAAGATAGACATAACGAATGAACATATATAGATGTAAAAGCATATGAGCCTACGTTCATACACTAAGGTTTGGATTGATAAGAGGAAAACAGTAAGGTTTGGATCGATAGGAGGAAAACATTCGTGGGAGCAATTTAGGGTGTTTGCATTAACATATTTTATATGATAAGGAGTTGTAATTTGGATATTTTTCTAATTTGGTTGTCCATATACTAAAGTGTGTTTCTGAACCAACTTCCTCAAAATTTAAGTTTTAAATGACCATGTTGTTTGCACATTTGCGGTCCAGTTTTCTTTTCATGATTGCGGCTACACCGTATAAGATATTCTAACCAATTTTTCAGGCATAAGTAGGGGATATCCCTACGAGTGTTTTAAAGTTAGTCCCGTGATATTTTGCACTTATTCGAGATTCTTTTCATATAGATTATCATCAAGGCTTAATATAGACTTAACTCCCAATTGTTCAAACTGATATTATTTTTGCTTAAACTTAGAGGCAATAGCAGTTCGACCTAAGTCATTTTCTCTTCTGTCTTTCTCAATTTCAATTTCACCGCAACTTGTAAAATTAAAATACAGCTAATATTTATTAACAGAGGGAGTACTCAATAATAATGTACAAACATTTTGTTGCCAGGTCAATTCAACGAAAAATACATAACAATTGTCGAACTTATCAATTCAAAGAAATAAAATTAATACACATATTTGAAAGACACTTACACATATTTAAAGAACATGTACACATATTTTTTTTCTTTCTACACATACATCTTTGAAGGACACATGAACACAAATATACACAGGAGATCTACACATACATATATACATATTTTTTCTAAATTTGCATCTATTACATATATACATAGGATATATACACATACACATACATAGGAGATCTACACATACATCTAAGACAACAAAAGTAAGATCTAACTAAGTGCCAACACTCTGCAATACAAGTTGAGCACTCAGCCTCCAATTAGCCAACAACATCTAAGACAACAAAACAACTGCAAATACTAGAGGATCTAACTAGGTGCCAATACTGTCAGCACTTAGCACACATCATGGCCTGTAGATATCAAAAGTAAGCAAATAAGCAACCACCCAAACACTTTGTGTTGGGAATTAGCTAAGCACTTTCCATTCGAACCAACACAAGGAATAAACCCACTGGAACTCGCCCTCCTGTAGTACGAACTGATCTTCAAAGGAGGAAGGAAACTTCAGTACTAATAGTATGTAGCAATTAAGCAGGAGTACTAGGTAAGTGCGTATTAGACAAAAAAAGAATCAAGGGCAAAGAAAAGGAACAGAGAATTCTGTACTTTTACTGCAGATGCCGGCGGGGCCACCTTCTCCGACGGAGTGGGGAGAGGAGGTAGAGCCGGCGACAGAGTGGGGAGAGGAGGCAGCGCCGACGGCGAAGTGGGGTGGGATGCGACGGCGGCAACTATGGGGAGGACGAGGCGGCGGCGGAGAGGATGAGGCGACGGCGGGGAGGCCCGAGGCGGCAGCGGGGAGGCCTGATGCGGTCGAAGGCACGGAGATAGGCGAGGTTGGCGGAGAGGCAAGTGCCAGCAGAGGGCACGGCTTTTGCTATTTATAGGGTCAACTATCACTACCGGGTCCCCACAAGAACCGGCAGTGATAGTATATCACTGTTGGGTCATAAAGAGAGCCGGCAATGATAGTAGCCATATCACTGCCGGCCCAACTTAAACCCGTAGAAATACGAAGTATCACTATCGGGGTTAAGTAGAACCGGCAGTGATAGTTTCCTTATCACTGTCATCTCAACCCAAACCCGGCAGTAATACTAGGTATCACTGCCGGGTTTTAGTAGAACCGGCAGTGATAGGACTTATCACTGCCGGTTGAGCCTACCAATAGGCACTAATAATAGACAGTACTACCGGTTTTCTGGGGAAACCGACAGTGATAAGCTGGTGTCCGCCCAATTAAGTGAAACTTTCAGTTTATTTTATTTCTAAGGCTCAGTGCTTTGGGATTTTTGAAATCCTAACAAATTTGATCCAAATTATCTGAAACTTTTTGGAGGCATACTACAGGACATATACTATTTTATATAAATATTTCCCCTCAATTTTGACTAAGTTCTAAAATTCTGAAAAACCAGATTGCTCACTATTTTAATATTTTATAAATCAAATAATGCTTCAAAAATTCACACAAATGCTATAAATAATTTCACACAAATGTACAAATTCACAAAAAATGTAACAATTCACACAAATGCAATCAAATCCATTACTTCATATAATACATTAATTGTTACACATGAGAAAATAAACATGTCGTTCGTACAAAAAAAGCATATCTTTAATTTGTACAACTATGCTACGATTCGACCTTCGTTATAATCGCGGTGTATGTACATAGCTTCCTCACTCTCTTCCATGAGACTTAGGTCAACATCCTCTCCGAAAGGAGGAAGCTCATCGAATTGGTTGTATTCTTCCTCGTCGACAACATTATGAACTCCAACAATCCTTCTTTTTCCTTGAATAACCACGTGGCGTTCCTTGTTAGTCGGGTCGGTTACAAAGAATATTTGTGTAACAGAATTAGCAAGTACGAATGGTTCTTCCCTGTATCCGACGAGTTTGAGGTCCACGGTAGTGATACCATAGTTGTCGATGTTAACACCCCCTAGAAGTCTGACCCATTGGCACCAAAATAGAGGGACCTTCAAAGGTCCATAGTCAAGCTCCCAAATCTCTTCTATGAATCTGTAGTAGCTTTGCCTATTTTCATTGCTGTCATAGGTATCTGTACGGATACCACTGTTTTGGTTCGTGCTCTTTTTATCTTGTGCTCTTGTATAAAATGTAAAACCATTTATGTTGTATCCTTGGAATGTCCGAATTGTAGTTGAAGGTCCCTGAGCCAACACTTTCAACTGAGCTCAGTCTGTCTCTGTATGCATCATGTGCCTACGCAACCAATCGCCGAAGTTTTCTCTATGTTCTCTCGCGATCCAACCCTCTGACTTCCCTGGGTTTGTTCTGTATAGCATGCTCTTGTGCATGTTGATATACGGGGCCACCACAACTGATTGTCCCAAAACTGCGAAATTTGCTTGTGTGAATGAAGCTAGATTAGTTGAACGTATTTCTTTACAACCCCCATGAACCTCTCGAAAGGGTACATCTGATGTAGAAACGCAGGACCAAGAATCCGATCTGTTTCACAATGTGAACAATGAGATGGACCATGATATCAAAAAAAGATGGAGGGAAACACATCTCGAGCCTGCACAGAGTGTGGACCACATCTTCCTGCAGCTTATCTAGTTTTAACGGATCGATGGCTTCTGTGAAATCACGTTGAAGAATGAACACAACTTTATAATTGGGTCTCAGATTTTCTCTAGCAGAACACCCCTAATTGCAATTAGAAGCATCGGTGTTATCATCGCGTGGCAATCGTGAGACTTCATGCCAATTAATTTTAAGTCTTTCATTGAGACTAGTCTCTTTATGTTGGCAGAGTAACCAGACGGAACTTTGACTCCGTGCAAGCATTCGCACACGCTAATTTTTTCTTTCTTGCTCAGAGTGTAGCAGGATGCGGGAAGGTACTTTTTGCATGTATCCATGTCTTCATGATGCAGCTCCTTCCTGAGTTTCATATCTTCAAGGTCCATCTGTGCGTGGAGGGTATCTTTTGTTTTGCCAGGTATATCCAGTAAGATACCAAGCAAGCTGTCACACACGTTCTTCTCTATGTGCATGACATTGATTGTGTCTCGAACTTCTAAGTGTTGCCAATAAGGTAGGACCCAAAATACTGATCTCTTTTTCTACAAAGGAGCCTTATCACGGGAACTCGGGATAGATGTACAGCCGGCTCCCTTTCCGTGAATAATATGAAGATCCTTTACGGCCGCAAATATCTATTTCCTAGTGCGATTCTTCAGAGCTAAGGTAGTCTCCTTTGTCCCATCAAAAGCTCTCTTATTATTGCGGTATAGGTGATCCATATGAAGGAACCTACGATACCGCATGTAAGCCATTTTTCGACAGTTCTTCAGCCACCGGCTAGCTGTATCATCTAAGCACTGGACGCATCCGTTGAACCCTTTTCTCGTCTGTCCCGACAGGTTACCAAGGGTAGGGTAATCATTAATGGTTACGAACAACAATGCGCGTAGGATAAAGTTCTCTCTTTTGTACTCATCCCATACCTGTACTCCATTGTTCCACAATATTAGAAGATCTTCAACCAATAGTTTGAGGTACACATCGATATCGTTGCCAGGTTGCTTGGGCCCTTGGATCAGTAGTGGCATCATAATGTACTTCCGCTTCATACAAAGCCAAGGAGGAAGGTTGTAGATACATAGAGTCACCGGCCAAGTATTGTGACGACTACTCATGTTGCCGAAAGGATTTATCCCATCCGTACTCAACCCGAACCTTATATTCCTCACATCATATGCAAAGTGCTTCTTATATTTTCTATCGATGTTCCTCTATTGCGCAGAATCAGTATGGTGTCTGAGCATTTGTCGGGACCCGGATTTGCAAATCCAAAACCCTCTGTGTATACTGCACTAGTCCAGGATCACACTAATGCACACAGTGGAAACATAGATGAAATATCATTCCATACAACGAATTAACTAAGAAGAAGCAAATTATTATTAAATAAAGCAAACGACCTTATGGTCAAAGTTTACACCAATATGCCTTAAGGGCTTACGAAACGAATAACTATTGCAGCGGAAAAGATAACTTGGGCCATTCGACATACCACAGGCAATCGTCTGGGGAATGCCTTCCTAATCCACGTAGTCTTCATAGAATTCCTCCTCATGATATTCAGCATTTCCTGATCCTTCCTCAGCAACTGATCAACAAAGGCGTATAGCCGTGAGTACAAAAAGTACTCAGCAAGCCGTAGGGAATTGATGCAATATATTCATGCACGACTTGACAATGATGGCCATACGATTCATTTGTAGAAAGCAATAACTTGAATTGAAATACAATAAATAGATTGAAAGCACATTTATGAAAATATAAATAAATAACTGATAGATCAATGGTAGACAATATGAACAGAATGGCGAGGCATCACCCTACACCATCTAAAACAAGTATCAACCAATAATCTCAACAATATTACTTTAGATAACAAAACAACAGTGAACTCCCCATTCACATCCCAACAATTCCATATTTCATGAAACACTCTATACCCTGTGTGAAATTCCCGGTCTTATCCATGACCGCGGACGCGGCTATTCGAATAGTTTTACACTCTGCAGAGGTTGTACAACTTTCCCCACAAGACATGATTTCTCATATTGCCACGCGATAAACACACTTCCTTTGGTGTGTTGGCGGAGAATCATGACAAAGCCTTTACAATGCACTGTCTAAACTTGGTACTACCCGCTAAGATTTCGCCCCTTAGGGCCCCCTCTTGCGCCTTGCGAATCAACCCGTCCATCCCGGAACCCACACCACCAATTGGCAGTACTCAAGGCTAGACATTGCAAATTAATCAGCTAGGTCTATCCCATACCAGACTTATGGTAGTACGGTTAGGCCCAGTTCAATGGCGCACAAGATTAAGTCCTTAAGTTGTCTCAGGCAAGACATCCATATCCCAATGTGCTATAAAGCACCTTCTTTACTGCACGATCACTTACCCAAGGGAAAACAATTCGTTCAACCAAAACCAATGGCATACCCAGCCATGGTAACAAATTTTACAATAGTGGCTAACGGCCACGATTCAATATCTCATTAAGTCAAGATTAACATTAATCACATGTGACACGAATCCCTTTGTACAACTAAGCTTGTCTAAGCATAGCTATGATAACCCAATGTTGGTATAATGATTATGTCTAACTAGTAATGTCCCAACCTAGGTTTAACAATGGATACATGGCATCCCAATAATCAAGGTGGCATAATGACAACTAGGTATATAGCTATTCCCATGAAATAATCATTGGTACACAAATAGCATGCAATTGTATAAAATAAATTACTTTGCAAATATAGGATCAATATGATCAAAGTTTACGACTTGTCTTGCTGATCTAGTGCTGAGTCTTGGTCTTCGAAGTCTTCGTTTGCTCCCTCGGAATTAGCGTCTACCGGAAAAGAAAGCAATGAAACCAAATAAATACAAAACAGAGACACAAAAAAGCTCAAAACTGAAAATAAATGGCTCTCGAAGATAGAGCTTGATTTTATAAAAATTTAGAAACTTGAATCGCCTCAATCGGAGTTCGTATGAGCGAGAACGGGCCTCCGAAAGATTAAATTCAGAGAAAAAGGCTGAAAATCAGAAAATCCGAATTTCCCGATTTATTTTTCTATTGGAAAATCGATTTATTGCGCAACACTGACATCAGCAATCAATTCCCCGAATTAAAAATAAATCGAAAAATCCTATTTCGCTGACATGCGGGACCCACGGTCTATAGACCGAGTCCACGAAAAGCTCAAGGTCCACGGTGGACAGGGTCTGCGGAACAGGGTGGCTGACGCGGCGATGACGTTGGCGCTGACACAGCGATGACGCAAGCGGCCACGTGTCACGCATCGGTGGCATGGCCGGATCGAACGGCAGAGAGGCAAACGGCGCTGGCGGCGAAGGACGTGGCACGATCAGGAGCATTGGAGCGAGATCGGACGGCCGAGGTTCTTCGACGAAACGCGACGGCAAGGCGGTGGCGCAACTCACCGGAGCCGAGGAAGATGGCACGGCCAACGGCGCAACGGCGACGAATCGAACGTGGGTTTTGGCCGATCGGGGAGAGGGCGACACGACGATCTCAGGCGAGCAAGCGGCAACGCCGGAGGAGGACCGGCGTCGGAGATCCGGGCGACGGAAGGTCTCGGCACGGCAAAAAACTACGGCGAGCTCGTGCGAAGCAACGGCGGCGACTCGGGCTGCGCAAGATGTTGCAAACGCAGCGGCGCGAAGAGGGTAATCTCGGGAGGGGGTTGGCGGCACTTAAATAGCCCTCGGGAGGTGTGTAGAACGCGGAATCCGAGAACGGCGGCATGCGGCGGCGGTACTCTGAGACGGTTAGGGGGTTTCCGGTGGCAGGCGCGGGCGACGTGGCATAATCTCGACCGCACACGTGTCGCGCATCGGACGGCAGACGCGGCGCGTGCTAGCGGGCTAGCTGCGTGCGGGGAGCGGGCTGGCTAGGCCGGGCGGAGCAGGCCGATGGGCCAAGGCGGTGGGCTGGGGAAGTGGGCCGGCGGAAGAAACAGCCCGGAAGAAGATTTCCAAAATAAAATCATTTTCTGAATTAAGAAAATTCCAGAAATTCGAATAAGCTCAAATAAATAGGAAATAAATTCAGAAAAATCCCCAAAATACAAAACAGTTCCTTGGAGCACAATGAACCCAACTAAAACTGAAAATCTTTTGTTTGACAAATAGATTAATCAAATTAAATCCTTTCATTAATATAAAATTCAAATTAAGCTGGGATTAATGCAAGAAAAATGCAAATGGTTTATTTTTGAATTCAAACATTCCAAAACTCAAATTTTGGGATGTTACAGCATTCCATCCTTCTTACGCTCTTCGGCGTGCCATCGTAGCAATTGGGCATGCCTTTTATTAGCAAACAATCACTTCAGACGGGGGATTATAGGGAAATACCACACCACCTTACGGGGGGATCTCTTCTTCTTATGCTCCACCCCGACAACATCGTTATGGATATCATCGTTGCCCTTATACCGCTTTGCTTTACAAACAGCACAGGCATCCAATTCTGCAAACTCATTGCGATACAACATGCAATCGTTTGGACATGCGTGTATTCTTTGTACTTCCAGTCCCAACAGGCGACAACCTGCTTGGCCTGGTATGTAGTTGTAGGCAATGCGTTACTCTCTGGAAGCAAGTCCCACAAGAGACATAACAGCTCAGTGAAGCTCTTATCGGACCAACCATTGCTTGCCTTCAACTACAGTAGTGTAAGCACGGTATGCAGTTTTTTTGCTCCTCCTTGCAGCCCGGGTACAATGTTGTTGTGGAGTCCTCTACCATACTCTGGAACTTTTGAAACTCTCTTTCACTCGTGAAGTCCCCCTCCCCATCACGCAACATTTGATCCAGATCGTCGTCGTGGCTATCGACAAACGTATCTTCAACCGTCGTCATATCGTTGTCTCCGTTATCTTCAGCAATGTGTTATCCTTCATGTACAATCTCATCTTCACCGTGCTCGGTCCAACAGGTATAGCCAGCCATGAAACCCCTTTGAAGCAAGTGTGCACGTATCGACTCTATGGTAGAAAACAGCTTCTTATTTTTGCAATCAACGCATGGACAACACATATAGTCCGCCAGATTCTTCGACTTGTGCGCCGCAGCCGCATTTACAAAACAAGTCACACCATTAAAGAACTCTACGCCACAACGGTCCGTGTCATACATCCACCTTCGGTCCAAATTAATTAAATCAAACATCACATAAGCATATAATTGCAAATAACAATATAATTGTAAATGATAAGATTTAAAAATCCATGTAGCAATTTTGACTATATTAAAATACATCAACCTTTTTTCATTATGTAAATATCCATCTAGCAATTTTTTATTATTTTATAAAATGAAAATAATTGTAAATACTTAGGATATATTTTTACTATATTAAAATACATCAATCTTTTTCATTATGTAAATATCCATCTTGCAATTTTTTATTATTTAAAAAATAATAAATAATTGTAAATAGTTAGGATATATTTTAACTATATTAAAATACATCAACCTTTTTCATTATGTAAATATCCATCTAACAATTTTTTATTATTTCAAAATTTGAGCATACATCAACCTTTTTTCATTATGTAAATATCCATCTGGCAATTTTTTATTATTTACAAAATTGAAAATAATTGTAAATAATTAGGATATATTTTTACTATATTAAAAATATCCAAGTAGCAATTTTTAATCACTTTCATAATTGATAATATCAATGTTGCAATTTTTTAATTACTTTAATAATTGAAAATAAGCATATAATTGAAAGTACATGATATGTTTGTTAATAATTAGATTTACAAATGTATCTGCAATTTTCATTATTGCAAAATTTATCTAGCCATTTTCACTATTTAAAAATCCACTAATCACTTAAATGAATAAGAATTGTAATTATCAAAATCTAAAGCAATCTATAAAGTAAAATCCAACTACAAATATAATGTAGATCAAATTACTAACCTTGAAGAGAAATAGATATAAATTTTAATACAATTTTTCAGTAGCAATTCGTCACAATAAATGGAGCAGAGACGCCTCTCTGTTATGCTCGATCAGTCGAGGGAAGGGACGGCCAGATATATAAAGGACTTATCACTGCCGGTTTTGGGACGGCCAGATATATAAAGGACTTATCACGCAGTGATAAGCTTGGATTGCGCGGAAAAATAAATCAGGCGGGAAATAAATATCACTGCCGGTTCTGGTGTAAAACCGGAAGTGAAAATGACAACATCACTGTCGGTTGATAGAAGATCCGGCATTGATAGAAGATCCGGCATTGATATCTGGTTATCACTGCCGGTTAGTTCCGCGAACCGGCAGTGATATGTTCGCACTGCCGGCTCTATCCCAACCGACAGTGATATGCCGGCAAGGATTGCCTGTTCTATAGTAGTGCCTTCTCTAATAGAAAAAAAATCGCTTTAAAACTTTAAGATGAATCTAAACTTTTGGTTCAAAAACTTTCAAGTAAAAAACTTTCGGCTCGAAAACTTTTGACTCAAAAATTTTCCGTTCAATAAAAAACTTTTGGTTCAAAAACTTTCGATTCAAAAATTTTTAGTTCAACCAAAAACTTTCAGTTCAAAAGCTTTTGATTAAAAAAATTCAGTTTGAAAAACTTTCAATTCAAAAACTTAAAGATGGTTAGAAATACTTCCTATTCAAAAACTAGTAGAGAAATTTGGAAAGAAATTTTTTTTTTTTGAGTTCGAGGGGAAAGAAACGGAGGATAAAGGAGATGCTACTAAGTGTCACGATGAGAAAGCGTTTGAGAAGGAAGTGAAGTGGGAGTAAGAAAAAGGAAGGAAGGGGATACCGCCGTATATCACGACGAGATATCGTCCTCACCCGGACACTCTCAAATTAGCAAAACCGCTTTCCATTTGCATATATAATCTGCTTCTATCATGTGTTTGTTTCTTCGAATTAAGACCTTGGAAGTTGCTTCTGTTATGCTTATTTGGATAAAGTTATTCTGCTGCATCCCACGATTGAAATCACATTTCCAGCTGTGCGAGATTGTGTTTCTGAGTTCGGTAATACTGATATTGGATAACATGTAATCTATACCGTTCCTGCAGTTTAAATGTTCTATCCCACTCGACAATTTGTTTTGAGAGAGAGATCCAACTCTTCATCTTACAAGTAATAAAATAGTTTGAAGTGACATATTTGCTTTTTGCGTTGAGCAGCATTGCGGGAAGCAAACACCATTAGACAGAGCCCAACCGCATTACTGGATCTACTAAACCTACCAAAAACGACAAGTACACCAATCATGAAACAGAGGGCACAATTAATAGGGACAGTGTAAACGTAGTTGAGTGTTGTTGGTTGAAAATCAGTTGAATTGTGAGTCTTCGTAATGAATTACCTCAACCACAGGATTTTGCCACGTCTTACCCTCCCATACTTTCCCAAACCGCCACATTTGCTCTATCCCAACCCCGCCACCCATCTGGCCTATGTGCCTCCGCTATCACCCTCTTCCTCTTCGGCCGCCCCTTCCTCCACCACCACATACCCGACCACGTCATACCGCCATCCTCCTTTCTCATATGGTTGTTGTCATGTTGGCATCGATCCTTCTCCGGTATCTTACTACAAGGAAAAGAAGATGGTCATCCGGTGGGGGGACGTTCCGCTGCAGGCATTCAGTGTCAGGACCATTCGGCAGCAGCGGCTGTTGGCTTCACCAAGGCACAACGCGAGGTGCTGGCACGTAGTCAGCCTTGCTGGAGATTGAAAAAAAGGTGGGGGTGACACACAAATTGTCAAAGCATATGATCTACTCCCTCCGTCCTGAAAAATAAGGGAGGGAAGGAATTTTAAGACAGATTATGGTTTGTGTCAAAAGACTATAATACCCTTATTTAATACTGTGTCTCTATTAATCAGCAACAGGCATGCATTAATTGCCGCATGGATTCCAAAATCATGGAGTTAATTGCCGCATGGATTCCAAAATGATGGAGTTAATTGCCGCATGGATTCCAAAAAAATGTCGCATGCAGATTTTTTTTGGCGGCTAATATTTGAACAAAACATTCCCATGCGCCTAATACACAATTCTAAACACCTATGGCGCCTATTATTTGAAGTACTCCAGGCGCCAAATTTTGCAGTCTTCATTTCCCTCTCTGAAATTTTCTCCAGGCGCCAAATGAAAGCACGCAGCCATTGCTCAGATAAATGAATGCATCACAGGTGATCTCAGCATCCCACATCCAAAAACCATGGCATTTGATCTAAATTTACAGCCTAACTATGAAGATGAGGAAGGAGGTGCTTTACTGCACCTTAATCAAGCGGGCCAAATGCAGAGGCGCACGGAGATGCGCACCTTAATCAAATTGAGGAAGAAGCACCTGCTGTCCATGAAGTCCATCATGGAATTGAAGAAGAAGGGAACCTGCAGTGCAATATTGACTCATTCATTCGCACTATGGGTAATTGAATCGTAAAATTTTTGTCAAGCTTAGTGTATGTAGATGGAGATATATTATCGCAACAATTATCATTCCATATGGGACATATTACAACAATTCATAGAATATGTAGATGGAAAGAATGATTATAGTGGCAGATTTTCAATTTAATAAAAATAATATGATAATTTATCTTGTATCCATACTATATGTAGTTCAAGAACAGGAAGAATTCGAGGAGGATCATGATTTGCATGGGGCGCACTATGATATTAATGGTGCAGTAACATGATAATCAAGGTATAGATCAAATAATATTAATGGTATTTGTAGTTTAAGAACTTAAAGTTAATTGCATATTTTTAGAACATGACAACAGTGGCAATTTATCTTGTGTTCATACTCTATGTAGTTGAAGAACAAAGAACAATTCGAGGATCATGATATGCAAGGGGCAGATATTGATAGCCATGGTGCAAAGACATGATAATCAAGGTATATGTATTTTAAAACCATGAAAATAATGGCAGGTTTTGTAGAGTCTGCAACATTTCAAGAACATGACAAGATGTACTCAGTGAATAATACATATCACCTTTGTCCTTGAACATGTGTATGTAGATGAGGGAGTACATGCAGCTTCTATGGACGTTGTCTTTGAAGAAGAAGATGCCGATGAAGGTAAGCACATGCAAAAAAAATGCCTTAGTCACCATGATATGCCATCTAAAATTGCTTTTTCAAACACTGCAGAAATTCTTCATAACCATGATGCACATCGATTATTAGGCATAGGCAACAATTGTCAAATGCATAACGGCAAGAAATATATGAGGCTGTGCTTGCAAGGAGTACAAATTGGATAATTAACAGAGACACAACAGCAATTGTTGCAGGTTTGTTTAACATTAGAAGGAGAGTTGTTCAGGACATTTGGACTACAGCCAAGAAATGCAAAGCAGCAGGCATAGAAGTGAACCTTTCATCGAAAAGAACCAAAAATTGTGGCCGCAAAAGGATAGACATAGATCTGTCCCAGGTAGCAGGTATTCCTTTGAACCAAAGGACAACAATTAGAAACCTAGCCCAAGCTTTGAATGTTAGCAAATCCAAACTTCACAGTACATTCAAAGAAGGACGACTTCGTCGGCACTCAAATTCCATAAAGCCCTATTTGAGAGAAGGAAACAAGAAGGAACGCCTACAGTTTTGTGTTTCTATGATTGATAGGCAAACTGTGCCACATGAGCCTAAGTTCATAGATATGCGCAATATCGTTCATATCGATGAGAAGTGGTTTAACGCAACTAAGAGAAGCAAGAACTTCTACATGCTGCCTGAGGAGGACGATCCTTTGAGAACAGTGCAAAATAAGAACTCCATAGATAAAGTAATGTTTCTATCTGCATTTGCCAGACCTAGATATGACGCGGACGGAAATTACTTTGACTGCAAGCTAGGTATATGGGCCTTTGTTAGAAAGGTGATTTCATACTTTTTTCTTCTAATTTCGCTGCATTTATGTCATTTTCAAACTAACATGATTTTTTTTTCTTAATAGGAGCCGGCACAAAGGAACAGTGCTAATCGACCTAGGGGAACATTGGTCACAAAAACAATCAATGTTTGTAGGGATACAAGTAGGACATTCATGATTTCAAAGCTTCTTCCGGCTATTGCTTCTCGTTGGCCTAGAGAGGATGCTGAGAACACTATATGGATACAACAGACAATGCACGGACTCATGTTCCCGCAGATGATGAGGTGTTTGTTCTTGCAAAGGCACAAACGGGCCGGACATACGATTATGCAAGAGACCACCAAATTCACCCGATATGAATGTGCTAGACCTAGGATTCTTTGCTTCTCTTCAATCTAAGACTTATCTGAAGAATGGTAGGAACATGGACGACCTTGTTGCCATTGTGGAGAAGGACTATTACGAGGAGTACAATGCGGATTTGGTTAATAGGATATTCCTAACCCTACAATGCTGCTTAATTGAGGTAATGAAAGTGGAAGGAGGGAATGGATACAAGATACCGCACATGAAAAAGGGTCGCTTAGAAAGGCTAGGCATACTCCCTACTAGCATTGCGATTGATCGTCAACTTTATCTAAATGTACTACAGAGGCTGTCCTAGTTTATCAAAAAAGGATTAGGCAATTACGATTGATCGTCAACTTTATCTAAATGTACTATCCATGACCATATGCATATGCTTATTGACAAAAGTATTAATTCACCAAATGATTGATGGCCTGGACTGGACTAATATATCAGCAACCCTAACAAATCAACAACCACATGACTTATAAGAAAGTGCATTACAGTACTATAGCAGGAACCAAAACCATCAATACTATAGCAGGAACCAAAACCAAATCAAGCATTATAGTAGCTATCTTTACTGTACATTCACAACCAGAACTTAAATTACCATACCATCAACCTTAAGCATGTCCAATACCATGCGATAGTTTAATTCAGAACCTAGC
Source organism: Otatea glauca (assembly GCA_036346275.1). NCBI lineage: Eukaryota > Viridiplantae > Streptophyta > Magnoliopsida > Poales > Poaceae > Otatea > Otatea glauca. The sequence continues at coordinate 36,571,881 of CM070721.1, read as the reverse complement.
AATATCAACAATCATATGAATCATCATCAACCTGGGAGTAGCCGCGCCAATCCATGAGTTCTTCTTCTTCTGTCTCCGCATCAGAGATGCTGACTTCCTTGTTCTCCTCTTGCGCCATCTTCTCCTCCTCTTCTGCCATCTTCTCCTCCCGTGCCTTGCTCTCTTCCTCTTGCGCCTTCTTCTCCTTCTCTTGTGCCTTCCTCTCCTCCTCTTGCGCCTTCTCTTCTTCTTTAACCATCCGCCTTAAATCACACCACATCTGCCTGCGAAGTATTTCGGGTTACTCAGACTACAATGCGACTAATTGAAGGTTTTACAATTGTACGAGAAGTAGAATCATACCCAAAGCTACGAGACATTGGTTTTCCCTCTTCTTTCTCGCCTGGCGCTTCTGCAAACGAATCGGGGACCTCATCCACCACATCCACCTCGTCGGCACCTTGAGGCTGTGTCCATCTCGACGGACCAGGGTGCGAAACAGGCTTGATGAGGCGCTGCATGTCCCGACCGCCGGCGTTGGTGAGGGTTGGTTCAGGGGGCGGCGAGGCAGAGAAGGGAAGGAGGGCAGCGGTGGAGGGGCGCGTGCGTGGACGCGGGGGAAGGAGGAAGGGCGCGGTGGAGGAGGCGAGGGGGCGCGGCGGGAGAAGGGAAGGAGGGGCGCGGTGGCGCGGCACGGACGCCACGGGGGGGGGAGGGGAAGGAGGAGGGGCGCGGTGGAGGAGGGCCGCGGTGGAGGGGCGCAGTGAGGAGGGGGGAGAAGAGGAGGAGGGGCGTGGTGGAGGAGGGCCGCGGGGGGGGGCGCGGTGCAGCGGACGCGCAGGGGGGAGGGAAGGAGGAGGGGCGCGGTGGAGGAGGCGAGGCGGCGCAGTGGGGAGGGGGCGCCGTGCAGGGGGCGTGGGGGGAGAAGGGAAGGAGGAGGGGCGCGGTGGAGGGGGCGCCGTGAGGAGGGGGAGAGAAGAGGAGGGGCGCGGTGGCGCGGTGGGGAGGGGGCGCGGTGGGGGAGGGGGAAGGGAAGGAGGAGGCGCGGTGATAGATGTGGATGAAGGCGACGCTGGGGTAGTGCAGGAGGAGGAAGGGACCGTATGCGGGAATGGATAAGGTTACGTGCGAACGTTTCGGTGTCGGGGGAGGCTGTCTGATCCGTAATATTGGAGTACACAGTTCAAAGGCTTCTCTCCCTTATTTTCCAGGACGGAGGGAGTAAATGTTAGAAAATCAACTAATTTCACAATAAAAAATTAGTTGTATTTTCTGGCAAATTCGGTAATAATAAAATATTTTTTTTAAGTCCTGCTATGAAGCTGTGTACCTAACTGCAACATCTTTAGGGCATGTACAATAAGGCCACGTCAGCTGGCTCTTAGTATGTACACATCAGTTTTGGTCTATGTAGAGGATTGAGAAAGGAGGAGAGAGAAGAGAGCTGGCTCTTATTTAGTAGCCAGCTTTGTACGGGAGTATAGGTAGATCATTTATGTACAAGAGAGAAAAGATAGTTATTACACAATATCTAGAGACAACCTTTAGAGACAATTATTATACAAACTGGCTTTTAACTTACTATTAATGAGTAGTTGGCTTCGCTATTGTACTTGCTCTTACAACTCCACTCAATAAGGTTCAACTCTCTATGCCCACTTTTTACGCACACATGCTCAATAGAAAGTTCTGAGGTTGCGAATTTATGGCCTCCATATATTATTGGTGAGTGCTTAGGGATGTATTCGCATGTATGTGCATAATGTGTCTACATATACATCTAAAAAAGCCAGGAGCAAACAAAAAAATTCAGAATATTAATCACCGGAATCAAAATTACAGTATTATATCTCATAAGAGATAATTCTAAATCTTACAGTACTATATCTTGTTTGTAGGGATGCATCTGATATGCAGGTCGTTCTAGATCCACCGCAAATCTATCAACGGCGTCGCCTCCAGCTGCCCTCCTCTGGCACCGATTACCTCCATTCGTGCGGGGCTCATGCCCAAGGGCTACCGCCGTCAACGCCGCCCTACCTCTTCAAGAAGATGAGGCAGCGCTTGCTGTCGCCCCGCTTGCACGTGTAGATGTCGAGGCGGTCGCCTCGGGACAGGCCGTTTTCCACCACGAACTGGCCCCACCCAGACCCCTTGATCCGGTAGGTGCAGTTGGACTTCAGGCAGGGTTTCCAAAACTGATGAAACTGCTCGAAAACTGTAATTTTTGACCTTACCGCTGCGGTTGGATATTCAAAATAGTTCAATAAACCAGTCTAATTAAAAAGAATTCAAAAAATTTAAAAAAATTACGCGACGTAAACCGCTCGAAAACCGTTGAAAACCGCTCAAAAACCGGCTTTAACGAACATTCAATTGGTCGGTTGGTTTTCAGTGAAAACAGAATGGTTTTTCGTGAAAACCAAACAGTTTTCGATTTTTTTGAATTTTTTTACAAAATTTTTTAATTCTTAACCCTTCGGTTTCTAACGATTTTCGAACGGTTTTTCTCGATTTTTGAATTTCGAATTTTGAGTGGTTTTTTCAAAAAGATTTTGTGAACCCTGCTTGAGGGACCACAAGACGGCCACCTTCTAGATGCCCTCCACGTTGAGGACTGTGATGACCACCTCGGCCAATAAGCCTGGGCATTCTTGTCTTCGTCGCCAACAACTGCTCCACCTCCAGTAAAAACCCCTTGAGAGGTCTGTCCTGCACCTTCACTGTGGTGATCCGTATAATTAACCCAAAATGGCACCGTCAATACTCTGAGATAATTATACTTACACTGATATCGGCATATTAGCTAATAAAATATTAGGAACCCTCATCATTTTATCAGATAATACATCATGTTTAGAGTGTTGCAGCAGAACAATAATTAGAGATTGAAATAAAAACTTATTACAATCATTGCCACGTAGGGCTAAAAGTCCAGTGCACAGCTAACCTTACATAATATCCAAATACAACAAAAATTAACATACATAAACATTAAATACCTAGTGGATAGACGTGAGTTGTTGTACAGTCTACTACTCCCCCAATCCTCTAGGTAGTCCTCCTCGTAACTCTGAACCTGCGAATGATTCTCACCCCATGCCTCGTATACATATCCATAGGGATCCGTGTCCCAACTGGACACCTGATCACTGGTGCGATTATCTATGCAAAGAGGGAGTTAAGTAAGGGTGAGTACAAATAGTACTCATCAAGTATTAATAATAAAATGTATGACATGAATGGTTTCCACACTTTTCTCGTATCGTTTTTACCGAAAGTATGGTTTTACTAAGGAAATGGTTGGGTTGTCGATTTTTAATTTAGAAAGTTCTACTAGCACTCATATACGAGACAATCTTAGCTTCCGTAGTGTCTAATCTAGGAGACAGGTATGAATTCATGATTTTAACCCTGCGCAGGTTTGTACCACCTTACCCATAGTGATCCCGATATCTGTTGGGACCCAGAATGTTTATCACTACTAAGTATTAGATCTCCAACCCTTTTAACTGAAAAGTCGTGGTGTCCTTATAACATCTTAAAAACTTAGAGCAGTAAAAGATGTGCAAATTAAATTTGAATATAAATATTTCTGGATTTCCTTGGATTTTTGGTGTTGTATGAAAAGTTTAAACAAAAGAAAGATCAAGGATAAAAAAAGGTACAAAGTTGAAAGTAAAAATTCAAAAAAAATTACCATGGGTCCTATCCAAGCTGGTAACACAGTTTGACCAGTACATAAAATTTTACATGCTTTCGATCAAGGTAAATAAAACATGTAGTTGCTTTTTGACTAAAAACAGTAAATCACAAATGTAAATGAAAAATAGTCGATTTTAAGGTAAAGCTAAGAAAATTTCTATAGACCCCTGACTGTATAACACACCATTGGTAAAATTTTCATAATTTAATAAGTTGGTTTAAGCCTTTTAAAAATTAAAATACAGAGAGTCCAGAAAATAGGAAAAACGACTGTCAGAATTTTTATAAAATAATTGCTCACGGTTTTGACTTAAAAAGTTTAGGGTAATCTCCTTAGAGGTATCTGAACCCTTCCAAAAAGTTTCAAAAATAAATCTTGAAAGGTGAAACTTTAATTAAATCAAAATCCAAAAATTAAGATCTAGGGCAAGGTACAGTGTCAGAATTCTAGTAAATCATCTAGAGAGTGTTTTTATCTCAAAATTTTACAAGAGATGAATGACTCCTACTAAGTTTCGGTCAAAATTTTTGGTAAAAGTTGAACTGAGGATGAAGCTTAAACTAACGCAAATCTGGACAGTTCTTGTCCAGTCCCATCACTTTGACCGTTTTGATTCACTGACAAGTGGGCCCGGCTTCTTTTGATCCCTGTCGCACTGGCGAGATGAGCAGGAGGGCGCAGACGCTGCCAGTGGAACCCGGTCCCGTTTGTCAGCCTCTGAGCCATGTTCTTTCCCCCTTTCCTCTCCCGGCCGAGGCGAAGAGAGAGCACCACCGTCCTTGCCGTCCGGTCGCCGCTGTTCCTCCGGCCACATCTCGCGCTGGCCATTTCACGGTTGTGCTAGCTGTCCTTCGCCGAGCCGTGCTGGAGAAGAGTCTACGCCTCTTCGTCACGTGAAAACAGCAACAACGACCGAAGCCATGTGTTCGGGTTTGAACCCAAATGCAAATGCAAGCGTTTGCATAAGTCTTAAGCCATTCGCTCGCATCACATTGCGCTTCGTTATACCTTTCTTTGCTTTTTCTGTGAGCCGAGAGCTTCGCATGAAACCTTTTCCACGGTTCTTCCGCAAGAACCCAAAAAGGGGGAATCCTGCAGACAAGGTCAATCCGCTTCCGTTTCTTCAAATTGGTTCCACCCTAGGCATCCTCAACACCCTTAGGTTACTGATCAACCGCCAATTTGGTTTGTATTTGCCCGCAACAACGCCGCGCCGCCGTCTTTCTTCTTCGCAACTGGCGCACGGTGGCAGCTCATCTCAGGCCTTCTCTGACCCGGCCACCTGGTGAGTTCGAACCCACGCGTACCACTATAGCTCACCTAGTCCTTGCTTGCCGAAAAATTGGTCGTTAGCCGAGCTCACGCCGGCATGGCCATGGCGCTGCCGCACCCCCGCGGTGGCAGCCACCTACATGGCCACCTCCCAGCGAATGGGTACCGCCCCTGGGTGCGCACGAATGTGCTGGTGCCCATGGTGCTGCCCATTCGACCGCGGCGGAGCTGGTTCACCGACGGCGAGCAAGAAACCGAGATGCTCTGTTACTGTCGCTGACCGGTGGGTCCCGGCTGTCAGTGGGCCAACGCGTTTGAATGCGTCTGTGTGCGCGCAGAAGAATTCGCTTTCCAGTAAAGAAAGCTGGTTTTCGGATTTTTGGTGATTTTTCAGAAAACCGAGTAGATTCAAATGCCAATAACTTTTAAACTATAACTCCAAATTTAATGAAACCAATTTCTAAATTCGTGTAAAATTCTGTAGATTCAGAATATGGAAAAATTAATTGAAGATGAGTAATGTGCAATTTTAGGAAATTCAAAGAGATGCTTAAGTCCAAGTAGGGCCATGTAATTAAAATATTTTTAGATAAAGTTTAAATTGAATGAGATAGGTTTTATGAAACCACTGGTTATTGGTACTCCAAATGTGTAAGAATAGTTTCAGATCACTTAGTTAAGTGCCATGTTCAAATAGAATGAAATGTTAATGTGTAAAAGGGATAAATGAGTGAAACATATATATATTGAAGTTTATATGGATAAAACTTAAGATGAAAAAAGCCAAGTATCAGTATAAGCTCATTTGGGTAAAAATGCTTAGGAAAAAGTGTGAGTGGTGTTTTTCCAATGAAGAAAGATAGTAGTTGTAATTGTAAACATAGGTGTAATCTACTATGATTAAGTTCAAAATAATTCAAATTCAGTTTTAAAATGTTTGCAAAGCTCTGCCCTGATACTAGTAAGAAAATGAGTGACAGTTAGTGAATGATCTACTTGCAAATGAAAGTACAAGTTGACGTGTTGTAAGGGCTATTTTGTGATCATTTAGGCCTTTTCATCAATATGTAAAATAGATTGCCTAAATGAGAAAGAATGTAAAAATAGTATATAAACACTCCATATAGAATGTTCTATTAGATTCTGAAGAAATTAAGCCATTTTATTATAGTTTGTATGCAAAACAAGTTAGTGAAATAAGCTTAACTGATATAGTTCTCAGAGTAATTGAAATACTTAGCATTTTCAACAGCTTGTAAAGTAGCTCATCCAAGTGAGAATTTTAGAGAAGATAGTGTAGAAAAGATCACCAAAGTTCGTACTACTAAATTCCAAAAGAATATTCTATTTGTGAGGTGTTCTTCACTTAGTTTTCATAAGTAATAACCTTAAGTAAAATTACTTAATCTGTTTCCTTAGCAAATTTTATAGCCTAAGTCCAGATTTCAACTAAGCCTTTTTAACAGTAGATTTTAAGCCAAAACTAAACCCAAAAGTTTAAAAGAAACCATTGAAATTGTTAACTAAAATATGCTCTAGCTAGTTTAGGATTAAAACCTTAATTTCATTAGAGGTTGCACATAAGTCTTATTAGATGAATAACCCTAAATGTCATGATTTTGGATGTTCACTTCTTGAAGTCATGAGGCAGAGAGCATGGTTCTCCTTGTGCTGCTCTTTCTTGTCCTCTCTTAAGGAAGCAAATGAACAAAATCTTCTTAATCTAAATAATTATAGCATCTATAATTAGAAATATAAATGCAAATAATTTGTAAAAAGCAACCACTGTTTGGTTCGAGCTTGTATTTTTTTGTTTGTCTGTCTGTTTTCTTTTTGCTATTTGGAGTTTACTAATGTCCTTTTTGTTCCTCGTTTTCTGGACGAGTAGACACCGACGTCCTCGAAGAAGAAGACTCTATCGCAGATCCCGACTTTGTACCTGACAGTGAGCTGCAAGGCAAGCAACCCCTTGAGCATATTGAGCCTGATAATTTACCTACCTTATGTAGTTTTTGCTTATGTATGATGCATCCGGATAATTCTCCATAGAAGTGCTAATTTGGGTTGGAACTGTAGTTAATCCTGTACATTATGGTTTGTCTCAATCTGTATGGACATGTGAATCTTGTAAACCCTAGTTTGAACTAGACATACTTAATGTCATTTTGGGTATAACCGCTAGCATAATATTCCTGCTTAAGCTACTCGTTTGTATCTTTCTGTCTTTTCAACCAACGTATGGTCCTTTTGGGAAATGGTTACTGGTAGTTTGCTATAAAATCCCCCAAATAAAACTATGGTTTGACGCGGGTGATTATTGGCAATAGCCGGTTGTGCAAATGGAGATGCATGTAGTGTAGGGTGGAGTATCACCCGTGTCGGATTAAGGACCGAGCGATGGGACGGTGAATCCATGTTTTCGTACAACCACGAGGGCTTGTATGGGTGGGTCTTAGCCTATTAAGTTGTTTTAGATGTGGCTTTGCATCTAAGGAAGGCGGGAGATTGCACAGACATTCCGGTCAGGTCTGTCTGTAGGGGTTTCTACATGCCAATGCAACGGTGTACGCCTTGCCCTGGACAGAGACGTGGTGTTGTGTGTGATAAATGTTGATCCACGACTTGGGTGAGTGTCTCTGTTTTCAGGGCGAGAGTTAACGTCCCGGGCTGGTGTAAAGCCACGTCTAGATAATGTAACGGCTCTGTATGATCTCCTTGCCAACACACCAATGGAAGTGTGTTAACTGGCCTGGCAAAAGAGGTTGATCATTCCTTGTGGGTAAAGCTGTACACCTCTGCAGAGATTAAAATCTAATCGATTAGCCGCGCCCGCGGTCAAGGGCACTTGGTGACGTTATTCCATGCTAGAGTCTTTTCATATTTTTTTTTGAAAATGGGTTTGGTTTTGGAATATGTTTTGTAACCAGTTTTGTGTCAAAGGATCGACACCGGGGACCTATGCAGTCGGGTAGACTGGGTTGAAAATCTTGAATAATTGCTTATCATTTTGTCTTTCAATTGCTTTTATTAAAATGCGATGTTTCAATCTAATATGCTTATACATTTTTAATGCTTTTGTGCAACTGCAAAATAACCATAGCCTGTTTATTCTTCAGCCTGCATATTTATTATTTGCATCTATGAACCACTATAAGTCTTGCTGAGTACCAATGTACTCAATCTTGCATCTGCTGTCTCAGAGGACGAAGACTGCGATCTGCCTGACGACTCGCTTTTTCAGGCAGGTCTTGGGGGTTTCGACAATGGTTTCTTCTAGGGTGCCTAGTCAGTTGCTGCGGGTTTAGTGGGCAACCGCAAGGCTGTTTGGAGTTGTTCGACTCTCTTTTGTTTTCGCTGTTAAATGTTTTTAATTTGTACTAAACTCTGTATAATTAATTCTGATATGTATGTCTTTCTGTTTGTTTGCGTGTATGGTTATGATATAACTGTTGTAAACATGTGAGTGCTAGCTACTGATCCAGGGAATAGCACAGTAATCACATGGAGGTTCCTATTCATCAGAACGGGGTCTCACAGTCCTTGACCTTTCCCCACCTACTCGTAGCATACCAGTTTTATCATGCCTTCCACACAACAATGATACTCATCTCATGACGTTTAAATATAGCGCCCCAGAAAGGTTAGCTCATAGCTGAGGTTCCAAGCCGTGGCCTCACTGGGCCTTTCGGCCTACCCAGCTTCCCACTTAGTTATTTACTCATACCCAATGTAGAGATAGTAATATCTTCAAAGGACAATCTTTTCTGGTTATTTACATACATTATGGTCGATACGACAATATACGGCTCATTTCCCGAGTGTAATGGATTAATCTTATATTCTAGCTTATGTAGAGGGCTCCACCGGCCTACTATCTTCTCATCGACACCCTCTACCCACCTCTATATATATGTATGTTAACTCTTCGTATAAGTTAAATAAACTATTCCTTATCTCCCATATAGATCCATTCATACCATGATCAATTCCATCCATCTCAATTCTTGAATTGTACATTTTCAATGAAAAGAATTTTCCAATGCATCAGATGATAACACATATAAGAAAATATATTTAATTAAAATTATTCCAAATATATTCAAGAAATGCTTGCTTGAAACTAGGCAAAAATATTCGTCCTCACTTGAATTCTGAAGATGACCTTCTGTTTGATTTAACTTGCTTCCTGAAATTTTTGGAATACTATAATTCTTATTGATGTTGATTTTTTACGTGTTCCACGGTTCGACTTTTCTCTGAATCATGATAGGTTTTTATGTGTTTATGCGACTTTGTTTATTTTGTGTCAAATGCTAAAATTTCAGTTCACGTGTTGACCTAATATGTCGTATTGTGTTCTTATTTTAATCATTGTGGTTATTATTAGTATTATTTATCTCTTTATTTATTTATCTGGTTGCATTTATCCTCCTCCTTTTTATTCTATTTAAATTCTTAGTATCAGAATTGTTATTATTATTTTGTGGATTTAATTTTTTTTACTGGGTAATTTTTTCTTTTGCTTCCACAGGATGGCCTAACCTAGTCTTCAACCTTATCACCAAACTCTCTTGTTCTCCATCTCTCTCTTTCCAACTCTCCATGTTACCGCCCTTGGGGCTCCCTCCCTCGGCCCCATTCTTGCACCGACGCATCGTCGCCCCTTCCCCCTCTCTCTCGGTCGCCACCCCATCGGCCTTGTCCCTACCCTCTCTTGGCGCCGCTTGGTCCTGCCACCAACGAGTGCCGCGTCATTAGCCACAGGGCCTTCCCCCACCTAGGTGCTGCCCCGTCGGGTCTCTCCCCACAGTCCTACCGCCGGCCTCTCTCCACTGCCCACCAGCATCTCTTCATGGAACCACCACCGGCCCCCCATCATGCCACTCCAATGGCCAGCTACTCATCTCCTCCCCCTATTCCTTTTATTGTGATGTAATTGATTAATTTGTTCATTGTTTGATTTCGACTTGAGCTATTGTCACTGGTTGTTGATGATTTGGGGGTTGGTGCTCAAGGTTTGGCGGTACACCGGGGAGTATGAGGCGGTTGTCAGACACACACGGCGCCGCCCCTCATGCTACCACTCTAACTGAGACCAATGTCATACCCTAGCCCTGCTACTGGCTACCTTTCCTACTTCATTTGTGCACTTGGTGCTACTAAAGTTAGTATAAGATGTATGTGTATGCACCTGGTGATGTTGAGGGTTCTGATGGGGATGGGATATGGATGGTGGTGGGGTTGATGGCGATGCGACCAGTGCTCCCTTGAACTTCTTTTGATGGTTGGTTAGAGCTCCCTTGGCCTAGGCCACCTTGCTCCTGGCTTGATTCGGTTGCTCCTGGCCTCCTCCTAGTTGGTTGGCTTCGGTGGTTTTTGAGAAGTTTGGGTGTGGGGAAAAGAAGTGGACTAGGGGCTCGTTTGCTTCATTTCTTTTTAATCGTGCTTATGCTCATCTTTTTACTGTGTGAGATATTTTTAGCACTATTCATGCATGGCTGCGGTTACCCGACTACAAGTAGATTTGTATTTTGCCGGATGATGAAACCTTGGTTAGCGAGAGGTGCTGATCGGCCCCGGACGGTCTAGTATCTTGATGAGTGTGTTCTAATCGCATAAGTGTCTGACAACAATTAAATTATTTCCTAATTTATTATTTGTCTATAGCTTGTTCAGAATTTTCTATACTTGTTGGTTGCACGTGGTCGATGTCAGAGGTCTTCCTAAGATTGTCGTAGTTGTAGGCTACTTGTAAATATTTTTCTTTTATTTTATTTGTTGTACTTAATTAAATTGTACATGACTTCGATGTACAAAATTTTGTTCTCCTGTATTATTCTATTGAATCAATAAAATGATGTTTACTTTTATCATAGGTTTCAATTAATTACGTTATTATTTTGTTTATATGTGAATTTTAATTTGCTAAACTTTTGGGTTGTTTCATTCGCCTTGTTGAGCAGCAGCCGGTTCTGCCCCACCGGATGTCGGACCACTCGATATCCTTGTGTAGCACCCAGTCGGCGTCGTACACGCCGAGGTCATGCATCACCTCGGCGTGCTCCCGGCGACGCTGGGCTTCGTCGGCGCCGATGCCGACTTGCATGGTGTTGTGCAATGCAATGGACAAACTATAGTATGGATAAATGGACGAACGAATTATAGTATGTATGCCGGAGGATATATATGTAGATCGGTAGAATCTATTGTTTGCATGGTAAGCATGCATGATGGTGTGCTTTGATATATAAAGAAAGAGGAGTAAATTTCGTAAAACTATTTTTTTTTACAAACTATTATAAAACTATAGATTTTAGCTTCTATTTCACAAAATTACAGATTTTAAAAAATTTGTATCACAAAACTAGAGGTTTTAGGATTAACCGTTTCTTATAATAGGCCCAACAGTGTAGACCCACATGACAGCCTCATGCGCGAGTGAAATAAGAAATGAAGTGAGACTGTCATGTGGCCCACCCTGTTAGATCCCAAGAAATGATCAATTCTAAAACATGTAGTTTTGTGACACAAATTTTCATAAGATTTGTAGTTTTGTGTAACAAAAATAAAACCTGTAGTTTTTCGATAGTTTGTACAAGAAACTTATAGTTTTATGAAATTTACACGAGAAGAGCAATCTGTTTTGGTTAGATGGAGATTGATGCTGTATCTGCATTTGAGAACCCTTATAAAACATTAAGGTCAGCAATATATCGCCACAAAATCTTTATCTGCATTTGAGAACCCCTTATAACTGTCGATGAATTGAAATCCATGCTTGAGAAATGGCAAAATTTGAAGGATCCTTTGAGCATCCTAGCCTATCCCATTCAATTCTCACGTGTTTGCTCCTTTACCTTGGAGATCTCTTTTGTTGTGGTTATTTGGATAAAGTGGTCCATCCTCAGGCCACAATATAGGGTCTGATTTTTTTAGATTTTGATTCTGGATTCTAACCCCAAAAACAGAATAAAAAACAAATAGTCCGATTCTAAAATTCGATTCTCACAATCCAACCCACCCATATATACTAGAATCCACAATCCACTTCATATGTGTTTTTGGATTCTAGTTTTTCAAGAATTAGCTTCTCTACAACCACAATTCAGAATCAACTTTTAGAGAATCCAAAGCAAAAACAAACAGAGGGTATGCTACCAGGCAGCTCGTCAAGGAGAGTATGCTACCAGGCAGCATCCACCTTCTTCTACCTTCTGCCGTGCATGCTCTTCTTTCCTCAACGTCGAAGCTTCTTGTCATGTGACACTTTCTTCTCCCATGAGGCAGTGATGAGCGTTAGGTTTAGGCCAGTTCACCGGGGTTAGGGGAAGGATTCGCCGTGCCCCCAAGCTGAAGGAGGAGGGAAGCAGCGGGCCGGCGATGGTGACACCTACCATAGGATCTAAGGAGGGCGATGGGCGACAGCGACCAATGGCATGCGACAATGGTGCTCAAGTTAGGTTGGATGGGGCTTGGACAGTTGCGGCTGGGGAGTGTAGGCAAGGCGTGCAGGTGCCCACGTCCACTAGGGGTAGTGGTAGGCGGAGGGGTCTGTGTGGCAAACGGCGAAGGTGCCAGGGACCATGAGGGAGATGGGCCTGTGGAGTGAGGGCGGTGGTAGAAGGTGAAACTGGGGAAAGAGGAGGGGCGACGGTGATAAAGCATTCACATAATTAAAGGAGGAGCGGCGGTGATAGCGTAATCACGTACGCTAACGCACGAGTGGCAGCGCTCGTATTCAAATGACACTATTAGTGTGTGGGATTGTTTGTATAGACAAATAATATTATATCATATGTAATCTATCTTTTTGGCTATTTAAACTCTCCATCCTCCGTCAACTTCTCTCCCTCTCACTCCTCTCACGCTTAGTGTATATGTCATCGCTGCTGCACTCCTCTCCCATCGCCGCCATCCAATCTAATTCCACCATTGCTCATTCTCACCATCACCACCTCTGCCGCCATCCACTCCTCGTTGCCAGGCCGCCACTCTACCGGCAACACCGTCGTCGTATAGTGGAACCAGCAACAGCGACCTCACATCGACGGCAACCAAGATCGGTGGTGGTGTTCGTCCGGCGGTGACAATTTTCAAACAGTAGCCTCCATCTGGATCTGGTGACGGAAACCTCTGCTCAAAGATGATAGGTGGGCCCTCACAAATTTTTTATTCGCTTGGCACCGGAGCTACGAATTTTGCTAGCACCCTCCCGTGGCCAACACCCGTGCCAAACCTCTCTCTCCTAGCACCGGTCTGGGAACACGCCGTGGATGGCCTAAACCAACAAAAGCAACATACAAACCAATCGCAGGAACACCTAGAAGCAGATGGCATAGTTTATAAACCGTTTTTTCATGTCACGCCATGAAACTGCGTCGTTAATTGTAGTTCAAGCTCAGCACATCAGAACTGCTACACTGGAATCAAAATTACTCGTACGAGAGATTCTAAAAGTTTTGTGCACAACTGTTATCCCCTTTTTTACTCTTCTTATAGGGATGCATTTGATATGCACACAATTCGTTCATGATCCACCGCAAAATCTATCAAAAATCGCTCGACTTTCTTGCAAGGGATTCTGCTTTGTGCTCACTGCCAGCAGTCACAATATAACCAGCTCCAATCTGAAAATATTTCAATGGCAAGATCATGTCATAAATAATTTCAAAGGTAAAAAATGATAAATCTATATTTATTTCGTCACTACTGCACCACGACTGCCAGCATCAACTGCAATGTTACCACTCGACATAAATAAAGTTTTTCCCCCTCAACTTTAAATCACTTCAGAATTTAAGCACAATTGGATACAAAAGAAGAAAAATTACCTGGCAATCTTTCAAAACAGCACGTTCTTGGAGTTGCACATCATTACATACAACAGAACCTTGGATGTGACAGCCATCTTCAATAACCACATGGTTCATCACAACAGAGTTGACAATCTGTAACAACGGGAAAAAATAAATTTCTTTATAAGAAGGAAAGCAAGGAATGACACACAATGTTCCAACCAAAAAGGAACTTAGATCACCACATTCAAAAGTAATTGATTTGAGTGTTTGTAGCAAATTTGCCGGCTAACTTCGCAACAATGTAACCACAATATAAAAAGGTGACAGCATGACAAATTCCACTAGGTTGGCACGGTACCAGTTCCTAACTAGCATATGGTGCCAGCAAGTAAAACCTCATAGCATGCTAATAAGGTAGGCAAGCATCATTTCAATTAAAAAATTTGCAACAAATTAGCATGGAACAACAAAGTATTGCTATTATTACCTTTACATTCGAACCGATTCGACAATGACGGCCAATCACAGATCGCTTGACACTACACTTGTCACCTAACTGTGAACCCTCAGCAAGTATGCATTGTGGTCCGATCTTGATAAATCATAAATAACAAGGAAAATAAGCCAAATATAGAAGATTAACATTGAAACAGAGTTCACCATTTAAAGCATTCAGGCAGGAATAGAATGAAGGAAGTACTACTTGTCATTAATTTACCATCAAAATATCCTACTACAAAACATAGGGTCCTCAATATCTGCACTACTAAAGCAGCATTAAAATTTGTTCATCAAACCAGCCAAGATCATCCACCAAAAATATTGAACTGGGTAATGAACATCAAACGAATACAAAAGAAATGAATTACAACTGATCATCCTAAGACATCCAGTTTGCAAGGAAACTATAAATCTTTAAGAACTAGAAGGAAGGTAAATTATATATGTACAGTAAGCTAAAGGAGCCCACACAATAGCACGACATACGTGCCATCGCTGTGTGTGGCCCCCTCCTTTTATTTATTTTTATTACTCCCTCCAGTCACAAATAGTTGTCACTTTGGACATGAGTGCGGTTAAACTTTCGAAATTTTAACCGTCAATATCTTTTAAATATTTAAATTGGATATATGAAAATCATGTGTAGATTTGTCTAGAAAAGTATTTTCATAATTTTATAATTTTATTTGGTTTTATAAACATATTATAATATAAATTATTGATCGAAGCTGTGTTTTGGAGACCGTGTCTATGTCCAAAACAACAACTATTTGCAACTGGAGGGACAACTATTTGCAACTGGAGGGAGTAATTGTTATGCTAGGTTGGATTGGAAAGTAGCGTATTCTCGAAAATTTGTGACTTTCACCTTTTGTTAGGAAGGAATGAGAAGGATAATAGTATGTCGGTGTTGTAAGTTGTAATTGTGCTGAGTAAAAGCAAATTGTACATGGCAGAGAAATACACATTGATATTTTAAAAAAATCTTACGCAAATTAGACTTGAGCAAAACCCCAATTTTTCCTATCTTATTTTCTTTCCTCTATATTTCTTTTTTCTTTTTCTCTTTTCTCCTTTTTTCCTTTGTTTTATGTCCATGCCCTCTCTTCTTTTCTTTCATTCTCCTTCTTTCTTCACCCGGTGCCATTTCCCCCTCCTCCTGTGGCTCCTCCTCTCTCTCCGTCTTTCGCTCACCACTATTGACCCCACACAATTCTATTTTTTTTCCACAATTAGTGATTGAATTTTGCAAGCTTCCATGTATGCTTTTCCTTTAGGCCCAATCATTGTAAGCAGCCCAGGAGGAGCGCAAAGTTTGTATTGAATTTAACTTTCAAAGAAAGGAATTTTATATTGTTAGAAGATCTTGATTAATTGAATTTGAAAGATCTATTAATTTTTAAAATGAGTAAAATATTTTAAATGGGCTTACTGTTCCATTTTTCTTTAATAAAAAAATAAATATAGATGAGGTCACATGCAACAATGACATGCAATGTCGTGTGATACCGCTGTGTGTGATCCCTTTTTTATTAAAAAACAAATCATAAACCATTTAAAAGTTATGTTGAATCGGTAGGGAACATAGTGTGCTAAAACGAGTAAGGACAAAAGAAGGGAATATAAAAGACTGAGTCAAGCTAATATTATAAAGTCTTTAAAGATCTCGCAAAGTCTGTTGTGATCCAAACTAACCAAATTCCATTGCTTTGCCATTTTTCTATGCCAACCTATTCCCTTTTCTTTTTGTCTACTCCATTCTTTTATTTTTCCCTCCTTTCCTTTACTTCCCTTCCTTTCTTCTTCCTCTTTGTGCCATGTGCTCCTTTGTTCATCTCTCTTTCTCCCATGGCTGCTCCTCTCCTCCCTCCCCCTCAATCTTACTCCACCATTCTTCCTCCAGATTACTGCTGCTTCACCAACTGCAGCACCTCCTCCTTCTCAACCTCCTGTATTTTCTCTCTCCTAAGCATGTGCACCACACACAACCCCGGATGCCGATCTTCCTGTCCCCGGCTATTTGTGCTTTGTAAATAGTAGCACCAGGCCCGCCTCGCTTTCCTATTTGTTTTGTTCCAAGCCCCATCCTCTACTTTGCTTCCACTCCACCAGAACGTGCCACACCGCCACCTTCCCAAGCTCCAACCGCCGCCCCCACGATTCAATCTTCGTCTCTGGTGAGCTCCTAATGTTTCTACTCGCGTCATATCGTGTTCCAGTATCCTGTCAATCATCACCCTCAGTTAATTGTGTTTCGTTGCAGCTGTTCACCATAATAGAGTTATCTTCGTTGTCATAGTTTGAACCGGCGCCGTCGCAGATTTCGTCGTGGTCAGTGGGCCCCTGCCATCATTAAAATCATTATCTTCCTCTTTACGTCACATTCTACGCCATGTGTGCCTCGCCCTCATCAGAATCTCGCCGGAAAGTCGTTGCCGCCATCTGCCTCCGCCTTTGGTCCACCATCCAAAGCGCGAAGCTGCCATTGCATCCTCCCTGTCCTTGCTGCAGATCCATTTTTGCCATCGTCCGAATTCCTCCAGCTGCCGCTCATTGTCACCGTCGCCCGCTGAGCTCTCTTATATTTGCTCTCGGTGCGAACGGTGGACGCAGAGGTGGCGGTGTGGAGGAGAGGGGAGGCGGCGGCGGCTAGGGAAGGAGGAGGTGGCAGGATGGACGCAGAGGGAAGTCGAGGCTTCGACGGGATGAGGGACAACTCCGGGGAGAAGGAAATGATAGGAAGGAATTGACTGGAGCCTTCTCAACTGAATTGGATGGACGATATCAATCCCACCTAGATTGGACAGCAACGAATTAAAGGGCGACGTGTAATTATTAGATACAGAACACAAAAGAAGGAAGCAATAACAAGCTGTTTTTTTATATATAGAAGAAAGGTGATATTTTGCTGGAAACGTTACCAAAATAATGTGTGGTCAGTAATGCTTCCTTAGTTTTCATGTATTATATATAACAGGACACAGATCTTAAGTCGTACAGGTAAAATGGTAAGGCTTATTAAATTTGACTACCATGTCATAAGATTCATTCCATATGCCACATTGTTGGTTGAAATGGACAATGCAATATTTTAGTCATCAGATTGATCAGTATTATCACCAACCAAACAGAAATTTTCATATATAAGACTTGGTAGCATCATGCATTCTATACAGCATTTTAACATTTGTTTTCTGAATTTTCAGACAACCATCTCGCAATGATAATAGTGGACTAAGTATGAAACTAGACTCACTGTAGTCTTCAATCCAAGCACAGAAGATGGGTGGATGATGTTGTTTTGTGCAGAGAAGGAATAACCAGACAGGTGACCTGCTTCACCTACAACCTGTGAATTGTGATATGGCAGTTAGTTGAACTTTCAAGCAAGTTTCAATACTAGGTCAGGAGACAAACAAAATTTACTGCACGATGAGATCCGTACATCTCGATTAATATCACAGTATGCCTGAATGGAGTTCACGCGGTGACAGTACTTGCTTTTACTAGCAATATAAGCACAGCACCTATGTGTTTCACCACCTGAACTTGATAGCAAATCTTGCTTGAAAGCAGATGGTGCAAGTACACGATGCTGTGACAGGTACTGTAAGTTACTGTTGCACGGAACTGCACCATTCCCAGTTTCATCAACTGCTGTTCCCTCGCCACCTGATGGAGCTGATCTCTGTACAAATTTGGCAACTGTTAAATAGTGCTTAGGAAGAAATTACTACACACTAAGCATGAGCATACCAACTGACTCCTCACTAAGTACGGGAGGACTTCAAGTCTAATGCTATGGTATGCTTCCTTCTGTTCCAGTACATCCTGCAACGTTGTCCTGTGACCAAGTATATTTATAGCAAGAGATCAGCGAATGAGAGCACTCATAAAGGAATGAGACATAAAACAAGGTAAAAGAAAATTAACCAACCTCTTAAAAGCATAAAGATGAGCATCCATGAGATCACTTCGAATTTCCATCTAGCAAAAGGAAGATAGGATAGATAGTTCAGTTTATAGCCAAATAAAACATCCAAACGCAATACTTTTTTTTCCAAATTGAAGTTAAACCAAAGCATGTTATAAACAATTGAAAAGGCTTAGTTATCGCTAAAATATCTTGATGACCACAAACAAAATGCAATTATTGAGAAAACAGAGAGAAAACCATCCACTTCATTTAACCATTCATGACCATCGCAAGTTATGTCTTAATAAATTTTAAATTTGCAACTATCAAAGGAATATACAGAAAATTTCAAACCAGCAGGCTAGCAAAGAACACAGCTCTGATCCCACAAAGGAACAAGGGTTTATTCAGCTCAAGTCATCTGAAAAGTTTCCCTGCCTTGCTTGAGTCAATTGGTCCACTCCTTGGAGTGTGCAGATAACCAGAAAAAGACACGAATGAGATATTTCTATGGCCCCCTAACATTCATCTATTAGTCTATTACCGTGTAGACCATCACCTAAATTTTCCAGCCTCGTCCCTGCTATGGTGCGCTTTTTGTGAAATTGAGATTATATTGAATTGTGTCATCAGTCATCGCAGTTTGACATTGCCTCAAGATTTTGTACTAAACAATGGGCCTCATGCAACACATCACAGTTGCAGCCTCAAAAAAGGCATGTCTTTCGATATCAGCCCAAGTCATTTGTCAAAAGGGATGTTTCAAAAATTATAAAAAAAATATCAAGGTAAAGCAAGCTTTGAGACAAGCTAAAGTTGAGTCAACACCCAGAAGGAATCATGTACTGATGTCTCGCAATGGTGAGGACATGATCCAACTGAAGTACAATGAGATATCTGACTCTAACTTCTGAAGCCGCAGTATTATTCTATTGCTTTTGAAGATGGAAGATAAGAAAAATTTATGGATTGTAGCATGTTACAAATTGTTCAAATCAAATTACGTAGATTTTATTTTGGACCAAAGATCTTTTTGTCCCAGCTTTATTGAGAAAGATGGTGATTCGGTACAGAAAGAAGATTGTTGGGGAGACCAGCTAAGAAAGGTACAGCACAGTTGGACAAAAAAAACAAGCTACTAAAGATAACTCCCAGGCAACAGCACCCCTAAGATACTTGCAACCAGAACCCCAGAATACAGCTAAAGTAAACCACCAGAAATAACCACTTGATACTGCACATCATCCGAAAACTTAGCAATGTAAACATGACGAACAGCCAACATAAGAAACAGTCACAGAACAATAGAAAAAGGTGCAGCTAAGAAGAACATTGATACATATGAGGTGCAAGTTATCAGCACAAACCTCACAACAATAAGTAGCAGTGCATGATTTGAGCATGAATTATCACTTTAAATGATAGTTACCACGCATCTGACTGTCCAAATGGCTTTATTACTGTAAATATTGAGTCATTCTACACTGGCAACTGGCAAGCATAGTACACAAAGCTGATAGGAATAAACCCTTCCCACCCAACAAATTATTCACACATTAATTCAAGCACGTATATAAGCTGTCCTCATTTCACTCCATAACGGATAGGTTTATCCCTTCAAAGTCAACATGGCTGTCCCCAAATGTGTCATAGCCTACCGATTAATGTGGACCAAGAAAAAAATTAAAATCTCACAAGAGTTTTTGGATGTCAAGTGGGATCTTTTCTTTTCACTTATTTGGGGTTTCCATTGGGGACAACTAGACCAAGAGTTCAGGATTTTACTCCTCTAACTACTAGAGTTGAAAGGCGGTTGTCAAGTTGTGCCACTTTTCCTTCATTCTGTGGAAGGTTAACAATTATCAACTTGGTCCTTTCTTTTTTGCCCACTTATTATATGTGCACTCTCAAGTTACCCATCACACTTATAAACTAAATTGACAAAGCTAGAAAAATCGTCTTTGAAGGGGGGTCTGATCCTAATCCACATGGTACATCTCTTGCAATGTGGGATATGGTTTGTAAACAAAAAAGGAAAGGTGGACTCGACATAGTAAATTTGCAAAAACAAAACGAGGCTCTCCTGTTGAAAAAACCTACAAAAATTCTACAACCATGATGACCTACCCTGGGTTTTAATGATTTGGATTGCACACTACTCCAATAAAATTCCATATGCGGCAAAAGACTAAGGCTCTTTTTGGTGGAAAGATATTTTGGAATTGATAACAAATTTCAGAGGAATTTCTACGTGTTCAGTTGGCAATGGCACTTCTGCTTTTTTTTCGAGTGATGTGTGGGACCACCACTGCTATGCTATCAAATACTCAAGATTCTATTCTTTTGCAAAAAATCAAGTGATCTCTGTTCAGGAAGGTATTGACAATTTTGGTATCCATCATCTTTTCCACTTACATTATCTGAAGAAGATTTCAAATGCTGCA
The DNA here is from genome assembly GCA_036346275.1 of Otatea glauca. Classification (NCBI taxonomy): domain Eukaryota; kingdom Viridiplantae; phylum Streptophyta; class Magnoliopsida; order Poales; family Poaceae; genus Otatea; species Otatea glauca. The sequence goes on along the minus strand of CM070721.1, from coordinate 36,551,265 downwards.
AAACGAAATTTTGAACATAATTCTAAATGAAGAGAAAACTGATTCCTGGACTTATATTTGGGTAGTGGAAATTTCCATGCAAAGAAGGCTTTTGACTTAGCTATGGGTTCTATTTCACACCCCACACACAAAGAGTTTGCTTGGCTTTTACTAAGTGATCGTCTCAACAGGGAAAATATGCTGAAAAGGAGACATTTCACTATTCAAGGTGACCATCTATGTGTTCCCTGTGCACACACAGTGGAAGAAACTTTGAATCATATCTTCTTCACTTGTCAATTTTAGCACAGCTTGTTGGCAGACATTGGATATAACTGGAGCAGCATGGTTCACGTCCTGACAAGACTGGAAGAAGCCCGCAAAAATTATCAAAGATCTCTCTTCATTGAAATTTTCATACAAAGTGCCTGGTACATTTGGAAACAGAGACATGGACTCATCGTTGAACAAATAAGACCCTCTGTAACCTGTCTCTGTACCCCAACACATGAAAATCACCCGCTCCCCAACCCCAGATTCGGGGGGTAGTTTTTCCCATCCCTGACCCCTGCCTGGTTCCCAGGAGCCCAACAGGGTCACACACCAAATTGCAACACGGTGTGTACAGCACTACAGCATCAAGCAACTAGCAGGAATTTTATGATAAAATCAGTAAAATTGGACAAGAAAATTGATCAAATCATCTTCAACGAGATCACAAAAGCAAGTACAAAACAATCTAAATCCTTGTAGTCATGTATTATTATCCAATCATTGGTCACAACTCACAAGAGCAACCCAGAAGTTTCAGATCTGAAGTGGAGAGGAGGACGAGAACTTATGGGCGTACATGTGAATCAGCGGCAGCGGCGAGCTGGGGGACAAGTCTCGAAGAATGGAGGTCGGCAGCAGCGGGTGGTGGTTGAAGATGGAGGCCAACAGGGTTGCTTGACAAAGATGCAGCTACTGTGCTTGAAGAATTGAGGCCGCACATGGCTCTAGGCAAGCCAGCAAGCAGGATGTGGCGATGGCCAGCCGGTGAGGAGAGGACTGTGGAGCAACTAGGCGAGGAGAATGAGGGCAGCTGAGCGATGTGTGGCTGTTGAGTGTGGGGAACAAATCGGTCAGATCTATGGTTTATAACAGGGTTTTTATGCCACCGTGGTAGGAACCTCTTTCATAGGCTATGTTGGGGGCATGTGGGGAATGGGAACGGGGATTGGGCAACAGGCTCCACACCCGTTTCCCCCCATGGGGACAACTTTTGCCTATTAAGCCTCCCCACGAGGGCCGAAAAACCCTGTCCCCACACCATAACAGAGAAATTCCCCAGTGACCCATTCCCCATTGCCATCCCTACTTGTTATGCATAGGGTTAAGGAGCAGTTTAGATCCCACCTTTGTTTTGCTAGCGCACTTATAGTTACGCTTCTTGTATATTCTCTACCCCCTTCTCTCTTTTTAATTTTGTTATACATATTTATTGTGTAGCCCTATACATGTGATAGCTATAACGGTACGACGATGTTGTGACTAATGTTAGAGCTGTGATAACTATACCAGTGACTTTCCTATTAACATGAGACTACATCAAGGGTCAACATTGAGCCCCTATATTTTTTCCCTAGTGATGGATGAAGTCACACGGGACATACAAGGAGAGATTCTTTGGTGTATGCTTTTTGCCGATGATGTGGTGCTAATTGATGAGAGCAGGATAGGTGTCGATAGAAAACTTGAGTTGTGAGAAAGACTTTAGAATCAAAGGGTTTTAGATTTAGTAGGACTAAAACTGAGTATATGAGGTGTGTTTTTAGTGATGCTATGGCAAATGGAGATATTAGTCTCGACGGAAAAGTAGTGGCGGGAAGGAAACTTTTCGATACTTGGGATCGATACTACAGAGTGACAGGGAGATTCATGAAGGTGTGAGCCAAAGGATACGAGCGGGGTGGTTGAAATGGCGCCAAGCATCGGGTGTCCTATGTGATAGAAAAGTCCCTCAAAAGTTAAAGGATAAACTCTATAGGATGGCGATTAGACCTGCGATGTTGTATGGAGCAAAATGTTGGGCGACAAAAAGACAACATGTACAAAAGATGAGATGAGCATGGCAGAGATGCAGATACTATGGTGGATATGTGGTCATACAAGGCGATATCAAATCCACGATGATGATATACGTGACAAGGTTACGGTAGCAACAATTGAAGAAAAGTTTATCCAAAATCGTCTAAGATGGTTTGGACATCTCCAGCGGAGGCATCCTGAGGCACTGGTGCGTAGTGGAATTTTAAGTCATCTAGTAAACATAAGAAACAGAGGTCGACTGAGACTAACGTGGGAAGAAACAGTTAAAAGAGACTTGAGGGATTGGAACGTTCCCAAAGATTTGGCGTTGGATAGAAGTGCATGAAAATTAACGATCCACGTACCTAAACCATGACCCAATATCGAAGGTCTAGAGGTTTTACTGACTTTGATTGGGTTTCTTTCCTAACCTATCCCAACTTGTAGGTTTTATTGACTTTGATTGGGTTTCTTTCCTAGCCTACCACAACTTATTTGGGACAAAGCTTGGTTATTGTTGTTATACATATTTCTTGTGTAATGCTTTTTTTAATTATATTATACATATATATGTCAAAAAATATGTCATACCCTGGAAACATTGCCAACCATTGACATCATACATAAATGTTGTCCCCGCATAATGGGTATGCCTCAATAGTTTTAAATAGTTGCGTACACTTCTCACTACAACTAATATAAATTGATATCCTGAAACCCAATTAATAAATTGCTGAAATAGCAGTGTAGTACAATGCTAGAACCTAACAACCACGCCATGTCGCCCACTAAGGGAATAAATATACTTGGTTCCTGACAGTTTTGTCTATGCATGACAAAGACATTCCTACTTACTAAAACCAAGTTGCAAAAAATTTGATTATGCCCAATCTAATTGTTGCACATTTGTTTTCCTTGAAACAAGACAAAGTCACAGACTCACAGTACATGAAAAGCATGGCACTGAAAACAAGAATTTCTCTTAGGAACCAAAATCACTTTATTTGAAACATATTGTTATGCACCTTACCTGGCCTACAGTTCGGATTTTTCTCTTATAAACTCGAACATCCTTTTCAACATCAGTTCCTACAAGTGACATTTGGAAGGCATATGAATCACAAACAACAGTCAACAGGTACTACCCTAATATGATACATAAAAGACAGTAAGCAAACCTGATACAATATGTAACAAGAATTGCCTTGTCATGTCCAGCCCGACTATGTTCAACTGGTTTGGTTTTTTAGCTTTATCTTTCCCTCCTGAAGAAGCAGCATCTGAAGGACCACTAACAGGAACAGAACATAGTAAAGCGGTAACAGCAGCACCATTTCTTCTATGAGTAGCAGCAACGGCCCCAGGAAGTACATCAGTTACCAGGTCACCGCTAATCACCTAATGAAATAAGGCCAATGCATTAGCATCTAGACTATTCCCAGCATTAATATTTTGCATTCTTGAAATTGTGTGAAAGTGCTAACATTACCAAAACATCATTTGCTGTCAGTCGCTTCGAAATAGCTCGTAATGCACCAGCAGTTCCAATGTCCTCAGAAACTGCAACCACCTACAAGACAAAAAGACTTACTTCCAGAAAAAGCGGAGAATATATTCCCATACAAAATAACCCCTCAGCCATCATGGGCCTGTGAGAGAAATTAAGCAAGTAGTGCAAAGAAAAAAATTCCAAAAGAAGCTAAGAATTAAAAGGAAACATAAGACCAAAGAAAATCTAATAAAAAAACAGAGATAAACACAAGCAGTTTAAGTTAACAAAAATTATAAGATTTTAGCAACTTCATTTGCACTTTGCGACAAGCATCAATAAATTGTGCTGATTGTAACCCCATTAGAAGCTGAAACATTCATATGATAATAGATTAGTGAAGATAGAAGACAATAACTGTCACATGCAGGCCATTGGGCCTATGTGATGAACCAAGGGAGCCGCAGTGGCGCCCTCCTAGTGTTGCGGTACTGTCCCCGAAAACGGTAAAGGTCCCCTGCCCATTACAATTATGGACATTTCAAGGCCTGCCCGTTTTATCGGGCCGTTTATTCAGTTTAACGGCCATTAACGTTTAACAGGCCCGTTTTATCGTGCCGTTTATTTGAGTAAAATTGCAAGATTGCCATATGACATGCATGAGATGAATGCTAGTTTTGCTTTTTATGACCACTTAAGTTGTTCATTCATTCAATTATGATTATTTAATTACATTCGCATTATGTCATCTTTTTTTCTTCATGTTACCATTGTGGACAATTGTTAATAGCCTAGTAATTCCATTCTATGTATGAAAGAAAATGAATTAGCTCCTTATTTTGTTACTACAAACAAATGTATATATTTCTATGAATTTTAAATAGTAAAATCGTTTACAAGACCGTTTACAAGACCGCTTACCGTATAAACACTAAAAGGTGGAGTGACCATTCCTTCACCGTTTACCATTATTTAGAACATTAGTTAGAGATAGATTTCCTTACTGATTACTCTATTTCTTAAGGGTCAAGTCGGGTCATCCCTATAAAAGGTATAGCATGTATCCATTAATAATTAAGCAAAGAATATGAATTAGTCTAGTGTCTCTCCCAAGGTTCTTCACCCACATCTATAGTCTAATCTCTCGTCCCGCCAAGCCGACGCCGCCAGGCCTTCCTCCGGCAATGTTTATCCCCGATGAACTAAGGTTCATCACAATAAGCCAGAGCAAAGACTTGATCACAAACTATATTGATTTTCATGGACCAGTTTTGTTTGGAATCTTTGGATTGGCGTGCAATATTCAACTAGTATCATTTTATTGTAAGGTGTTTCCATGTCAACAAAATGCAAGAGATCGCATGAAAAAAGGTTAGAAACATGTACATATTTTAGTAACCCATTTTAGATACGGAAAGAACAATACCACCTTGTTAAATACTATACAAAAGATGGCCAGGACGGGGAGAGACTTTAGGAGAAAGGGGAGATCATGGACTGGGGAGAGACAAGAATCTATGAATCACCTATCCTTCGCAAAATTATCGTACCAACATCGGATACTTATCGGATATGGCGATCCTCCGCGATCCTTCTTGATACCGTATCGGGAAGGATCTGTGAAATTTAGCATTTAAAATTAATAAAAACAACCCCGATCCTTCTCCGATACTCCCTGATACTTGCAAACTAAAAATACAAGCCAAACCTAATCCAAACCATCTCTCTTAACCCTAAAATCTCTCTCTCATTCCACCTAGTCATCTCTCCTTCCGCTGACTCCTCTAAAATCCCTAAACCTGGTAGCCACTGCCCTCCACCCAATCGACCGACAACTACTACTAGCCGCCACCTCCCTTCCAGCCTCCACCGAGCGTGTGGGCCACTGTTGCTGCCTCCCCTCTACCCAGCCCAGCTGCCACCGCCGCCTTCTCCCTCTGCAATCTCGTCATTGTCGCCTTCTCCCTCTACAAGCCGCCGTCGCCTCCCCTCCCTTCTTCTTCTATCTCCAGCCCGCCATCCAGCCTGCTAATCGCCGCAGCCGCCGTCTTTCCCCTCTACAATCTCGCTACCGCCTTCTCCCTTTGCAACCCATTGTCGCCTTCTCCCTCCGCTGCTTCCTTCTCCCTCTCACATTTTGTTTTTATTTTTTAAACACATATATACTCACCGTATCGCCGGATTCTTGTTTTTGGGAAATTGCGTATCACCATACCAGTATCGCCGTACCGGTATCCTGTATCGATGATACATAGACAAGGATAACTCTTTCTTCTTATTGGTTGATTAGAATGGTGCGACCCCTCTATATAGATGAGGTTAGCCTAATCGACAATATGCATCTAACTATTCCTAATATGAAGATAAGCTGCTATCCCTCCTTGTGCACAGCCCCTAATGGGTCGTGGCCCCCGGGCCCACATCCCTAACACACCTCCATTGCACAATATCTGTCCATCCAGTCAACTAAACTGTGCTCACAAACCAAAGAGCTACAAAATCTACCCAAAAAAGTAGCAGAGATGCACAAAGTTACCCCATTTATATGAAGGATTGTAAACACATCCACTTACCCTCCCCACTTACAACTTTAATAACCTAGGCAGGAGAGGCGACTAGGGGAGTGCAATTACTACACTCTCAATTTCATTAATGAACAAATACTATTGTGAAATGGCAATTCCTAATAAATTGGACCGATATTGCGGGATAAGTATCAGCCTTTTTAACCGTTTCTTTCACACACCTGAGGAACATAGTTCATAATATCATTACCTTGACAACCCAGATACATAAGCACACTGCTGTAGAACATCTAAAGAACCACGAGACAATCTCGTTGAAGTGAAACTCGGACCAAACAACAGATGAAAAGGAATTGAGCCATAAAATTTAGCAATCAAAAGAGATGCTTTCAGTTATAAATCAGCAAGCAAAAACTCTTGCAAATGAAGTAAAATTAAGGCAGCCATTAGCCGATAACTACCAAGTTCGAACTACACGATAGATGAGCAACCAAGATGCATATAATTGAATCAGCATGGAGTGCTTCTAATAACAAAAAGCAGCACCAGAGTCTTGTATTTCAAGCGGGCAAACTCCAAATCGGCCTCGAACTCACCTCCACGAGCAGGCGATCAAGGTAAGCGCTCGAGACCCACGCTCCGACGAGGCGCGCCTCCTCTTGCCCCTCCACCACCTGCACCACACGCAGACGCGCATCAGCGAAAAGCCCCTAATTTTAGAACCGAGCCCCAGCAGAAATAGACGAGATCGCTCCCTCGCTTCCTCACCACGATGATGTCCTTGAGGTCGCTGGCCTCGAGGAGGTCGAGCACGTAGGAGAGCGTGGGACGGTTTGCCACCGGGAGCAGCGCCTTGGGGACGTCCTGCGCGAGAAGAAGAGGAGGGGGAGGGGGACGACGAGGGTTAGCTAGGGTTCTTGGGGCTAAGGGGCGCGGGGTAAGGGGCTGCGGGAGCGGACCTTGGAGACGAGGGGCGAGAGCTTCTCGGAGGTGCCGCCGGCGAGGACGACGACCTGAAAGTCCATCTCCGGCGTCGGCGGTGGGGTATGGAGTCGCCGAGGAGGGTCGGGCCAGGGTTTTGGGGCACGTTTCCTTCCGGACCGGACCGGACCGGCTTCAGTGGACGAATTTTTTTTTATTTAATATTTTTTTTTATTCTTTTTTTCAAAACTATGCGTCCGAAAAAAAAAATGACAAAAATGCCTCCGTTGCCGTGTATGGGCGATCGCCCATACACTGGCGATAGCCCCGCTGCCTGCCGCCTCGCCTGCACGCCGCGCCAGCTTGTGGGGCCCCATCGCCCCTGAAGGCGATCGCCTCTGAGGCGACAGCTCCTTTATCCCCGCCCACTCGATCAGTACAAGAGAGAAGAAGCGGAGCGAGCGCACTGCAGGAGAAAAGAGAGGGAGAAGAGAGGAGAAGAGGAAGAGAAGAAGAAGAGAGAGGAGAAGAAAAATTTAGGTAAATTTTTGAATTTTATTGTAGAGTTAGTTTATCAATTTTTGTAGAGGTAAATGTAGGAATTTTTGTTAGGTTATACAAGAAATATTAGATTTAAAATTTAATGTAGCATTTAATATTTAGGAATTGTAGTATTTAGAAATTTTAGGATTATGTATTGTTTAGAAATTTAATATAGCAGCTTAATATTCGTAAATTTAATGTAGTATGTAGTATTTACAAATTTAATTTAGTATCGTAAGTATGTGCAAATTTAATGTAGTATTCAGTATGTAGAAATTTAATATAGTAGAAATATTAGACAATATTTGAATTTAATTTAGTAGGGTTGTGTATTAGTAATTTTGTTATGCAAATAATGTATTAGGCAATATATATACAAATGTAATGTGGTATGAATTTAATTTAGTATGGTCGTAAAGAATCTCGCTCGCTTATATTACTAATTTTATTATGTTAGTAATGTATTAGGCAATATATACAAATGTAATGTAGTAGAAATTTAATATTAGACCGTATAGTAGGCTAGTCGAATCACTTATTCATAGTCGTATTTTGTAGATTGTATTTTAGTAATATTTTTCCGTCGGACGTTGCGGCATGCTCGAGAAATTGTATTTCCAAATATTTTATGGAGATGGGGAGATAGCACGCGGGCGGATGGGGTGGATCTATCATCATTTTCAAGAGTCGTGACGGGCATATGCAGGCCGAGCGATAGGACATCTGAGGGTTTGTTGGAGTGGATGTCTCGGATGTTCGGTTTGGATGCCTGGGCTGCGTTGGTTCTTGGTCGAGGCGAGAGGAGCGCGCAAGACCGTTTTACGGAGAGTTGATTCTGTTAACTCGACGTCCACATGGAGGAGTTATGTTGGTTTTGCCGTAGAGCGGGTTGGCGCTCATGTTGTTGGCACAGTGCTACCCGGTAGCTCCATCGGTGTCGCAAGTTCGTGATGTCGGGGTGGACATTACGGCGGAGGGACATCAAATGTAGAAGGATGCGAAGAGGAAGGCGGCGAGGCTCCCGAGACGAGGAGCACGAGGCTAGCGATGTGAAGGGACCGGGGCAGAGGAGACAGCGGTGGAGGCGCGAGGTGGCCGACGAGGGGAGGAGGTGGAGGACATTGTTGACTTGATGGAAGAGGAGGACCGTGCGGATGAGGAAGTCCTCGATGGTGAGCACTGACGAGGAGGACAACGCCTGGGTGCCTATCCTCGGTGCGTGGACCAATTACAATTCGAAGACCTAACAATGAATGAAGGAACATTGATGCATGGGAGTATCGTGAGAGCGAGGTGACGCAGGGGCCGTATATAAAGACAAGGAGGCTGTGATGGATGCGGTGAAATCTTGGGCAATGTCTCTCGTGGCAATTCAGGGTTGTGAAGTCCAAGAAGAAGGACTACGACGTGAAGTGCGTAGTTGATTCGTGCCCATGGCGGTGCATGCATACCGAGGAAGTGGACGGACTATCGGAAATGCTCCATAGTGATGGAGCATAATCTGCGGCTGGAAGAAGCGGAGCGAGGACACCGCATCTGTCGTCCACTTGGGTGGCAAATGTGTTTATGGTCGATCGTGGACAATCCCCATCTGCAGCCTCGATCTATTATCACACCGTGGAGGAGAGGTTTCATACAAGATTAGCTACGCAAAGGCATGGAGAGCAAAAGGACACTCTGAAATACGGTTCGGGACGTCACGAGGCTTCAGACGAGAATATTCCCACTTGCTCGTGGCAATCGCACAAAGGAACCCCAGTACATCCATCGACCTTGCGGAGTTCCTCGGGTGGTGCGTGCACCGAAGTGGGTATTGCAACGTGCATTCTTCGCCTGGCGCATGCATAAATGCGTTAAAGATCGCCGCCTTGGTCCTTTGCATGGATGGCACATTCTCACGGGAAGTACAAGGGCGATTCTAATGCGATCGCGGTGGATGCCAACAACCGAGTTCTACCGGTTGCGTTGGCATTCGTGGAGGGGGAAAACACGGAGAGTCGTAATCGGGTTCCTTGAAAGAGTGAAGTGGCGCTTGTTCTCGACAGTTCGATGTTTGTGTCATCCATGACCGACATGCGTGGCTGCTAAGGGCGATCGTGGATATGCAACAAGGGTCCGCCGTCGTGGGAGCAACAAAGTGGCGGATCGAGGAGCAGTGGTGCATGAGGCACATGGGTGCCAATTTTTCCGTCGATTCAGAATAAGGAGCTTATGAACATGTTCAAGCGCTGTGCAAACAGAACCAACGGAGGAAGTTCGACGCGCTTTGGAAGACGTTGGACGAACTAACGAAGAAGCAATCAATGGATCCCAGAGGTACCGCTAGACGTTGGACGCGCTTTGGAAGACGTTGGACGAACTAACGAAGAAGCAATCAATGGCCCTGCAGTGGGACGCCGCACTCGACGAGAGGGTCACCGAGACCCGGCCGTACGACCATGACATGTACGATCAGTACATGGAGTGGTTCGCCCAGCTTCGCCTCGGGTGGGGTACACACCAGACCGTGACGTCGCCGCGGCGGGCATCGGTAGCGGACACGCACCCTTCACAGATGTCCCGGAGGACAACGCCTCGGTAAGTGTCACAATCGAACCTACATGGGCACGTCTTTTTCATGTAACTTACGTAATGCCAACTGACGTTACATGCGGACTCGGCTCTTGGCGAGATTGAGGTGGAGGTCAGTCCATGTTGACGCGCGCCTAGAGGGGGCATACAGTGACCACCGCCGAGTCCGAGACAGCTTGGGTCGGGTCCTCGCTATGGTGAGGCGGTTGGCTCGCAGCCACCGCCGAGGGCGCGGAGACGCCGGCGGACGCAGACACCACGCCACTTCGCCCAAAGACTCGCCCTACCCACCCGGTGCCCGTCACGCCCCACGCACCGCAGGGGGACGGTGGTCGACGAGGCTCCTTCCGCCTCGCCCTACCCCGTCGGTTCCTCGCTACGCTCCCACGCAGCAGCGAGGGGGACAAGTGGGCGGGAGGCTCCTTCCGTCTCGCCCTACCTGCCGGTTCCTCGCTCGTTCCCACGCAGCGGCCAGAAGGGGCGGCCAGTCTGCGGAGGCTCCTCCTCGTCCGCGCCCCAAGGACCCTGTGGTGGTTTCGACGAGCCTTCGACGACGAGTTCGACTGGAGGAGTACCTTTCGACCGACTACCTCGACCCTCTCGGCTCTGCGGTGCGCCGCCACAGACTTGGCCTCGCGCCGCAAGACTACTCTACGCCGCTGCCGCAGGTCGGCCTAGGAGGGACGTCCGTCCGCCGTCGCCACTCACCTACCCCACGGGCCGATTAGGAAGCGTGGCGTGATTGACTTGTTGTACGGATGTATTTTTTAATGGCTTTACGCTCAAGAAGACATTGTATAACTCCCGAGTTAGTAACATGACAGCGTTATCACTATAAATTGTTCAAATCATTTATGCATTGCTTGCCTATGCCACACGACGTGACAACACACCAACGCTTGGTGCACCTATCGCCTCTAGTAGGGCGATCGCCTAATGTGAGGCGATCGCTTTTACATGGGGCAATCGCCCAAATATGAGGCGATCGCCCCATACCCGGCGATATCGCCCTTTATAACATTCGTTCTCACAAGCGGTCTCGCAAAGAACAGCGGGAGAAAGAATAGAGGGTGAGCATCAATCGAAAATGCCGAGGCGTGCAAGTGCAAAGGGTAAGGGAAGGCAAAGGAAGAAGCGAGTGCATGCCGCGAATTTAGCGTACCAAGATCTCTTCCTACCTCGTGGAGTCAGAAGCGCCCATGTGTATGTGCGGAGATCTTTGCGAGCTTGTCCGCTCTTGGGAAATTTCAACTTGGAAGAGGAGGTATTGGAAGTGCCGCAACTCGCCTTCGATCCACGGAGAAGAGCTCAAGGATCGCCGCATGGTAACAATCGTGCGGGTTACATAATATTTGTGAATGAAACTTTGCTAATTTACGTTTCATGCAGTCACCTCCGCCATCGTGTGAATTTGAGCGATGGTTTGATACGGAGATCAACCCCGAGGACCAACGGCTTCTTGACCAAGCCAACCGGCAGGATGAGTTCACGCGGCGGTTTCAAGAACAGCGCTGCCGCACGCGAGGAGGCATGTAGGAAGGAAGCGGAGGAGAAGGAGGCAGAGAGAGAGAAACGAGAGAGGCGCGACGTGCGGAGAAGCCCACGAGGCATGGGCGAATGGGAAGTGGCCTCAAGCACTCAATAGACGTCCGTGTTAACTTTGGTTTTCCTTGTTCGTGGTACTCCTTTTAGTTTTAAGTCGTAATAAACAGTCGGCCCAACCTTCAAGAGTATGCTCACCGTCCGAGGGCTAGTATGTGTCCTATCTTGCTCGTGTGTCCCAAATGATGTTATTTTTCTCCATCGAGATAGGTTATAGCATTTTCGATTCGTCATATCCGATTTCATCGAGTTTTACCATCGTTTGCGAAGATACGGCAATTTTCATGTTTTACCGATTGCATGTTCGGACAACAATAAAATAGTGCACCTAAAGTGACATCTAAATATTTTTACATAATTGTGACCTATGCAAGCCCAAGAATGCAACAAAACTGGTTCTCACAAGTTTTGAGGTCGTTCGATATTATTCTAACTGCTTGAACAATGATTGTTATAAAGGGTTTAAACTAGCCATCTTTTATTCAAAATGCAATCATATTTAGATATTTTTGCAAAAATGAAGTGCATAAGGTTGTAGTAACTTATTCTATTTATTTCATGAATTATGGATCAACACACATTATAATTCCTTCACAATCCACGCTTAGAGCCTAGCATTCAACTCAAATAAAAAAATTCGCAAACAACACATGGATTTTTATTTTACACTCTAATTCTTCATTCCAAAATTTAAATTTAGAAACAAGTTTCATTTAATTTGGACACTCTAACAAAAGTTACGGGTTTATATTAAAAAGCATATAGTAATTACAAAACAAAACTAAAAAAAAACTGCTTGGCCCTGTCGCCTCAGAGGGGCGATCGCCTCTGAGAGGGCGATGGGGCCCCACAAGCGGCGCTGCTAACTAAGCGCACGGTGGCGGGGCTATCGCCCGTGTATGAAGCGATCGCCCCATACACGGGCGACGGGGGGCATTTTTGTCATTTTTTCATTCGGACGCATAGTTTTGAAAAAAAGAATAAAAATAAATATTAAATAAAAAAAAATTCTTCAGTGGACAGTATGGTAGTTTCGGGTTCGGTTTCAGAACTCAACGGCCGGATCGTACCGATAGTGTCACGAACGAGAACGAGTAAGGAGGGGCCAGTGGGCCACTAAAAGAGGGATGGACTTCCTTTGGGCAGTCCTATGTGTGTTGAGGGGAATTTTTTTTCTTTAATATTTATTTTTATTCATTTTTTCAAAAATAATCGTTAAATAAAAAAATTATGGAAATGGTCTCTCGTCGCCCGTATATGGGGCGATAGGTGTCAGACCTGACGCCCCCCATCGTGAAGTAACGGCAGGGGAAAAATCGCACGATACAGAGGCGACAGGTGCCCCTACTCGTCAATTTTTTTCCCAAGAATAATCAATAGAAAAAATAACTAAAATGACATAAGTTGAAAGCACTAATGTTTAAATTTTTGAAACCTCTTAGTATTGATTTACTGTAACATTTTATATCTATTGGCCAAAATATACCATAAGTTAAATGTCCCCAGTCACACACACGCTACCGCCGCGCACGAGTACATCCGACGTACGCCGCGCACTGATCCCACGCGCATGGTATATTAGTGCTATTAAAATATCAGGAACTACCATTAAATATCGTCGATACCGACCAACTGATTAGGGGCAGCCGCATTACTAGGAAGGTCCAATTAGAACAAGATAAATTTTAAAAATTTTATTAATATATAAGGATTTAGATTATGTTATGAAAAGTACTATGTTCCATGCAAATTTAAATTGTATAAATCAAGTTTACTTAAAGACCATTTAGTGTATTATGAAGAAACTATACAAACCATGGCTCGAAAAATCCAAAAAAAAATATCACTCGTTCGTAGGGTGTTAGGTGTCCCATTTTTTAAAAAATATTTAGGAATAAACTCAGTTGACTAAACCAAATGACTATAAGTAGCCTCACTTGCATGAAACACTTAAGCCTTTTCGGCAGCCCATGAAATATCATGTTTAAATGTATTTTTTAGGGAGAACGGGCCAGATTTGCTATTTGATATATGCACTACCATATGGTGGGAAAATATTTTATTTACACCTTGCTTTGCATATTAATTCTACTAGTGCAATAACCCTAAGTTTTATGGTCGAGGCAACAATGAAACGCTTAAGCCTTTTCGGCAACCCGTGAAATATCATGTTTGAATGTAATTTGTAGGGAGAATGGGCCAGATTTGCTCTTTGATATACGCACTACCATATGGTGGGAAAATATTTTATTTATACCTTGCTTTGCATCTAAATTGTATTAGTGCAATAACCCTAAGTATTGCAAAACGAGGGTGAGAGGGAGATTAGAGAGCGGTCGATTCACAAATCAAAAGTTATTGTGGAAAATAAGGTAGGCCACACTCTTTATTATGGCTTAAAACTGAAAGGAGTACCACGAACAAGGAAAATAATAGTTAAAACCAGACGTCTACTGAGTGCTTCGAGGACACTTCCCCTTCGCCCATGCCTCCGGTGGGGCTTCTCTGGCACGACACGCCATCTCTCGTTTCCTCTCTCTCTCGGCCTCCTTCTCCTCCGCTTCCTTTCTACGTGCCTCCTCGTGTGCGATATGACGCTGCTCTTGAAGCTGCCGCGTAAACTCCTCCTGCCGGTTGGCTTGATCAAGGAGCCTTTGGTCTTCGGGGTTGATCTTCATATCAAACCACTGCTCAAATTCGCACAGTGGCGGAGGTAACTGCATGAAACATAAATTAGCAAATTTTTATGTACAAATATTACGTAACATGTAAGATTGTTACCATCTAGCGATCCTTCAGGCTCTTCTTCGGTGGGTCGAAGGCGTAGTTGCGGCACTTCTAATACCTCCTCTTTCAAGTTAGAATTTTCCAAGAGTGGACAAGCCTGCAAGAATCTCCGCACATACACATCGGTGCTACAGCTTCACGAGGTAGGAAGAGATCTTGGTATGCTAAATTGCGCGGGCATGCACTTCCTTCTTCCTTTGCTTTCCCCTTTCCCTTTCCACTTGCACGCCTCGACATTTTTGATTGATCCTCTACTTATTATTTTCTTTCTTCCTCTTTCGCTGCTGCCTTTGCGAGACCGCGAGCGAGAACGAATGTTATAAAGGGTAGATATCGCCAAGGTATGGAGCGATCGCCCCATATTTGGATGATCGCCCAAAATACTGCCGATATTTACCTCGGGTAGTTTGCCCTTGACAGTATTTAACGGTAGTTCCTGATATTTAACGGTAGTGTGCCCCATATTAGGACGATTGCCCCAATTAGAGGCGATCGCCCTTATGTAGGGCGATAGGTGCACCCAGCCGTAAATGGCCGTTAATGCCGGCCTCTCCAGCCATTATGGCCGGTGGTGTGTTGTCACGTCGTTAGAAATTAAAAGCGATGACAGCACAATTAATAAAACATACATGGATGTTCACAATTTAAAGTGATAAGGCACTCGTGTCACTAAATCAAACAGCTATACAATATGGTGCTGAACATAAAGGCATTACAAAAATACATCTGTACAACAAGTCAATGATGGTCACGCTTCCTGATCTGGCCCGTGGGGTACGTGAGTGGCAATGGCGGACGGACGTCCCTCCTAGGCCAGCCGTACGGCGCAGGGTAGAGTGGTGTGGCGGCAACCCGGCTGTGTCCTGGAGCGGTGCTACCGAGAGCTGAGAGGGGTCGAGGTAGTCGGTCGACAGGTACTCCTCCAGGTTGAACTCATCGTACGCAGGGTCATCGAAACCACCCTGGGGTCCTGGTGGGGTGCGAGACGATGAAGGCCCCTTGCCAGCACACTGTCCCCACCGCTGCTGCGTGGGAGCGTAACGAGGAACTGCCGGAGTAGGGCGAGGTGCTGGCCCACGGGGACGTGGTGCGCTGCGTTCGCCGACGTCTCTGCGCCCCCGACAGGTGGCCAGGCGACCCAACCGCCTCGCCCTATCAAGGACCCACTCCCAAACTGCCTCATCCTCAGCGGTGGTCATCTGTATGCCCGCCCGGAGGCACACAAACATGAACGTAGCCTCTGCCTCTGCCTCCCCTGCAAGATGTGCCTACATGTAAAGCTGGATTGATATTAAGTAATTTACATGAAAAAAAATGTACCCATGTAGCTTCGATTGTGACACTTATCGTGGAGCTGTCCCTCTGGGACATCTGTGAAGGGTACGTGTCCGTCATCAATGCCTGCCATGCGACATACGGTGCTGATGTGTACCCCACCCTAAGGCGAGTCCGCGGCGCGAACCACTCCATGTACTCATTGTACATGTCATGGTTGTACGGCTAGGTCTCGGTGACCCTGTCGTCGAGTGCGGTGTCCCACTGCACCGCCCATGGCTGCATGCGATGCACAAACTGAGTGCCCGTTGCAGCACCCATCTGGGTCATCCTGCAATGCAAAAACAGGAAATACATACAACATCCATTCTGTAGAAATGCTAAGTACTCAGCTCAGGAGACGTACCTATGAGCGCTACGTGCGACAACGTGACGAGGCGGCAAGGGAAAAGACTGGAACAGGTCGAACTGCCGTAGCACTCGGTGCGGCGAGTACTCCTCGACACACAGGTCGAAGACAAGAACCTTACGGGTGAGCTAGAACGGCTCATCTCGCGTGCAAAGCACGGAGACCCCGTAAGATGCTCGAGCATGGACGTCGTACACGCTGTATGGCGTCCACCGCACGTCCTCGTCGTGGAGGTTGTCGACCTCCCGAATGAACTCGGGGTAGGACCTCCTCACCTGTCGGTGCCCGTACGCCCGCTGCGAGGAAATAAAAAATAGTGGATGTTATGGAAGTGCGTAAGAGGGGAAAAAGATACGAGGGAGTATACCTGTCGTCGGACCCAGTAGTGGCCCATGGTGGGCTAGTCAATCGGGTCCTCTCCGTACAGGTCCTACGGGTACGGCGCGGTGTCAAAGCAGCCTACCTACCGCAGAAGCGCTCGGGACCTGGCGCGAAGGAGTAGGACGCAACCCGACATCGTTGCGTCCTGGTCTGCCCGAGAGACGGTGTCGCACAGACCTCTGTACGTCGTCGCAAGCACAGCAGAGGCCCACGACCACTACACCATCTGTTTACAATGAGAAAGTTAGACGTGTCATGCACAGAAGAGATTTCAATAGAATGTGTTACCTCATGCTCCGAGGTGTCGGCGATGTACTGAGCATACTCGATTAGGTATCGGTCCACCGTGTTCCTGTGGGAGGACGGGAACATCACCCAACCGAATAGCAATAGGAGGTATGCCTCCAGATGGCGGGCCACGTCCTCCTCCTCGGTGTGCGGGTGGATCAGCTCAGCCTGCAGCATTTGGTATATGTATTATCAGCAACTTAGCTTCTTTGTTAACTTGCAATGAAAGAGGTACTAACTGTGAACTGAAGCAACCACGCCTTCGTCGGTCTGTGCCTCTCACCCAACCTGAGGGGCTGGTAGGGGCTGCCCGGGGGTGCCGCTGCACCTCGGCGAACCGCGCAGACAACTCTGCATGCCACGTCATGGAGACATCGTGCGGCATAACTGCAGAACCCGCAAAGGGGAGTCCTAGGAGGTAGGACACGTCCTGCAGCGTCGGAGCCATCTCTCCGCAGGGAAGGTGGAACGTGTGCGTCTCTGGTCTCCACCGGTCGACGAGTGCGGCGGTAGGGACGGTCGTGCCGAGCGTGGGACCTACACGCCTCTAACAGGCGATGACTGCTCCACCATCCTAAAGAGAGGAAGTAAGCCAGCCGCTCGCAACCTGCATGTAGTGTATTGCGTCGTTAAAATTGCATTCACATGTAAGTACATGTACATAGAAGAGTGTAAGCGTCGGCAGCTTACCGTGAAAGCCAGTGTGGGTCAATGTGAAGCAACTCGTTGGGCACTCGAAGCCGCAGTGTCCCTAGCTGTCGATTCTCCTCTGAGGAGTACCTAGACCGGTGGGTCGCATCCACAGTCGCGTCTAGCAGCTCAGGGCAAGGTCGCGCCATCGTCACCTGTTACAAAGCAAATACAATAAATTTGTCAGTAATTAAATGTGTACACAAAATGAAATGAAAAATAATGAAATGTAGCATATTTAACAAACAATACAACGCAAATCCAGAAAGCTAAAAAAATCTCAAGTTACAAACATACTAAAGATGAAGATATGTTCGATGAAGCACACAACGTCGAAAATTACATGATGGGAGCAACAATTATCTGGTACATAAAAAATTACATTATCCGCACAACAATTAACTAGTACATCGTAAATTACATGATGCGAACAACAATTAACTGGTACATCGAAAATTAAATTCGGATGTCCGGTACCCATCGATGCTCTGGAGGGGGAGATGTACGGACGACATGATTGATGCATCTCGGAGGCTGCGGCAATGACGTGCGAGCACGGCAAGTGCAGCATTCGTGGTTTCTGGCAGAAGCACTCGCAGTCAGCTGCTCGGAGTATGCACAGATGGGAAGTCCTCTCCCGGTGGGCACCTCTGCGACCTCGGTCACCGCAGTGCACATGGTATCTCCATTCCTCACCACTCTCCGGTGTCACCCGATGTGTCTGTGCCTTTCTTGTTTTCTTGGACATGTACGTAGATACAACCGTTGAGTACAACAGTCGATTGTCCGACATACATGCTGCGGAGTTCTTGTATCGCTGAATGAAATATCTTTGTGTCCCTAGTAACACACCTTCAACTATACCCACTAATGGAAGGCATCTGGTGCCTTTCATTATCCAGTTGTAAATCTCCGCTAGGTTCATTGTCATGATTCCATAACGTGAACCGCCCTCGTCATGCAGAAGGGACCATTTCTCCAAAGGCTCGTGTCGTATCCAGTCGGTGAAACTCTTTATGCTGGTCTCCGGCCTACGTCGAATGTTTGGGGTGTCGGTCGGAAGCGCACACAAGGCTGTGGGGTCCTCTCCTTGCTCGTGGTAGACCATCGGGTTCCTTGATGAACTAGCAGTATCTCTTGGATTCATTGATTGCTTCTTCGTTAGTTCATCCAACGTCCTCCAAAGCGCGTCGAACTTCCTCCGTTGGTTCTGTTTGCACAGTCGCTTAAACATGTTCATAAGCTCTCTGTTCCTGAACTGACGAAGAAAATTTGGCACCCATGTGCCTCATGCACCACCTGCTCTTCAGGTCTGGTCACTTTGCTGCTCCCACGACGTCGAACCCTTGTTGCATATCCACGATCGCCCTTAGTAGCCCTGCATGTCGGTCATGGATGACACAAACATCAGGCCTATCCTGAACAACTGCCAACTTGACTCTTTTAAGGAACCAGTACCAGTTATCCATGTTTTCCCCCTCCATGAAGGCCAATGCAATCGGTAGAACCTGATTGTTGGCGTCCACCGCGATCGCAGTTAAAATCTGGCCCTTGTACTTCCCTGTGAGGAATGTGCCGTCCATGCAAATGACCGGGCGATAGTGTCGGAACGCATTTATGCATGCGCCAAGGGCGAAGAAGGCACGCTGCAAGACCAACTTTCTCCCGCACAAACCACCCGCAGGAAATTTCGCAAGGTCGATGGATGTATCGGGATTCCTACGTGCTATTGCCCTGAGCAAGTGGAGAATATTCTCGTAGGAAGCCTCGTACGTCCCAAACCGTATTTGTAGAGCTGTCCTTTTCGCTCTCCATGCTTTTCCGTAGCTAATCTTGTACTGAAACCTCTCCTCCACAGCTGTGATAATAGATCGAGGCTGCAGGTGCGGATTGTCCACGATCTGACCATAAAACACATTTGCCACCCATGTGGGCGACAGTTGCGGTGTCCTGCTCCGCTTCTTCGATTCATGATTATGCTCCATCACTATGGAACATTTCCAATAGTCCTTTCACTTCCCCTTGTATGCATGCACCCGCCATGGGCACGAATCAACTACGCACTTCATGTCGTACTCCTTTTTGCTGGACTTCACTACCCTGAATTGCCGCCGAAGAGACATTGCCTAGTACTTCACCGCATCCATCGCAGCCTCCTTGTCTTTATATATGGCCCCCTCCGTGACCTCGTTCTCATGATACTCCCATACATCAATGTTCCCTTCATTTATTGTTAAGTCTTCGAAATTGTAATTAGTCCACGCACCAGGGATAGGCACCTCAGGAGCATTGTCCTCCTCATCGGAGTGTTCGCCATCAGGGACTTCCTCATCCGCATGGTCATCCTCCTCCATCAGGTGAACTATGTCCTCCACCTCCTCCCCCTCGTTGGCCACCCCTCGCGCCTCCACCACTGTCTCCTCGGTCCCCCCGATCCCCTCGCCACCGCGAGTCTTGTGCTTCTCGTCTCCAGGCTCCTCGCCACCTTCATCTTCGTATCCTTCCATATTTGACTTCCCCTCCCCCGTAATATCTACTCGACATCACGAACTTGCGACACCGGGTAGCACTGTACCAAGAACATGGCGGCCAACCCCGCTCTACGGCAAAACCAACATAGCTCCTCCATGTTGATGTCGCGTTAATAGGAATCAACTCTCCATAAAAACAGTGTTGCGCACGTCTTACTACTGCTCTGACTCGCAACCGAACAGTCTGGGCATCCAAATTGAATATCCGAGACATCCACCCCAACAAATCCCTATATGTCCTATCGCTCGGTCTAGATATGCCTCGTACGACTCTTGAAAATGATGACAAATCCACCCCATCTGCCCCCTATGCTATCTCCCCATCTCCATAAAATATTTGAAAATACAATTTCTCCGACATGCTGCAACGTCGGACATAAATATATTACTCTAAAATAAAATAATCAAAACGTATATTGATCGTACTAAAAAATTCGACTATAAATAAGTCATTCGACTATAAATAAGTAATTCGACTTGCCTACCATACGACCTAATATTAAATTTCTACCACATTACATTTGTATATATTGCCTAATACACTATTTGCATAATAAAATTACTACTACACAACCCTACTAAATTAAATTTCTAAATATTGCCTAATATTTCTACTGTATTAAATTTCTAGATACTAAATACCACATTAAATTTGTACATACTAAATACTACACAACCCTGAAATTTCTAAATACTAAATACTACATTAAATTTCTAAATATTAACAGCTACATTAAATTTCTAAACACTATACAATCCTAAAATTTCTAAACACTACACAATCCTAAAATTTCTAAATACTACAATAAATTTCTAAATATTAAATGCTACATTTAATATCTAAATACTATACAATCCTAAAAAAATTCCTAAATTTACCTTCACAAAAATGACGAATCGATTTTTTTCTTCCCCCTTTTTCCCTTCTTCTTCTCTTCTCCTCCTTTTCTCTTTTCCTCTTTCTCCTCTTCTATTCCCCTGCTCGACTGCCGAATGAGGCAGTGGAGGCCTGCCCGGGCTTAAAAACCCCACATATCGCGCATGTATGGGGCGATCGCCTGTACATGGGGCTATATGTGGGTGGCCGTTAATTGGGCCGTTAGGCCGGCACCAATCGCCCACGTATGGGGCGATCGCCCGTACATGGGGCGACGGGAGCCCATTTTCGTAATTTTTTATCTAATGACTATTTTCGAAAAAATGAATAAAAATAAATATTAAAGAAAAATAATACTGTTGAGGTCGCAATGATCTGGTTCGATTTACATGGTTAATCTATTTTGTTCCTATCGGGTAAATTCATAGAAAACCTAGTCGTCGGTCTCAGCTTCATCAATCTATCTCCTTTCTTTTCTAGCGTTCACCAGAGTTGAGTGGGTTAGAAACCTATTGAATTCCAAAGGTAATTTTAGATTCCTTTGGTTTCTTCTATTTAGTTTACTAGATTGATTTGTTCTAGTTTTATTCTTCTATGGTAAGTATGTAGCCAGATAGATATTCTTCACCTATGATGGGTTTTATTGGATCGACACACCTGTTTGGTGATGGCAACACCTACGTTAGAGATTGACACAGGGCTGAGTTGGGTATAAATAAATCCCCTCTGATATTCTTTCGATAAACAACTCGCTTTATCGGGACGGTTCGAGAATTGAACCCTCGGTATTACATGCGATCCGTGATCAAGCGGCACACACAAATTTTACAGGGTTGAATCATCACAGACATTACAACGATACCATAATAAGTAGTGCAAACAGTTATATAAACTGAATTGAACGACCTTATGGTCTCCTTACATAAGATCATCCACGTAGGGCTTACATTATCAGAGTAATAAAAGATAACAGCAGAAAGCAAATAAACTTCGTGGAGTCCCATCAACTTGCCACAAGCAACCGACTGGGCTTATTCCCTAATTGTCCAGCTCTTCGATATACTCCTCTTCCCATGTTGGCGTAGACTCCTCCATTGATGTTGGGTTGATAGGCAAGGAGGGGTGAGTACTCAAGGCACTCCACAAGTAATACACAAAATGCAGTGCTATTACTATATGCAAGACTTAATCCAAAGAACTGGCTTACTTGGTTCATTTGCATCAAACAGCATTTTTAAACTAACAACTTATTTAGATTATAAGCAGAGAAACAATTAGAAATAGTATTAAGTTCTTTAAACATTTTTCTCTGTAAACTTGGCACACAACCTTAATCAATTCATTTTCACACTGGCAAACAGCCACCCATTCCACATTTTATTTTTGAAGATCTAACCCTTGACTGTAATCCCCGAGCAATGTCCAATACCGCGGACACGGCTATTCGAATAGATCTGACACTCTGCAGAGGTTGTACACTTTACCCACAAGATACAGCCACTCACTACACAGGTGATCGCCCGTAACAAGGCCTTTCAGGAACCTCTACCTTTACCAATGAACCTCTTCGGTATTGCCTTCACTATCACTCCCCTCACACAGAGCCGAAGTACAGGACAGGCCAATACCGTTGGATGGGCACCAAGCCGTAGCACAGGTACGCTCCCCCACGCAGATACACCCCTGTGTATTGTCACCCCGAGGTTTCAGAGGATAGATATCAGAACCCTATTCAACTAGGTCTGTCCCATATCAGACATGTGGTTGTACGGATGACTCAGTTCAAAGACTTGCAAGGTGAAGTCCTTAGCTGACCAAGGCAAGACTTTCATCACTCAATAGTGGCACACAAACTTACAACACTCATCAAACCATTGCCTCACAGGCCCACCTGGCACAAAGCCTCCTGTCACTTACCCCAGTCTAAATCATTTTCCCACCCAGTTGATTATTGTGCAACACATGCCAATAATAACTTAACATCGGTATAGAACCACACAGGTCTCCGTACCTCCGTTTCATCACGTAGCATCATCACACCATTTCCAAAATACATTCAATATTTCAATAGTCAGTATTGAGGCATTCTTTCGAAAGATCATACATGACCCGTTGCAAGGCTAAGCATCTAATCACGGTCTAGCCTCCCGTGTTGGCATCATATTATATCCAACAAATATGAATAATTTTAGGGTGACAAAGATTTCAGGACACACAAATGATAATTTCAAGGTGGCAATAACAATATGGGTTGATTAACTACCTTACCCAAATTAATTTAAATCCATTTTTAATTAACTTAGCATGCATAATTTCAAAGAAAAATACATTTAAAAACTGAGATCAAAATGGTCAAAGCATCACTTACCTTCAAAGAGTTGCTGGTCGTGTTCTGAAGCTTGATCTTGAGTGATGAACTCTTCCTCGAAACTTTCCGGCAAATTTGCGTCTACGCGTAAAAATCATATATACAATAAATACCTAAAACAGTAGGCTAGATAACCTAAAAAATTCAAATAAAATTCACCATTAAAAAGAGCACTTTTTTACAAATTTTTAGAAACTGGAATCACCTCAATCGGAGTTCAAATGCAAAAGTTATAGCCTTTCAAAGTTTTAAATAAAATATAAATCAGAAAATAGAAAATCCCGAATTTATTTATTTATTTATCTATTGAAAACTCGATTTATTGCGTCAGCATGACATCAGCCTACACGTGGCACTTCTTGGTACTGCCGTGTCACCTCGGTCCATGGACTGGATCCATGGTCCGGCTCTGGTCCACGGTGGACTCGGTCCACAGAACAGTGCACCTGGCCCCCCACCAGCTGACGTCACCCAACTAGCCTCGAGATTTGTGCACGAACACGTGTCAGCATCTCGAGCAATCCCAGCCGACGGCCACATCTCAACCGCGTGGCGCAATCATGGCGTCGAAGGAAATCAACGGTCAGATGTTCTGCGTCACCTGAAACGCTTCGAATTCCACTTGACACGTGTCACGCATCCGACGGCGCTCACGAATCCAACAACCAGCACACGCGTGGACCCAGCGAAGCTTCGGCTCCCACAAAGACACGCGATGAAATCTTGGCGGTCCGCTTGAAACCAACGACCAAGATTGGGTCGCGTCTCGGTCAACTTGCACACGCGTCCGCACAGGATTCGGTGCGCGGCGTCATCCGTGCCGCACATTAAAAAATGAACGGTGCCGATTCAGCGGCAATGTGGCTAACTAAGGACGCGTGGATGCATCACAGCCACACGACTCCGATCGGACGGCCACGGGCAGCCTACACGACAACACTAGATCTCTACTACTCAGATTCGATCTTACGGCGCACGATACCCGATCGGTTTACTGTTCACCCTAACGATGTGGTACTATCTCACGTGTTCAAAAATGATCCAACGATCCAGATCTAATTAAAGCACAAACACTAGAACTGATCTAAGCCGTTCATCTACACATCTACGGCCACGATTCAACGCTAGGCAAACGAGGAGGGCAGCGACGTGGACGTACCGGAGCGGTGCGATGAAGATCGGACGACAGATGAAGCTCACGAAGGTCAGCGATGGCGAGAAGAAAGAGGCTGCTGGAGCTGGGGAAGACAACGCGATTGGCGACGCTAGAGGGCGACTCCGGCGAGAAGAACTGACAAAATCGACGCGGCTTACTTCGGTGAACTCGAAACGGAGTCGGAGAACGGCGGAAAGGCTCGGACGACGGTGGGGCAAAGCAAAAACGACGGTGGCGCAAAGGAGCAACTACGGCGAGCTAGCACGGGGTCTCTGGAGCGCCTCGGTGAGCGAGAAAGGAGTCAAAATGAGCGGCTTGAAGTCCTCTGAAGAATGCGCTAACCGACGCACTTAAAGGAGCCTCGACGTGCGTGAAACTCGTCGGTGAAACTCACAGGCATCAATGCCCACCCTCTAGTGATCTCACGAAGACGATTGACGTGGCGCAATCCTGGACATCCGCGTGGACTCGATCGGGTGGCCACCAACGCATGGCGACGTGACGCCCTCATGACCGTGCGATCACGATCGAACGGTGCGCGGCTAGGGTTCGGCGTGCTGGGCTAGGCTAAGCACAGTGCTGGGCCGGCCCAGTACTACTCGAACGATTTTAAAAACATTTTTGTTTAAAAATAAATCTGATAAATAAACAAAGCCAAAATAAAGAGCAAAAATACCCGAAAAATACAGAAAAATTCTGGAAAATATTTTAAGGCATTCTGAACTTGAATAAAATATTTCCAATGTAACTTTGCATACACTTTTATATTATTTTAATTTATTTCAAGAATAACCATATTTGAATAAATCCAAATAAATTCCAATAAATTTCCAATAATTCTCAAAATTCAAAATATCTCCAAAATTTAAAATATGGCAAATTTTAGGGTGTTATAGTTGCCAAGGTGTAGATCCTACACATCAGTAGATATCATCAATGTTCTCTTTTCCACTGATTGTTAGCAATCATGACACTGTTGCAAGATACGTGGTCTACGACTAAGGAGATAAAGAAGTTCAGTACGTTCATCGACTCAAGGACTTGAAAGTTGTTCATCTAGAGTCTTCAATGTATAGTGTTCTCATAAGCATAGATTGTGATCTTGCATAGCGTTCCTCGTACTTTACCGTTGATCACTCAGCTGGTACCTCTATAGATGGGTCTATCAAAGCCTCCAAGTAGTTGTAGCATCTTCCACAACTCAGCAGCAAATCCTCTTTTGCGCTCACCATAGATACTCTCTATATTTATCTGTAGAAGACAATTATCATGAAAGCCCAACTTAAAACAAGAGAAAAGATGGAAAATTTCAGTAAAGTAGGAAGCAAGAAAGAAAGGATAAGTCAAGAACTTTTGATCTTTTAAGTTAATTTTGACTTTAGAAAATAGTTTTGACACTCCTAAGACAACCAGACTAGCTAGGGTTTCACCTACAGTCAGTATGGCTCTGATACCACCTCTATCAGGAACCGAATATGCAAATCCGGATCATCTATGTATTCTGCACTAGTCCAGGATCACACTAGTGCACACAAACTCAACATAGATGAATATCACAATCATACTCAACGATAATATAAATAAGACTTTATCAAATCAAATATAACTGTTAAACAACCTTATGGTCCACCTTACATGAGTACACAACACAGGGCTAAGACTAAAAAATAAATAAAACATCAGCGAAAATAAATTATTCGTAGCAACCCTTCAATTTGCCACAAGCAACTGACAAGGTTCGCACTCTAACCGATCATCTCCTCTTGGAACTCTTCCTCGTAAGCAGGCATAGTCTCCTCTCCAACTGATGATTTGTTGTTGCAAGGGGTGAATACATAAAGCACTCAACAAGTTGTGCACAGAATGCAAGTCTAATATACTATATACATGGCTTATTCCAAATGAATGGCTGAATTGGTTATTTTGCAATAAAACAACATTTATAAAAGAATAGCATAAATAGATTGAAATGAGAATAAAACAAATACTAACAATAATAAATTTCTCAGTTATTTCCCAAACAACCTGATTAACATCCTTAATCAAATTCCAAACTTTCATAGGCATACAGCCTCTATTCTCAAGTTTATTTTATCAAAATCTAACCCTTGATTGTAATCACCGAGCAATGCTCAATACCGCGAGCACAGCTATTCGAATAGGTTTGATACTCTGTAGAGGTTATACACTTTACACACAAGATACAATCATACACCACAAAGGCGACTGATCATAAGAAAGCCTTTCTAATGCTCTGTCTAAACCAAGTACTTCCCTCTGAGGTTTCAACACTAATGGAACCGGTTGCCCATTCAGGGCCTCCCTCTTGCGCTATGTGAGTCTATCCGTACACCCGGAACCCACACCACCATGACAGTACCAAAGGCTAGATATTATAAATTAATCAGCTAGGTCTATCCCATACCAGACATGTGGTTGTATGAATGAATCAGTTAAAATACTTGCAAGGTTAAGTCCTTAATTGACCAAGGCAAGACTTATCAAAAATCATCATTACTATTATACCATCAATTACTATTATAAAAAATAATGCGATCGCCTAAATGCCACATTGGCCTAACATGAAATCACAACTTTTGCAATTTCCTCGGTCTAAATCATTTTACCACCCCAGTTATTTTACCATGCACCACGTGCCATCAACAACATTGTGTGACAACACCTAATACACATATTCATAAACATATTCCATATTCCATTAAAATTAACCTTTTCACATAAAATGGTATAATAAATCATTGCTCGGCTGGCGGTGATGTCGTGGCAGCACAGATCTCGTCGGAGAGGAAGAAGATGACGCGGCGGCAGTGTTCCTTGGTGGCTCCGACGACACGGTTTGAAGCAACGGGTGCGGCTCATCGTGAGGAACATCCCGGTGACCTTGATGACTGCGGAGCTCGAACGGCGGCGGTGCAAAAGGGCGGCGGAAAGTCACGGAACTACGGCGAGCTCGTACGATTGCTACGGTGAGTCTCGGTGAGGGAGAGATGGGGCAAAATGCACGGAAGGAAGTGCTCTACACGGTGCACTAGCTAATGAAGAGGAAGAATAAACACGCCGGTGTTAATCGCGCGCGAAATCTCCAGCCGTAACGCGTGGTGGCGGCGTTTCCAGAAACGCACGACGAAGCGATGTGGCGTAATCCCAGCCATCCACACGGCAACAGATCGACGAACCGAAAACTCGCGCAACGCGGCTTCATCTGGTCCATCCGATCCTGATCGGACGGTCACCCGCAAGCGGCGTTAGGGTTTCATCGGGCTGGGCCAACAGCGGCGCCAAGAATGGGCTCGGCCCAATCATCGCTCACTGCTTTCCCGATTTTTGAATAAAAATAATTCTAGAAATTCAATTAAATCATTTGGGGCTTTTAAAATAGCAGGAAAATTCTAGAAAAATTCCAGAAAATACTGAGCCATATGAAACTCAAATAAAATATTTCCAGAAAAACTCTGTATAAACTTTTGCAATATTTTAATGGATTTCAAGAAAGACCATATTTGAATAAATCTGAATAAATTCCAGTAAATTCCCAAAATTTCTCAAAAATCAGAAATACTACAAAATTTAAATTAGAGCAAATTTCAGGGTGTTACAAACCTCCCCCCTTAACGGAATCTCATCCCAGAGATTCAGGGCTGACTACAAAAATAGGTCAGGAAACTCCTTCTTTAGCTCTTCTTCGCGTTCCCACATTGCTTCACTTTCCGAATGGTTGCTCCACTGGACTCTGCGAAAGCGCGTTGACTTATTCCTTGTTTCTCTGTCCATGGTGTCCAAAATCTTCACCGGGTATTCTTTATAAGTTAGACTTCTTGCAGCTCGATTGCTTCTAAAGGTGTTTGTTCTTCTGGTACTCGAAGACACTTCTTCAATTGAGATACATGGAATACATCATGTACTCCTGCCAAAGACTGTGGCAACCCCAATTGATATGCAACTTCACCTCTGCGGCTCAAGATTTTGAATGGTCCGACATATCTGGGTGCGAGCTTCCTTTTTGCGTGGAATCTTCTGACTCCTTTGAGAGGGGTGACTCTGAGATACACAAAGTCTTCAGGTTCAAAGCTCAATTCCCTACGACGATTGTCGGCATAGCTTCTCTTCCTTGACTGAGCAATCTTCAGTCTTTCTCTAATCATGGCGATCTGCTCTTCCCTTTTTGCAGTATATCTGGGCCAAAAACGTGTTGTTTTCCAGTCTCATTCCAATTCAATGGTGTTTGACAGGATCGACCATACAGAGATTCAAATGGAGACATTTGTAAACTTGCTTGGTAGCTGTTATTATAGCTGAATTCAGTATAAGGCAAACACTTGTCCCATGAAGCAGAATATGCTAGCGCACAAGCTCTTAGCATATCTTCCAATATCTGGTTAACCCTCTCGGTTTGACCATCTGTCTGCGAGTGGTATGCTGTACTGAAGTTTAAACGAGTTCCCATTGCCTCATGTAGCTTACCCCAGAATCTTGAAGTAAATTGAGTTCCTCTGTCCGACACTATCTTCTTTGGTACTCCATGCAAACAGACAATTCTTGCCATATACAGTTGTGCTAACCGGTCCCCTGAGTACGTGGTCTTTACCGGTATAAAATGTGTCACTTTAGTTAAACGATCTACTATGACCCATATGGAATCATATCCACTTTGAGTTCTGGGTAAACCGGTTATGAAATCCATACCAACTTCTTCTCATTTCCATTCAGGTACCTTTAAGGGTTGCAATAGTCCTGCTGGTCTCTAGTGTATAGCTTTGACTCTTTGACATATGTCACATAATGCGACATACTCAGCAACTTCCCGCTTCATGCTTGGCCACCAAAATCTTTCTTTTAAATCTTGATACATTTTTGCACTTCCTGGATGGATTGAATACTTGGAATCATGAGCTTCCTCCAAAATTAGCTGCTTTAGCTCTTTCTTATTCGGCACACAAATGCGCCCTTTAAACCACATAGTGCCTTGCTCATCCAGCTTGAAATCCTTTGCCTTGCCCTCATCCATTTTGGACTTAATCCTCTTGATCTTATCGTCATCTTTTTGTCCTTCCCTGATCTGATCTTCCAGGGTCGGTTTTACTTCCAAGGTTGCTAAGAATCCTTCTGGCACCATTTCCAATTCTAATTTCTGGAAATCCTTACACAATTCTACCTGACTTGCTTCCAACAGCATATTTACACTGTGGTTCTTTCTGCTCAAGGCATTCGCCATCACGTTGGTCTTGCCAGGATGATAATGAATTCCAACATTATAATCTTTGATTAACTCAAGCATCTTCTTTGCCTCATATTTAGGTCAGTTTGCGTGAAGATATACTTAAGACTTTTATGATCAGTATACACTTCACATCTGTTTTCGATGAGATGGTGACGCCATATTTTCGGTGTATGCACTACGGCAGCCAATTCCAGATCATGAGTCGGATAGTTCTCCTCATGTGGCCTCAATTGCCTTGATGCATATGCAATTACTTTCCTATTTTGCATCAACACGCATCCCAAAACCTGACGCGATGCATCACAATAGATGTCGAAGCTTTGATGAACGTCAGGTAAAACTAATACAGGTGCTGATGTTAATTTTTTCTTCAATTCCTGGAAACTCTTTTCACATTCTGGTGTCCACAAGAATTTCTTTTCCTTTTTCAACAATTGCGTAAGGGGTCTCGCAATTGTAGAAAATCCTTCGATAAAACGACGGTAATATCCCACCATTCCAAGGAAACTACGGATTTGGGTTACCGTCTTTGGTGGCTCCCAATGTAATATTGCCTCCACTTTCTTTGGATCTACCGCAACTCCTTCCGCAGTCATTATGTATCCAAGAAATTCAACATTATTCTTCCAGAAATCACATTTGCTAAATTTAGCAAACAACTGTTGTTCTCTCAACTTCCCAAGGACTAGCCTTAAATATTCGGTGTGCTCTTCTTTTGTCTTGGAATAGACAAGGATATCATCTATAAACACGACAACGAACTTATCTAGGTATTCCATAAAAACCTTATTCATCAAGTTCATGAAATATGCTGGTGCATTTGTCAAATCGAAAGATCTTGACGAAAACGCAGTCTTCGGAATATCCTCTGATCGGATCTTCAATTGATGGTATCCCGATCGGAGATCAATCTTGGAAAAGACTCCTGCTCCTCTCAACTGGTCGAATAGATCATCGATCCTTGGTAGCGGATACTTATTCTTTATCGTCACATCATTGAGTGCACGATAGTCTATACACATTCTAAAACTCCCGTCCTTCTTTTTGATGAACAAGACAGGTGCTCCCTATGGCGATGCACTAGGTCTTATAAACCCTTTTTCCAGCAGGTCTTCAATTTGTTTCTTCATTTCTACCAACTCATCTGTGGACATCCGGTAGGGTCTCTTGGCTATCGGAGCTGTTCCTGGGACAAGTTCTATAACAAACTCGATATCCCTATTCGGCGGCATTCCAGGTAAATCTTCCGGAAAAACATCTGAATATCCCCTGACTATTGGAACATCCTCTAAACGGACGGCCTTCAGGCTGTTGACCATCAACTGTCCATCTCGCACTGCTGTTGCTTCAAACTCAGTCCTTCTTCCTTCCGGGCTCTCGACTGATATGAATCTTCGTCCACAGTCCAACACAGCCTTGTGCTTAGTTAGCCAATCCATTCCCAGGATAACATCCAGGGTTTGGGTATTAAGGACGATTAAGTTCGTTAGGAACTCTACTCCATTAATTATTAGTCTTACCCCAGAACATCCTACTTTAGATCAAAGTTCTGATCCAAGGGATTGGACTATAAGCACACATTTAAGATTCACTATATCCATATCATTTTGAACAGCAAAATCTTGGGAGATAAATGAATGTGAAGATCCGGAATCAAATAAAATAGTAGCTGGTACTGAATTTACTAGGAACTTACCCAGTACAATGTCCGCTGCATTCTGAACCTCATCCGCGGTGATGTGGTTAACTCTGCCTCTCGCAGTTTCCTGGGGTGTGGCTCCAGCTTGAGCAGCTCCCTGGTTCCCTCCTTGAGCAGGTGTCCTTGCAGGTGTGTTCCCCAGGTTAAAGCGTACCAAGGTGACACCTCCCTTCTTAGGGTAGTTGTTGGCGAAATGCCCTATCTCGTTGTAGTGATAGCAACGTCTTCCCACTGCCTGCGAGTTTCCTCCAGACTGTACCACCGTTCTGGCCAGATTTTGAGTATTCTGGCACACGGGACGATTTGCCGGCAGTGGTGCCCTATCACTGCTTCGGGGTTGGAATCGAACGAACTGATGAGGTGCCGTCCTCTGCCTTTGCTGGCCATGACGACCTCCTTGTGGCGCTATTCTGCACTTTCGGTTGTCATCCAACTCTCGGCGCTTGTCTTCCAAGATAAGGGCCTTATTAACTAGCTCCTGGAAGTCCGGGAACGTGTGGGTGATCAGTCCCACCTGCAATCCGGTATTGAGCCCCTTAATGAATCGGGACTGCCTTGCCCTATCAGTTGCTACATCCTCTGGTGCGTAGCGTGCCAAGTGGGTAAATTTGTTCAGATAATCGGCCACTGACTGGCCCCCTTGCTTTAGGTTCCTGAATTCTTCTTTCTTCAATTCCATGATACCTTCCGGTACTTAGTACTGATGGAAAGCACCAGTGAATTCCTCCCAAGTGATTTCTTGGGGATTCTCATGTGCAGCACAGAAATTCTCCCACCATTCCGCGGCGGTTCCTTCCAATTGATGAGAGCATAGAGTACCCTCTCATGTCCCATACACTGGGTTATGTGCAGTTTTCTTTCAATAGTCCTCAGCCAATCATCTGCTTCCAACGGATTGGCATTACCCGAGAACGTAGGTGGGCGAGTCCTCATAAACTCTGACAGTCTTGAGTAGGGGTGTGGACCTTGATTACCCCCTGGTTGGTCATTTGCAGCAGCTTGATTGGATATCTGCTGCATAGTTTGCATCATGGTGCTCATCAACTGAGTTTGGGCAGCTAAGAAAGCTCCCAAATTCTGCAAATCAACTTGCGGTGATTGAGGGATTGGCTCCTCATTCTAGTTACCTGCCTGGTTAGCACCACTTCCGCTGGCTCCAACGTTGCCACGAGTCCTCACCATATGTTGAAAGCTTCCAAAGTTAAGAAAAGAAGAAAGCATAGACAAGTAAAAGAACTTATGCAGGGGAAATAGGTGTAACTTACATTATTTAGCAACTTTATTAATATAATAAAATAGTATGGTTGCTCACAAGTGCCTAAGGGCCATGCAACACATACCAGATACTCACAAACAGAAACAAGTAAACAAACATAAGACTCCTCAACGACTCACACCTACTGGCGACTCAAATAACTTGACTCAACATTTGAGTCAACTCTGAAGGAAAAAGAACTCTCAATCACTAAGCCACCCGGGGTGCGGTCCTCCCGGTGGATACTGCGGCGGGTGCGGCGACATAGGGGCAAACTGGTCCTGATGCCCTACTGCAGCCGGTACGAACGACCCCATTGACTCGGCTGGTCCCAAGGCTGCCTACTCCTGCTCCTCCAGATCCAGGTCATGCAACTCCAGAACTGGCTCAGGCTCAGGTCCATACAGTGCCATCTCTAGCTCATGGGTCCTCTGGATAGAGTGAGCCAAGTATTCTCGGGTCTCCCGCAGCTGAGTTCTAACCTCCGTGACCTCGTCCGGGCCCTCTGCAACTCCTGGACAGTCTCGTCCATGGTCTCCTCCTGGGCGATGACATACCTCACCAAGTGAGTGATCGTGGCGTCCTCCTCCAAGAGCTCCATCCTGTCGTGGCTATTATCCCGGCGTGGATGATGACGGAATATGGTGCCCTCAAACTCTGCAGAATAGGTACGGGCGATCTGCCGCATCGCAAGACGCGACGACTCCTGGATCCCGGCCTCGAACGAAGTCCTCCTGACGTTGATGTAGATAGGACGGCTCACCCTCATCCTCTCCCGAGCATAAACAGTGATCTTAACATCCCAGGCGATATCAAGTCCTGCCCTCACTATAGAGGTCCCCTGATAGATCGGTCTGTCGAAGCCTCCGAGAAATTGCATCATACGCCAAAGTTCAGCAGTGAATCCTCCAATGCGCTCTCCATAGGTGTGGATCATCCTCATCTGCCAAAACAAACCTCATTTTAAAACCCAAAATAACAACAGAAAATGCAGCATTGGTATGAACAAGAGAGAAAAGATAAGTCGAGATTTCATTGATATCCTTGCTCAAGTTGTTAAAAATTTAGAAAATAATTTTATCTGCCAGACACAGCTAATCTCGGTTAGGGTCAAGACCTACAGTCAGCCTGCTCTGATACCACCTCTATCGGGACCCGATTCTGAGAATCCTAACCCTCTGTGTATTCTATGCCACCCGTGATCACGGCACACACAGTCTTCTGAGGTTGCACATTGCGACATTACGTTGATACCATAAATAGTGCAAACATTTATATAAACCGAATTGCACGACCTTATGGTCTCCTTACATAAATCACCACGCAAAGGCTTACATTATCGAGTAAGAAAGAAAACAGCGGAAAACAAATAAACTTCGTGGAAGCCTTTATCTTGCCACAGGCAACCGACTGGGCTTGCCCCCTAATTATCCGGATCTTCAATGAACTCCTCCTCCCAGGCCGGTGTAGACTCCTCCACTGATGTTGGGATTGATAGGCAAGGAGGGGTGAGTACTCAAGGCACTCAGCAAGTAATACACAGAATGCGGTGCTATTACTACATGCAAGGCTTATTCCAAAGAATTAGCTTTCTTGGTTCTTCTACTTCAAACAACAGTTTTAAACTAGCATCTTTTTTTAGATTAAAAGCAGTGAAACAGTTATATATAATACTAAGTTCTTCAAACAGTTTTTCTTCAAAGATCCTCGGCACACAGCCTTAAACAATTCATTCTTAGCACTGGCACACAGCCACCCTTTCCACATTTTTATTTTTGAAGATCTAACCCTTGACTGTAATCCCCGAGCAATGCTCAATACCGCGAGCACGGCTATTCGAATAGATTTGACACTTTGCAGAGGTTGTACACTTTACCCACAAGATACAGCCGCTCACCACATAGGTGATTGTCCGCAACAAAGCTTTTCGGGAACTCCTACCTTAACCAATGAACCTCTCCGGTATTACCTTCGCTATCACTCCCCTCACACAGGGCCGAAGTATAGGACAGGCCAACACCGTTGGATGGACACCAAGCCATAGCACAAGTATGCTCCCCTGCACAGATACACCCCCGTGTATTGTCACCCCGAGGTATCAGAGGAAAGATATCAGAGCCCTAATCAACTAGGTCTGTCCCATATCAGACATGTGGTTGTACGGGTGACTCAGTTCAAAGACTTGCAAGGTGAAGTCCTTAGCTGACCAAGGCAAGACTTCCAACACTCAACCGTGGCACACAGCCCAATGTGGCACACAGACTCACATCACTCATCGACCCATTGCCACACAGGCCCACCTGGCATAAAGCCTCTTGCCACTTGCCCCAGTCTAAATCATTTCCCACCCCGTTGATTATTGTGCAACACATGCCAGCAATAACTCAACATCGGTACAGAACCACACAGGTCTCCGTACCTCAATGTCATCATGTGTCATCCTCACACCACTTTCAAAATAAATTCAATATTTCATTAGTCAATATTGTAGTATTTGTCGAAAGATCGTTCATGATTCGTTGCAAGGCTAAGCATCCATTCACGGTCTAGCCTCCCGTGTTGACATCATATTATTATCCAACAAATACAAT
This sequence comes from Otatea glauca, assembly GCA_036346275.1. Taxonomy (NCBI): domain Eukaryota; kingdom Viridiplantae; phylum Streptophyta; class Magnoliopsida; order Poales; family Poaceae; genus Otatea; species Otatea glauca. The sequence continues at coordinate 36,516,019 of CM070721.1, read as the reverse complement.
CAATCCTAGGGTGACAAGGATTTCAGGGCATACAGATAATAATTTCATGGTGACAATAACAATATGGGTTGATTAGCTACATTACCCAATTTAATTTGAATTCATTTTAAATAAATTAGCATGCATAATTTCAAAGCATAAATTACATTTTAAAATCTGGGATCAAAATGATCAAAGCATCACTTACCTTCAAAGAGTTGCTGGTCTTGATCCGAAGCTTGATCTTGAGCGATGAACTCTTCTTCGAAACTTTTCGGCAAATTTGCGTCTACGCGTAAAAATAACATATATAATAAATAACCAAAAAAGTAGACTATATCACCTCAAAAATTCAATTAAAATTCACCATTAAAAAGAGCACAATTTTACAAATTTTTAGAGACTGAAATCACCTCAATCGGAGTTAAAATGCAAAAGTTATAGCCTTTTAAAGTTTTAAATAAAATATAAATCAGAAAATCCGATTTGTTTTCATTATTTTTGTACGGAAAAATTGGGATTTATGACGTCAGCATGACCTAATGATGACATCAGCACTGAAATGAATTTCGACCGAAATATTTTTATATATAAAAAATATTTATGACGTCAGCGATGACGTCAGCATGACACGTGGCGCTCTGACCGACACGCAGCGCGTAAGATACACCGGCCACGAAAACAGTGCGGGTCTACGGTGGACTGCCATTGCTGTGCACATGTACCGGTTGACGCATGCACTGGCGTCACCCGGTACGGTCCAGCCAATCACTGATCGACACGCGGCGTTAATCTATTAACCGAAACTTGATTCAATCTCGTCCATCCGATTTAAAACGAACGGCTGAGATTGATGCGACGTTTCGACTCAGATCTATCAGGACCAACACGTGGCTTCACCATGGCCATTGGATCCCGATAGGACGGCTACGATTAATCAGGCGACGTCGACAGAAACAGCGGTGCTGACTACTCGATTTCTGCGCGACACGTGTCCACACGGGACTGGTCCGATGCGCGATGCGATCTCGTCCGATCGGTTCAAAATGAACGACCGAGATGAGCCAAGGCTTCGACTCTGGCTTACTGCGGGCGCGACACGCGGCGCAATCCAAGACGACTAGCGCGCATCCGACGACTACGGTACTTACGCGACGTGGCAAGATATACACTCTACGATCTAGATCTAACGGCTGAGATTAAACTGACATGAATCTAGGCGAAGCAATCTAAACCGTTGATTAGATCCAACGGCTGAAGGGTGAAGATGAAGATTACTGTTAAATGGCGACGTGGACGAATCTGGAGCGTTTAGCGATGATCGGACGATCGACGAAGCTCGGCTAGCGGTGATGTCGCGGTGGCACAGATCTCGCCGGAGAGGAAGAAGATGACGCTGCGGCAGTGTTCCTTGGCGGCTCCGACGACACGGTTTGAAGCAACGGGTGCGGCTCGTCGCGAGGAACACCCCAGTGACCTTGATGACGGTGGAGCTCGAACGGCGGCGGTGCAAAAGGGTGGCGGAAAGTCTCGGAACTATGGCGAGCTCGTACGACTACTACGGTGAGTCTCGGTGAGGGAGAGATGGGGCAAAATGCGCGGAAGGAAGTGCTCTACACGGTGCACTAGCTAATGAAGAGGAAGAATAAACATGCCGGCGTTAATCGCGCGCGAAATCTCCAGTCGTAACGCGTGGCGGCGGCGTTTCCGGAAACGCACGACGAAGCGACGTGGCGCAATCCCAGGCATCCACGCGGCAACAGATCGACGAACCGGAAACTCGCGCAACGCGGCTTCATCTGGTCCATCCGATCCTGATCGGACGGTCACCCGCAAGCGGCGTTAGGGTTTCATCGGGCTGGGCCAACAGCGCGCAAGATGAAGAACGCTCGGCCTAATCTCGTTTCACTGCTTTTTCCCGATTTTTGAATAAAAATAATTCTAGAAATTCAATTAAATCATTTGGGGCTTTTAAATAGCAGAAAAATTCTAGAAAAATTCCTGAAAATACTTTGAGCCATATGAAACTCAAATAAAATATTTCCAGAAAAACTCTGCATAAACTTTTGCAATATTTTAATGGATTTCAAGAAAGACCGTATTTGAATAAATCTGAATAAATTCCAGTAAATTCCCAAAATTTCTCAAAAATAAAAAATACTACAAAATTTAAATTAGAGCAAATTTCAGGGTGTTACATTTATCTTACACCATCTAGGCCCGATATCATGTTTAGTGTTTGTATGTGTGCACGTTTTCAAGCTTCCCCTAAAGAATGTCATCTTGTAGCCGTTAAGAGAATTCAAAGATATTTAAAGCATTCTTCAAATATAGGGTTATGATGTCCTAAAGGTGCTAAATTTGATTTAATTGGATATTTAGACTCCGATTATGCGGGTTGCAAAGTGAATAGAAAGAGCACCTCCGGGAGTTGCCAATTTCTAGGTAGATCCCTTGTTTCTTGGTTTTTCAAGAAACAAAATTCCGTAGCTTTATCCACCGCCGAAGCCGAATATGTATCCGCTGGTAGTTGTTGTGCACAATTGTTGTGGATGAGGCAAACCTTAATGGATTATGGTATTAATTTCAAAAATGTGCCTCTTTTGTGCGATAATGAAAGTGCCGTTAAAATAGTCAATAATCCGGTTCAACATTCAAGAACCAAACATATTGATATCCGCCACCATTTTCTAAGAGATCATGTTAGCAAAGGTGATATTGTGATCAGTCACATTAGAACCGAAGATCAATTAGCAGATATCCTCACCAAACCCTTAGATGAAGCAAGATTTTGTAAATTGAGGAATGAATTAAATGTCATAGATATCTCAAATGTTGGTTAATTGTGTGCAAAAATGTTTTGCTTTCATTTGATCTTATCAATGGATTGGTTTTCTCGATGGATAACACACTAAGGGGGAGTGCTAATTCATATTCATGTTTAAACACATACCTATGTGTGCTCATATGAATAAGTGCAAAGATATTTTTTAAATTCAAGCCATTCAGCCAAAATGTCAAAATTTTGTATAAAGTTAGTAAACCTATGAAAACTAGTTGCAAAATGTATACAAAAGCATTCAAAAGGTTTTTCAATAGTTTGGCTCCACAAAAATCTATCTTTGATCTAAATAGGATTTCTAGACTCATATACAAAATTCAAATCTCCATATCTTACTCCTTGCCACTTTTGAATTCCTATATTGTTGAATTTGACTTTGCATCTCTTTTGGTTCTTTAAAAGGACCCTTTTTGGTCTAATGTCAAAAATCTTGTTCAAAAGATCCAAATTTTGAAAAACTTTGTAAAAGTATTCAATTATATATTTCAAATGTTTTATAAGCTTTCATAATAAAAATTTTTATGTGAAAATCAAACCTTGACCAAAAGATTCCATTTCAACCAAAATCAATTTCCTTTTATGGTTCAAGGCGCAAAATATCATATCTTTCGAAAGAAAAATCTTTTTAAGATAATTTTTGTTATAAAACTTCTAAATAATGCAAAGTTGAATTCCAAAAGGTTTCAAATTAATTGTACTTCATTTGATGAGTTTTTAGCAAGATTTGATTTTTGGTTGCCTGTCAAGGGCGGTGTAACTGCAAGGGGTGCAGTAGCACCGACTAGCTGTATGACCGACCCTTGTGCGGTCATACCGGCTGAGTCAGGTAGGGGCAATTTCGGTGCAATTTCCAGTGTAGCCGGTCTCTCTCTCTCTTTGACTCCTACCCTAACCACGCATTTCTGATTCACATATCCTTTTCTCTCCTTCTCTCTCCTCTCAAGAACTCAAGCATCCTCTCTTCCTCCAAAATCCCCAAAAAGGAACCCTCTAAATCCGAGTGTATTCTATTAAATCTCTTGGCCTCATCTTAATCTTCCAATCCAAGGTATCATTTCTCTTGAATCTCTTCCGAAATTCCTTGCATTTTTCCGAAGGACCATGTGGAGGTCCATCCATGTTTGTGATGAGTATTTGACTTTATTTGAGCAAGGTGTGCTCAAGTTTGAGTTTGATTTGGATTGTTTTTCGAGCTAGAGCAATTTGAGTTACTGGTTGGAGACCAGTCGTCCGACCCCGAGTGGTCGGGTCGTCCGACCCGAGTGGTCGGGCTTTGGTGTGTTGCGGACCGGTCGCTCGACCCCGAGTGGTCGGGTCGTCCGACCGAGTGGTCGGGCTTTGTCTCGTGTTGCGGACTCACCGTCCGACCCCGAGTGGTCGGGTCGTCCGACCAAGTGGTTGAGACTAGTGGTCAGACCTCGAGTGGTCGGGATGGAGACCAGTGGTTAGACCACGTGTAGTCGGGGTTATCGCCGGTCGACTTAGTGTATATCCGTCTGCTGAGATGGATATGTGTTGTTGGACATTGCTATGTGATGTGGTTTCCTTGTCTATGATGGTTGCAGGACTTTGGAGCTAGGTCATGGTGAGGCGAAGGGGATCGTGACTAGGCCGGGAGAGCCGAGGTCCGATGATCAAGATGTCGCCAAAGATGACCGAGGCCGTGAGTAGCCGCAAGCCGAGAAGACAAAGGAATGGATGAGATGCTAACTTGGAGCCGCTCGATCTAGGAGGACCGTTGGATCGCGGTCGGGAAGATAGAGTAGCGGGTCAAGTTAGTGTGAGTTGAAAAGCGTGCAAAACCCGTTGTGTTGTTGGGTTTCGGTGAGCCCATGCATAGCTTTGTGAGTGGGTAAAATCTCAGCCCTTGATGGAGTGCTCTAGGGTTTAGAGGCTCATCCAAGGGTGGTAGGTGTTCCAAGCCTGCTATGAATAGACAGGAGAGGGTGTCTCCTTGGGGGTGAGCAGTGAGGAAAGTCTACATGAGTAGTTGAGAGTTGTTGAGAGGATGTGTAAGGATCAAATCCGGCTCTTGGATGGTGGCTTAGGATTGAAGCAGACATCCAAAGGTGGAATTGATCCTGTGTCACTATAAATAGAGGGTAGGGGCAGCCTCCCCTCTTTGAAGGTTTTGAAGGTTCTGAGGTTTTTGCTGCTCATTTGAGCTTTGCCCACTTTGTTGTGAGGCTTTGTAAACCTCCCTTCCAGAAATGAAATGTTCTTCATTTCTATTCCTATTTCATTTCTCTTACGATTTACATTACGCACTTAAATTACGTTATCTAAATTCCGCATTTACTTACTTGCAATTTACCTTACGTAATTTGGATTTGCCTCATCTCCTTCTACATGCTATTGAGTCTTTGTTGAAATTCATGATTGATGAACTCTTCTCTGGATTCTGCTTTCAATCTTTTAGGCAATCCTTACGCTCTTGTTGCAAGTTGTAAATGTGTGTTCTTAAAGTGCGTAAGCGTGACTTGCGCTTCTTTAGTCTTGATTGGCTTCGGTTCTTGTTGCCAAGGATGAAAGATTGCCGGATGAACCTTCTATAGATCATATCCCAATCATCTAGGCAATCTACAACCTCTTCTATTCAGCTTTTGCAAGAAACCAATTTATGTGCCTAGTTTTCAGATAGTGTTTCTATTTGTTTGAAGGGTTGTTTCTTCGTGTACTTACTTGCTATGATTTGTGGAGAGTCATCCAAGGATTTCTGACCATCAACTCCCAGCAGCAAGTTAGGGGTGAAGTCTGTGTTCGTGACTCTGTTTTTGGTGTTGCATTTGTTAAACTGAAAAGGACGGAACCTTGGTATTAATTCCTTCGATTGTTGATTGAAATAGGTTCCTGACATCCTTTGGGAGGTGCACACCAATTTTCACTGTTTTTGGATCACCGATCAAAAGTTACATCGATTGCTTTTGAGATCGTCTGGTTTTATGTTACATCAACACTATTCACCCGAAAGATCGCTCATCCGACCACTTCAGTCGGGAGTATCGTTCATCCGTCGGGGTACTGCTCACCCGAACACTATTCACCCGAAGATCGCTCATCCGACCACTTCGGTCGGAAGTATCGCTCATCCGAACACTTCAGTCGGGAGTACTGCTCATCCGACCAAAGGCCGGTCTTTGGTCGTACTGCTCACCCAACACTATTCATTCCGAGTCTCGCTCATCCGACCTCTGTAGGTCGGGGTACTGCTCATCCGACAGAAATACCCGACCAAAGTCGCTTTCTTTACGGTCTTTTGGTGGTTTGAATTTTAGGGAGAGTTTGTTCAAAATTTTATTTGGCTCCTATTCACCCCCTCTAGTCGCTTTTTCGATCTTTCAATTGGTATCGAGCCGGTTCTGCTCTTTCTAGATCTTGACCGGTCTCAAGAGCCATGGCGATGGACAAGTATTCCACCAAGCCTCCCATTTTGCCGGAGTTGATTTTCCGTTTGGAAATCGCGATGGAGTCATACATCACGCCTGTGGCTTCGATATGGCGTAAGGTGAAACTCCGTATGAGGTTCCTGGCGATGAAAACGCCACGCGGAAATATGGTCGACGTTGAGTCGAACGCTAAAGCAAGGAACATCCTCATACGAGGTCTTAGCCGCAGTGAGTATGATAGGATTTCTCACCTTCGTTTCGCTTCATGAGATTTGGGTGACCCTCGATGCTTACCATGAGGGCACTACCCAAATCAAGACGGTTCGACAGATTAATTCAAGCGTGAGTTCAACAAGTTTGAACAACCGCGGTGAGAGTCTTGACGAGTGCTTTGGTCGGTTTACGAAGATTTTGAGCGACCTCCGAGCGATCGGTTGCATATACCTCGACTCGGATAATGCTCGACATTTCTTGACCGCACTTGATCTTCGTGTTTGGGAGATGAAGGTGACCACCATCAAGGACACCACCGACTGGTCGACCTTGACTCTTGACGGGCTTTATTCCCGCCTCAAGACTCATGAGATCGATGTCGCCTCGCGGAAGACGAAGTCTCGATCGATGGCTTTGGTTCTCGATCCCATTGATCCTCTCTTTACGATTCTTCATTGATTTCTCTCTCTCGCCCTTTGCGAGCTAAGCGATGACCAATCTGGAAAAATTTCCGAAATGAGCTTGCTCTTCTTGCTCGCAAATTTTCATATGCATACAAGAGAGTGAGAGAGAGGAAGAGAGGTGGGATGATCACTGCTTTGAGTGTGGTGGCCCCAACCACATTCGAGCAAACCGTCCTAAGCCGGAGAAGGGCAAAACGAACAAGGCGGTTCGGGCAAGAACGACCACATCGACAAGAACCGCAACAAGAAGGCCCGGCTCGTGAGCCGCGAAGAAGAAGTACCGCAACTTCTCCAAGAACAAGAAGCTTTTCCACCGCGTCCTCGCCAGACTGACGACATCGAGCTCTCGACACGGGAATCGGAGTGATGCAAGCGAGGACGATCCGCAAGAGAAGGTGAAGGGCAAAGATGACTTCTCCAAGATGTGCTTCATGGCGGCGCCATTGAAGTAAGCGACTCGAGCCAGTCAAATGACTCGGACGAGGTACCCACCTACGACGAATTAAATGTCGCTCGTAAATTAGGCAAGTTTCATGCTAAGGCTAGGTCGAGGTGTTCGAGTTAGAAAAGGAAGTAGGTACCTTGACTCGGAGTTAGCTTCACTTAGATCTTCTCCTCCCGAGTCACCGATGACTGTGTTATCCGTGATGCTTTGTTCTTGTGGAGTTGGAGAACCTAAGGACCATACATGATAGTGTGCTTGTCGAACTTGATGGTCTTAGGTTGAAGAATGCTAGCACTAGTTCTGTTGATGCTATTCCCGTTGAGGCTAGTTTTCTTCATGCTCACTCCACTCCATCATGCTCTAATTGCCCTAAATTGCTTGTCAAATTGATGCCATGAGCGATCACCTTAGGAAGCTTTCTTCTAGAAACGATGAACTTGAAATGCATGCTTCTAAGGAACCAATCGGCTCCATGTGAGGGTCAGAGGCAACTAAAACTTGACAATGAATCCTTAAATATCAAGTGTGCTAAACTTGCTAAGGACTTACTAGATAAATCACAAGAAAGTTGCTTGCGATGTTCTGTGATTGAGGGGGACTTGGATAAAATCCATGTCGAGCTTAGAAAGAAATTAGAAGACCAAGCCAATAGAATTAGAAATGCGTCTTATGCTTTCTTGTGAGGCCCTCAAGATTGAGGCACCCGTCTTTGGGAGAAAATACACGTCTTGAGAGAGCTCATCTTTCCGGTTCTTCTTCTTCTTCTTCTCCTGTTCTTCTTGTGCTTCTTTCTTTCGAGATTGCCAAGATCTTATGAGCACTCTCGAGAAGTTTGTTGGAGGCAAGAAGAAGCTCAATCTTATTCTAGACCAATCCAAGATTAGTAGATTTAATCAAGGTCTAGGATTTGATCCCTTGAGCACGCTCGCGCATCCTCCCACCATTGTGCGCGGCTCCAAGAGTGGTGAGATTGTGGTAGCTCCTGAGTGAGCACCACTAAGTTTAGGTCTCTTTGGGGTTGTCCATAGGACTTCGACTGTAAGGGTGTTACTCCTGCTTTCCGCCTCTAGCAAGGCTGGCACACATGCACCTTCCGTAAGAAGGATGGTCACCTAGTAGATTTCGCTTGAGCGCTAAGATCACTCGGCGTGGCGTGTTGTTGCTCTTAGGGGTATTCGTGGTCATCCCCACACTTTGAGTGCTCCTAAGGCACACATTGTTTCTAGCCGTGTTAGAGAGTCGCTTTGTTTTGGGCAGCGTCCGTGACTCGGTTTTCATCTTTGGTTCTTCGAGTTTTAGTCTTGGAGCTGTTCAGAGTCGGGCTTTCCGCCGCCCTTTGATATTCCTCGCTTTTCCCTTCGAGGTAGATATCGCGCGTGAGGTGTTTTCTCGGTAGGAGATTTAGGAAGCCTCACCGGGGTGGCTCGGCTTTTGCACCACGGCATGCCAACCCGATTTGACTCCTAGATCATCTACTAGAGTTGCTCGATCTTGTTAGAGTTAAACGTCGAGAGACACTCGAGTCCGCCTTCTTCGTGGATGGTACTGAGGCGTCGTGTGGTTCAATATTGGGTTCCCAAGTCTTCACTCTATCCCAAGATCGAGTCATCTCTCTCTTGTGTTTTGATCAGTTCGCTTTGATGGGGAAGGGAGATGTTTGGATTGTCGACTCGGTTGTTCTCGCCATATGACCGAGATTCTCGATGGTTCTCTTCCTAGTCCGAGCCCCGTGATGAGTTGATCACTTTCGGGATGCTTCTTCGTAGAGTCATAGCTAAAGGTACCATCCGCATTAACCAAAATTTCATTCTTAAAGATGTTGCCTTAGTAAGTAAGCGCAATACAATCGCTCTCTGCTTCTCGGCTTATTGATGACTCTTTCGAGGTAAGCTTCAAGAGTAATGCTGAGAATCCTTGATTCATCGGGAGGGTTAGTTTATGGATTTCTAGATTTGGGAGAGTCTTTCGTGCTGATTTTTCTCGCTTCTTCCGAGACTCTCTTCGATGTTTGATTGCTTCGAGTCCCGTGATCTCTCCTTCGGCATAGGAGACTTGGTCACATTGGTTTTGATCATTTGACTCGAGTTAGCGCCACGATCTCATTCGGGTCCGCCCAAACTCAAGATGGTCAAAGACTTAGTTTGCTCTCCTTGCCGACATGGCAAGATGGTTATCGCTTCTCATCCTCCAAAGGATCAGAGTGATGACTGATGCACCGGATAGCTTTTACATATGGACACTTTGTTGGTCCAAATAGAGTGCGATCGGCAGGAGGGAAGTGGTATGTTCTTGTCATCGTTGATGATTTTTCTAGATTCTCTTGGGTATTCTTCATGGCCTCGAAGGATGAGACTTTTTCTCACTTCAGGGGTTTGGTCAGTAGGTTGTCTATTGAGCTCCCAGGTGCATTACGAGCTTTACGCAGTGATAATGGCACGGAGTTCAAGAATTCCTACTTTGAGAGTTTTGTGTGGAGTCCGGTTTAGAGCATCGCTCTCTTCTCCCTACGCCTCGTGAGAATGGCATAGTGGAAAGGAAGAACATGACCTCGGTTGAGATGGCTAGGACGATGCTAGATGAGTACAAGACTCTAGGAAGTTTTGGGTGAGGCTATAGCTCTTGCTTGCCATGTTTCTAATCGCGTGTTTTGAGAGCACATTTGCATCGCACTTCTTATGAGTTGAGGTATGGCGAAAGCCCAGTGTGTCTCATTTTCGCGTTTTGGTTGCAAGTGTTTTATCTTGAAGTCAGTAACCTAGACAAGTTTGAGTCTCGCTCTTCCGATGGTATCTTTCTAGGTTACTCGCCTTCTTCTCGTAGCTATAGGGTCCAGAGTGTTGATGAGCATAGGATCATAGAGACCGTGATGTGACCTTTGATGAGGCTAGCCCAGAGCTAGACCTCGATGTTTCGTGCTCTTCTTATCCCTCCGAGACCATCTTTGAAGAAGATAAGGATGATGGAGATGATGGTGTTCCACCGGATCCAGTCCCTCTTCACCGAGGTGCCTCCTGCTTCCATTTACGCACCTCGTGGAGACCACCCTTGCTTTCCGACTCTCCTTCGCCTAGTGGCTCTGCTCCTCGCCTTCTGCTCAAGAGGTAGAGGCCACTGCTCTTGGACCTCCCGTCATATTCGAGAGACGCCATCCTTCCGATCGATGATTGGAGATTTGTTCGAGCGTGTCACCCGCCAAGAACGGGTCATGCTCTTTTCTGCCTCCACTCGCCTTCGTTGTCTCCTTTGAGCCGAAGGATGTTTCTCATGCATTATCCGATGAGTCGTGGATTAATGCTATGCATGAGGAACTTGAGAACTTTGAGAGGAACAAGGTATGGCGACTTGTCGAGCCCCCATCCGGTCATAATGTCATTGGGACCAAGTGGGTGTTCAAAAACAAGCAGAGTGAGGATAGGGTTGTAATTAGAAACAAGGCTAGACTAGTTGCACAGGCTTTTCTCAAAGTTGAGGGTCTTGACTTTGAGGAGACCTTTGCTCCTGTAGCTAGGCTAGAGGCTATCCGAATCTCGCTTGCATTTTCTCGCATCCAAAGGCTTCAAGCTTTATCAAATGGATGTCAAGAGTGCATTCCTCAATGGCTATATTGAGGAAGAGGTTTATGTCAAGCAACCTCCGAGATTCGAGAACCCCAAGTTTCCGAGTCATGTATACAAGCTTTCCAAAGCTCAGATGGACTCAAGCAGCCCCAGAGCATGGTATGAGAGGCTCAAGTCTTATCTTCTCACCATGACTTTAAAATGTGCATAGTAGACAAAACTCGCTCATCGACACCATGAGTCTCATTTTCTTCTTGTCCGTTTATGTGGACGATATCATTTTTGGTGGCTCGTCTCATTCTCTTGTCTCTCGCTTTACGATGTGATGAGTACAGAGTTTGAGATGAGTATGATGGGCGAGTTGAGCTACTTTCTTGGCTTCCAAATCAAGCGCACTGGGAGGGTACTTTATTGCATCAAGGCAAATATACCCGTGACCTCCCGAGGCGCTTCAACATGTCGATGGGAAGCCGGTGATGACTCCTATGGCCACCACCGCTGTCCTCGAGCCCGATGAGGATGGTGAGCCCGCCGATCAAAAGGAGTTTGAGCATGATCGGCTCCTCTTGTACCTCACCGCTTGAGGCCGGACATACATTTCATTGTGTGTCCGTGGCGCTCGATTTCAAGCTTCTCCTCGCGCCTCTCACGCCAAAGGTCAAGCGCATCTTCGTGTACCTTCGTGCTACCACCGATTATGGTATATGGTACTCTTCTTCTTCTTGTCTATCTCTTAGAGCCTTTTCCGATGCCGACTTTGTCTTTGGTCAGAGGATAGATAGGAAGAGCACTTCGGCACTTGCCAATTCATTGGCACTTCTCTTGTTTCTTGGTCATCTAGGAAGCGATGCAGGGGTTGCATACCACCACCGAGGCCGAGTATGTTGTCGACCGATTCTTTGTCAGAGCTGTGTGCTCGATGAGATCGACCTTGCGGACTATGGGTTAGAAATAGAGAGTGTGCCACTTTTCGTGACAACACTTGACTATTTGCATTGCTAAAAACCCATTGCAACATTCCGGACCAAGCACATTGATATTAGATATCACTTCCTTAGAGACCATGTGGAGAAGGGAGATATCGCGCTTGATTCATAGAGAGTGACCTTGATTAGCCGATATCTTTACCAAGCCTTTGGATAGCTCCAGATTTGTTGCCTTGAGGAGTGAGCTTGAGTCGTGAGCCCTTACGGCTTTTCGTGAGGGGAGCTGGTTTGTATATTATGTACTATATATTTTCTTCCAAAGATTTCCTTTTTTCTTCCGGATGACTTTGGGCTTGTTTTCTTAAGTTGAGTTCACTCACTTAGACTTCCGCATGCCTCGCATGGACCTCTTATATTGTGCTTTAGGTTGCTATCATGCGTGATTAGTTGTTCTCTCTTCTCTCTAGGTTGAGTTCCCTCACGCCTTTTAAGTCTAGCGTGTTTTGGACCTCCTGGTAGACAGGTCCATGTGCACTCCTTAGTTGGGATCTAGAGTCGACTTCCTATGTCACCATTTGGGAAGAGCGAGTCTAAGCTGAGTGAGTTCCTTATATCTTTTCTATGCTCTATAGCCATCCAGTTTTGCGCTCGACTTCTTCTCCTCATTCTGCTTTTTCGGTTATTATTGAGTTCATTCGGTTTTCTTTATGCCTAATCTTGATAATAACTCAACTTTAACCAGATTTGAGCTTAAAATTGATTCAATTGTTGAGGGGAGTTCGGAATCTGTTCATGCATTGCATTTAGACCGCTTTTTCCGCTTTATGAGCTTTGTCTATTATGCATTTGACTCAATCTTCGTGAAATACATCATGCTATATCTTTCAAGAAAATCACTAGCTTAGATATGTCCAAGTTCATTTATCAAGCTAATGTTCATTGAAATCAAAACTTAAAAGCTTTAAATGAAAACTTGATGAAACATGTTGCTTTTACTTACTAAGTTTCTTCTCTAAGAGCTTTTACCATGAATTGTGAAATTTTGGAATTCTCTAGAGTCCCTATAGCAACTTGGGTGAAATTTGCTTGATCCATATTTGAGTCCTTCAGAATTGCCTATATGTGCTAAACTGAAAATTAAAAAAAAATTGACTCTTTTGTGCAAAATTGATCTCAGCACTTTATATTCTCGAGACTGCCTCCCATTGCATTTGGGATGAACTTGGAATATATTGTGTATGACCAAGATCATTCTCTTAAGAGTTACTCTTGAGATGATCGAAAATGGCTTGAGTCAATCAACAAAAAAATTGCAAATATCAAACACATAAGTGGGTAAAGAATGCAAATAATGTCAAACATTTGCACCCCGCTATGTTTTTCGAAGTCTTAAAGAAAATTTGCATAAATTGAAAAATAGGCTCGAAGGACCTTATATGCACTTCAAAATTCCCCAAAGTGTTGAGTAGGTTGAACTCTAGGTTTTCCATTTGATCCTCGAGTGGTTTTGCTTCTAGTTTTGAAACTTTGCTAAGTTTTGCACTTGTCAAATCTTGCTAAAAATGATACATTTTCAAAACTTCGCTTATGAGCAAAATTTGTTATTTGCACTTGGACATGTCTTAGTTTGGTTATAATCTGAGATTAATAAGCTTGGTGTCATATCTTGTCATTATGATCATTTGATAATCTTCAAAGCTCCCTTAGGTTGCATTTCATGCATACATAAAAGAGGGAGAAAATTCTATTTTGATGCCTATATTGCCAAAAGGGGAGAAAATGTAGAAAAGGCATCATTTATAATGTAGAAAAGGAGGAGATAGAAATGTGAAAGCTTGTTGGTTCTTATGATTTTGTAAATCTTTGCTATCTCTTATGGATCATAATCACATTTGACACTTATGATTGGTTTTTAGAGCTTTTGTTGAAAACTTGCTCTTTTCATGGTCTTGCTCTAAATTCTTTCTGCCAACTTGGTCATATTTTTATATCTTTCTCTCTGGACCAAGTTTGGCTTTGCAATCGAATTGCTTTCTTCTTCTCTCATTCAAACTCAAATTTATGCCTTTTGTGTGGTTTGTCAATATACTCATCAAGGGGGAGATTGAAGGACCATGTGGAGGTCCATTTATGTTTGTGATGAGTATTTGACTTTATTTGAGCAAGGTGTGCTCAAGTTTGAGTTTGATTTGGATTGTTTTTCGAGCTAGAACAATTTGAGTTACTGGTTGGAGACCGATCGTCCGACCCCAGTGGTCGGGTCGTCCGACCCGAGTGGTCGGGGCTTTGGTCAGTTGGTGATCACGCTCGACCCGAGTGGTCGGTCGTCCGACCCGAGTGGTCGGGCTTTGGCTGTGTTGCAGATCACCGTCCGACCCAGTGGTCGGGTCATCCGACCGAGTGGTCGGGCTTTGGTATGTTGCAGACCGCCGTCCGACCCAGTGGTCGGGTCGTCCGACCCGAGTGGTCGGGCTTTGGCTGTTGCAGCATCCAGCTTGTCCGACCCCGAGTGGTTGGGTCGTCCGACTCCGAGTGGTTGAGACTAGTGGTCAGACCTCGAGTGGTCGGGATGGAGACCAAAGGTCGGACCACGTGTAGTCGGGTTATCTTTGGTCGGCGTAGTGTATATCCGTCTGCTGAGATGGATATGTGTTGTTGGACATTGCTATGTGATGTGGTTTCCTTGTCTATGATGGTTGCGGGACTTTGGAGCTAGGTCATGGTGAGGCGAAGGGGATCGTGACTAGGCCGGAGAGCCGAGGTCCGGATAATCAAGGTGTCGCCAAAGATGACTGAGGCCGTGAGTAGCCGCAAGCCGAGAAGACAAAGGAATGGATGAGATGCTAACTTGGAGCCGCTCTGATCTAGGAGGACCGTTGGATCGCGGTCGGAAGATAGAGTAGCGGGTCAAGTTAGTGTGAGTTGAAAAGCGTGCAAAACCCGCTGTGTTGTTGGGTTTCGTGAGCCTATGCATAGCTTTGTGAGTGGGTAAAATCTCACCCTTGATGGAGTGCTCTAGGGTTTAGAGGCTCATCCAAGGGTGGTAGGTGTTCCAAGCACGCTATGAATAGACAGGAGAGGGGTGTCTCCTTGGGGGTGAGCAGTGAGGAAAGTCTACGTGAGTAGTTGAGAGTTGTTGAGAGGATGATGTAAGGATCAAATCCTGGCTCTTGGATGGTGGCTTAGGATTGAAGCAGGACATCCAAAGGTGGGAATTGATCCCAGGTCACTATAAATAGAGGGGTAGGGGCAGCCTCCCCTCTTTGAAGGTTTTGAGGGTTCTGAGGTTTTTGCTGCTTATTTGAGCTTTGCCCACTTTGTTGTGAGGCTTTGTAAACCTCCCTTCCAGAAATGAAATGTTCTTCATTTCTATTCCTATTTCATTTCTCTTACGTATTTACATTACGCACTTAAATTCTGTTATCTAAATTCCGCATTTACTTACTTGCAATTTACCTTACGTAATTTGGATTTGCCTCATCTCCTTCTACATGCTATTGTGTCTTTGTTGAAATTCATGATTGATGAACTCTTCTCTGGATTCGGTGCTTTCAATCTTTTAGGCAATCCTTACGTTCTTGTTGCAAGTTGTAAATCTGTGTTCTTAAAGTGCGTAAACGTGTGACTTGCGCTCTTTAGTCTTGATTGGCTTCGTTCTTGTTGCCAAGGATGAAAGATTGCCGGATGAATCTTCTATAGATCATATCCCAATCATCTAGGCAATCTACAACCTCTTCTATTCAGCTTTGCAAGAAACCAATTTACGTGCCTAGTTTTCGATAGTGTTTCTATTTGTTTGAAGGGTTGTTTCTTCGTGTACTTACTTGCTATGATTTGTGGAGAGTCATCCAAGGATTTCGACCATCAACTCCAAAGAGCAAGTTAGGGGTGAAGTCTGTGTTCGTGACTCGCTTTTTGGTGTTGCATTTGTTAAACTGAAAAGGACGGAACCTTGGTATTAATTCCTTCGATTGTTGATTGAAATAGGTTCCCGACATCCTTTGGGAGGTGCACACCAATTTTCACTGCTTTTGGATCACCGATCAAAAGTTACATCGATTGCTTTTGAGATCGTCTGGTTTTATGCATCAACACTATTCACCCGAAAGATTGCTCATCCGCCACTTCGTCGGGAGTACTGCTCATCCGCCTCGGGGGTACTGTTCACCCAACACTATTCACCCGAGTATCGTTCATCCGAACACTTCAGTCGGGAGTATCTTGTTCATCCAACCGAAGGCCGGTCGGGTAATCGCTCACCCAACACTATTCATTCCGAGATCGCTCATCCGACCTCTGGGTCGGGGTACTGCTCATCCGACAGAAATACCCGACCAAAGGCGCTTCTTTCGGTCTTTTGGTGGTTTGAATTTTAGGGGGAGAGTTTATTCAAAAATTTTATTTGGCTCCTATTCACCCCCCTCTAGTCGCCTTTTTCGATCTTTCATTTTCATGACCTAGAGCTCTCCATTTGAAATTTAGGGTTAGATGCATAATGTGACAAAAACATGCAAAATAAATGAAAATATTTGGGTGAAGTGAGTAGAATACTGACTTATGATGTCTATATATGCCATTCAATGGATTAATCTACTCAAATCTCAAGATTTTGCAAAATTGAGAAGAAGGGGTCGTGCGGCCAGTCATACTGACACCCAAGCGGTAGCATCACGCCCATGGCGGTGCTACGAATTCCCCATGGTGGCAGATGACCGAAGACTGCAACCCTTCTTACAATTTGCTCTTTTTGTCACAAATGCATTATAATCCGTCTCTAGAGCAATTAATCCTTGTTCTCATTACACCTATTTCTCGTTTTCTTAGTCATCATGCCCAGGACTAAGAATTTGCCTCCTCCTCGCGGTGGTGGAGTTGTTCGAAAATCAACTCGTGGAAGGGACATTCGTTTGGCTCATGAAGATGAAAGTGAGAGATTCTCAAACTCGGGTTGCCAAGGATAGAGAGATTCGCAAGAAAGTTCAAGAAGAGCTTGGTGGGGGTTCTCGAAAAGGCAAAAGGGTTGCTTCGGAATCAAGTGAGAGCGATGATGACATGGATGTGGACTTTGATGAAGGAAATGATAGTAAAGATGAGGAGTCTGAAGAGGGAGAAAATTTTGATAATTTTCAGCCAACCATGGATCTAAGGAAATTAAAGGGAGAGAAATATGCCTCATTTCGTCAAGCTAACCAATATTTGCTCCATCGCACTGCCACCTTGGATAAATTCAGAACCATCTTCCAACAAAAGGTATATCATGAGATCTATCTCAACAAGGACTTCGAAGATCATAAATGGGTTAGTTGGGAACACATAAGAAATATTCCTCTGTTTGTTGGAGTACCTGAACTTTTTCATGGAGCAAATCTTTCACAGTTTGTCAGCATGAGATGCAACTATAATGAAGACGTGATCCGTCAATTTTATGCAACTCTTCATGTTTCTGATTCATTTGATGAGATCACTTGGATGACGGATGCGGCAGTATATACCGCTTAAAAAGAAGAAATTGAGCATGCTTTGGGATCATTTAACAGTGGTCAGCACAGAATTCACAGTGAATCAGTTCTACTTCTTCGAGAACAATATAGTTTTTATGACCCAGCTGCTCGTGTTAAGAGACCCGGTAAGATGACTCATCTCCTCCCCACTTCTAGCCTCATAAACAGGATTGTGCGAGTTACCATTCATCCTAAAAGTGGAAATTTCGATGAAATTAGAGGCTATGCATGGAACATTATGAATAAAATAATGAAGAAAGAAAGAGTTGATGTGGTAGATTTCATTCTTCGTGAGATGCATTCTTCTACTTGTGATCGAGGCAAAAGGATATACTTCGCCCCTTATATCATGATGATCATAAAAAGGGTAGTGGGGTTTCATGGTGGATGTGGAGGAGTTCACAAGCCTTACAAACCACGCGAGGCAGGTCCACATGCCTCTAGTAAAAAAGGGCACCCTTCTCATCAGTCTCAGCAGCAGAGGGTTGGGGAAGAAGAGATTCAGACTCAGTCGTCCCAGCTCTACTCTGGTCTAGCTCATGAGAATTTTGATATGTTGCATTCTGCCATGATGAGTAGCTTTGCGAGTCTCCAGTCCGACATGATGAGCAATTTTGCTCTTATCGATGAATATCAATCTCAGACTCGTCAAGTCGTTGAGGAGGTTCGTGGACGCATGGATTCCATTGATTCTTCTATCACCGAGCTTCGCACTTCCTTCAACGAGTACCGCTCCCAGCAGGCTCCTGTCTCCTTCCGTCGTTATGGGACTCGTCGTTCTCCTCCACAGCCTTCATCTTGAGATTAAGCGATTGCTTCTGTTTTTTTTGGTCTTTGATGACAAAGGGGGAGAAGTGGAATTGTGAAGTTCAAGTCATTAGTATATGAACCTATATGAACTTTGTTGCTATATTTTGGTTGGTTATGGTTAAACTACTATATCCGATGTTATCTTTTTATGGCTTTCATGGATGCTAAACAATTATGGTTTCTTGTTATTCATATTCATTGCCTATTGTTTGGTTATTCTCGGATTCAATATTTAAAAGAAAACTCTGTCAAAATTTCTCAAAATCTTAAATGTGCAAATAACAAATGCATCCGTAATATGCACATATCTAGGGGGAGATTTCAGTTAAATATTGTCAAAACTCAAAATCAATTTAATTTCTTACATGAGGATTGTCATTAATTACCAAAAAGGGGGAGATTGAAAGCATCTAGGCCCCTAATTTAATTTGGTTTTGGTAATTATTGACAATTGTGGTTAAAAGATTAACTTTTTGGTTTGAGCATTTTGAAGAACAGGTTAGTTCCAAATCTCGACGAACATGAAAGCGTGAAATTGATGAAGAAGAAAAACTAGCATTGTTGACAAAGTGACTTAGGTATAAAAGCTAAGGATTTTTCTTCTTAGTTTTATGCCGATCTCGGAGTTTGGAAGAAAAGATCGGATTGCTAGATCAGGCGCCGTACTATAATGAGGGGTTATTGCCGCTTGATCGATGTCAGAAAGATGTTTAGAGGCTCAACATTTATGCATTTAAATGGTCATAAGGCTTGCATAAAAGAGATCATATCTTATAAATAGAAGAAATAAAGTTACTGTTTTTGGGTGGAATGGGCCGGTATGACCGGGCCCTATCCGGTCATACCGGCCATCGGTGCGACCGGAGGGCATCCGGTATGGAATTTCTAGTACAGGTGCATTTTGCTTCAGAAGAGGGCGGTATGACCGAAGGACCTCCGGTCATACCGGTGAGAGGTATGACCGGGCCCTATCCGGTCATACCGGCCAGTGACCAACGGTCACTAACGATGCATTAAATGCATAATTTCGACCGTTTCTCTCTAAGGGCCGGTCATACCGGCCTAGGGGACTTTTGGCCAAATTTTGTCCAACAGCCATATTTGGTTGGTGAGGGTTATAAATACCGCCACCTGCATTATAGAGCTGGCTTGACCCTTATTGATGATATTTTGAGCTCTAGCAAGTCTCATATACTCTTGTGTGCATTCAATTCATATTTTGAGAGAGATAAGAGCAAAACTGAGTTGTGCATTTAGTGTTGAGCCTCTAGCACTCAATTCGACCTCAAGCAAGTATCATCACCTTTTACTCTTGGAGGTTGCCGCCTCCTAGACGGTTTGGAGGTGTGTGGGATCGGCGATCTTCTCAAAGAAGCTTGTGAGAAGACCCGATCGGTTGTGAAGGCAAGGAGCTCGCCTAACCGGAGTGGTGAAGAGCTACCCCGAGTGATCGAGGAAGACTCAAGTGGTTGGAGCCGGCTTGAAGTGATTCAGGTCACCTCAACGTGGAGTAGGGGAGACCGGCAAGTCTCCGAGACCAGCAAGTCTCCGAGACCACGGGATAAAAATTCTTGTCTCTCTTTCTCGTTTGGTTTAATCCTATTGATCTTGTGCTAAATTTTAATCCCTAGAAAGTTGAGAATTCTAATTGTGCTTGAATTTACTCTTTGCTTTACTTGAATTGCATAAGTAGTTGTTGATCATTTGATATCATTGTTGTAATCTTGCGTAGATTGTTTCCAAAGCTTAGTTACTTATTAAATTGCATATTAGTATCGAAAAATTTAGAAACCTCCTATTCACCCCCGCCTCTAGTCGGCCCATCCTTGATCCTAGAGGCATGCCATGGCTGCCTCCAGGTCGGAGGCAGAATCTAGAAGCCGAACAAGTGGGAGGTACGAGCACGGTGGTGGTAGTGGCAGTGGCTCCTGCAAGGGAGCTGGAGGAGATCGCGGCGGTTTATTGTCGAGGATTTTTCGGAGTTCGTCGCAGCGAGAAAGACCACCGGCGGTGGGGGATTACAACATTGCTATAGCCCGTGCCCCGGTACAACCAAGGATTGACACCCATCTGTGGACACAGAAGGGGAAGGCTGGGAAGCAGATAGTCCAATCTGCATGGGCCAAATGGTACCGTCTTCTGGGTATCGCAGGGCGGAAAGCAAATAGTCCGTACTTTTTTAGCGCCATTCGGGAAACACAAAAATACGGTAAGCGAGATTTAAAATAGTCGCTCAGTTATACGCCGATTCATAGCTAACATTTATATTTCATTTGTAGGCGAGGGTATCCCGTCCCCGAGTGGCCGAGATATAGATGGAAAATATTTAGACGCCAATGAAACAGAAATTAAGGAGATCTTCGCAAAGTTCTCGCAGCACTGGTCTACATATGGAGTAACAATCATGTGTGACTCTTGGACAGGGCCGACACGTATGAGTATAATAAACTTTATGATTTACTGTAATGGCACCATGTTCTTTCACAAATCCGTCGATGCCACCGGCGTCTCCCAGGATGCCTTGTACTTGAGTAAGGTAATTGGTTTTGTTTGTACTCTTCTTAAGTAATGTACACATAACGAAATTATTGTAATTGGTGTTGTTTGGTCACACAGGAAATATATTCAGTGGTCAACAAGATGGGTCTGACAAATGTGGTGCAGATTGTCACAGATAATGGTGCGAACTATAAGAAGGCGTGCAAGCTCATCGCACAGCAGTTCCGTAACATAGTATAGCAGCCTTGTGTCGCCCACACCATTAATTTGATGTTGAAAGAGATTGGAGATTCCCCAGAGCACACCTCGGTCATTGAGAGTGCAAGAAAAATATCTCGATGGATATACAACCATTCCAAGATACATGCTATGATGAAAAAGTACATTGGAGGCGAGTTGATCAAGTGGAATACAACTCGTTTCGGCACTAACTATATGTTCTTGGATAGTTTCCTTCAGCGCAAAGACAAGTTCATGCAATGGATGACTACCGAAGAATTTGTAAACTCTCGCTTTGTTGAGAACACTGAGGGGAGGTACGTGTATGGCTGCCTCTCGAGCTTAGACTGGTGGGATAATCTTCGATATGTTGTCAAGTCGGTGGAACCATTGTACGCCTTCTTGTGATTCGCCGATTAGGATAGGGTGCCCACACTGAGCGAGACGGTTCTATGGTACACCATAGTGCAACAGGAGTACGACAGCTTATTTCTCGAGTCTCCAGCAACAAAGGACATGTATATGGATGTGGTGGACCGACGAATGGACGGCTTAACACGCAACACTTATATGAACGCCGGTAATATATTCTCCCCTGCAACAAACTATATTTTTCCACATACTTGTACTAACATGCTTCGTTTCACATCATGTAGCTGCCGCCTTAAACCCCCGGACTGCCTACGCTTATGGCACGAACAACACCTTCTTGCTAAATCTCCAGGATGCCTTTGAAGCGCTTGTTGATGATACTGAAGCCGCCGCGCATGCTCTTCAAGACGCCGACCTTTTCAGAAGGAATGTTGGATCGTTCTCAACTGCTCTAGTTTTGAGGATGGCACAAGATGGCAAAACATCCTCTGGTATATTTCTTACACCATCTCAAATGTAATGGTACTCTCGTCGGTACTTACTAGTTTATTCGTTTATGTGCAGCACATTGGTGGGATGTGTTCGGATCGGAAACACCCACCCTTCAACGGTTTACCGTACGTCTCGTGTCGCAATGCGCACTTCTAGTGGTTGTGAGCGCAATTGGAGTACATTCTCATTCATCCACACAAAAATCCGCAACCGTCTGTCGTACAAAAAGCTAAATAAACTGGTGTATGTCAACTACAACCTTCGGCTTCGAATTCATGCCGCAGAAGATCAAAGACGCTCAGATGAAGACGATCCATTCCAGCGGCTTATGGAGCTAACACTATGCAACGATGCAAACCCGATCCGACAGTGGATGGAAAAAGGAAGGTCCAATGGTGAGCCATTACTTGATGAGGAGGATACAGAGAGTGACACCCCTCTTCCATCACAGCTTGTGATAGACCCGGTTAACCCTGCTGTGTTAAGAAAGGATACTGGGGCTGAAAGCATCCCCAAATGGGTAGGCATAACAGTCGGGGACACTCATACAGGGAAGAGGAAGCACCAATCAATGCCAACAAAGGATACATAAAAAAGGATAGCATCCTCCAAAGAAAAAGGGAATCCTCAGCATGTAGGGAGTGATGACTCCACTGAGAGTGGGGATCATCGGAGCTCGCCATACCAAGAGTCCAATGATAGTAGCTCGAACACGGACACTGATGGCGATGACAATACCCCTAGACCTCCCACCCATCAATCAGAAGAGCATCAACTCATCGAATTTACAGGGGAGTCGCACTTTACTCATGCAACACAAGATAGAGACCATGGCGCTCCTCAATCACAGAGGACGACTATTAAGGGGAAGGGAAAGGGAAAGGGCGCACCACAGGACAGCTGCACACCACATGATAACTCTAGCTCCTATGGTGTGCCGAGATGCAAGGGAGCTATGGCTCATATAGCAGCTATGACTACGCCATCCCCGATGCTCATGCACAACCTCCCACGCAATGGGTCTACGAGTGGCACGACCCTGAGTTTTATACCATGTTGTATCAACAATGGCAAATGACAAGCACATAGACGAGGCAAAGCTGGCACGATTATAAGGCAGAGTTGCTAGCTACACAAGGATTGGCCCTGATGTCCAACGAGGAATACAATATAGCCAACCAAGCGTACACGCAACAATACTACCCGTAGCCCCACAGGTAATGTTTCATTTGCATGTTTCATTTCATTACAACTTGATATTATACTAACCTATCGTTCATTCAGTTCCAACATGCCAATTGTGTAGGAAGGACAACGAAATTTTGCCAACCTTACAAGGTATCTAAATGTGAATGGTATTGATATTTGGGTGCCTATCTTTTGCACCTATTAGATTGATATGTGAATGTTATTGAAATGAAAGGTTATTTGTTCATATATAAATATAGCAAACGTCATGCCGAGATTTTATTTCAATTGTATATTTGATTTTATTGCAGGTGGAATTTTTTACTGACAATCTGTTCATGTAGGTTGAACATGCCATTTCTGTGACAATGGAAGAGTGGTGAAGCTATGCTTCTGCCTACTCCACAATTTCAATTGAAAGGTATTACAATGTAAATGGTGTAGGCAAGTGAATGGTAGTGAAATTGCGAATGATTTTGCTATGTGGTTATGTAAATGCCTATTTTTGCTCTTGTGTGATTGTAATATTGCAATGAAAGATTATTTATTCACATATTATTGCTATATGCCTAATTTATAACTTTCAATTGTCTAAAATATAGCAAAGGTCATGTCAAATTTTTTTCAAATTTAGGACAGATCATTCTGGAATTTTTTAGTGTTTTCACATACTTTATTAATATATTTTTACATTTTTAGTAAATTTTAGCCTTTCCTATATTTTTTTTACAAATTTTACATTATTTTTTTTTGCAAATTTTCCTCTCTTTTCTCGAATTTTCTCCCATTTTTCCAACCTCGGGCGGTTTTCCCTAAAACCACTCGGTTTTTCGCAAAAACGGAACGGTTTTTCGTTAAAAACCACGGTTTTTTTGAGTTGCTTTGACCAAAATTCAATTTTTTTTGGATTTATGAACCGTTTGGGTTTTCGCGTTTTTCACGAAAACCGGTATCGCTCGGCTAGCGGTTTTTGACTTCGGCATGAGATTGTGAACTCTGGTAGAAGGTGCTAAACGCTATAAAAAAACAAAATCTAGCATCAATGTAATGCGATAGCGATGTTGCGAATCTGTCACCATCAACACTGTAGATAGCCTTGTGCATGCCGGCCCGGGCCACCCGGCCACGCCGTCCACCAATCCAACAGCTGAAATTGCCTTGGTCTAAAAATAACAAGGCAACTGAGTCGCCTCATCTGTGCCATCCGCGGCCCATACCCATCCGGACGACGACAGGGTCGGACGGTTCGGATGCAGCTCTCCCTCACGGCATAAGAGGAACCCTCGGGAGAGAGAGAGGGAGGGATGAATGAGAGTGCTACAGATCAAAGGAATGGGAAGATAGAGATTTAACTTGGAAGATTCTTTTAAAAAAAATCACGGACGTATAATAACTATATTACTATACGAGGAGATAGTTTATAATAAAACTCTTGATATTTCTTTAGACTACGAATACATCTATATATATATAGTGGGTATAGAAGTCTATACCTTTTATAATGCACCTAAGCATTCTTTTTTACGTCCATCCCAAATGATGCACCCCACTAGAGATGGCTCAACCTTCATACACCCAACGAAATGTCCCCAGAAACTTGCCTCCATCAAAATTAACCTCTCAGATCTTTCCTCAGCTTTACTCACTCACATCCGATGGCCATTGTTTAATGTGTCTAACTCATCCCTGTGGCCCACAACAGATCTCCCCCCACCTCCAGCATCATCTCAAGGAAAAGGAAACAAATATACTAGAATTAAGGAAAAGGAAACAAACGTTCTAGAAAAGGAAAAGACCATATATTACGTGCTGGGAAAAGAAAACCGGAAAACAGGGCACTATACTAATATATTTAAGATAGAGCAATAAAAAAATTTGAATCACACTCAAACTCAAAAATCTCTACATTGAGACGAATTTCTCTTGTAACCAAAATATAACGTAATACTCCTTCAAACAAATCATCATGAACACCTTGTGTGCCTAAAATATAAAGGACTAATCTGGATAAGAAAGCTTGAAACAGTGTTATCCAAAATGCTTCTCATAAGCCAAAATATTATCTGTTGTGCTTGATAGATAGTGAAGAACTCATATCATGTATATTTCATATACTTCATCTGGAACACAAAATTCGCAAACAATGCTCATGAGAGGGCAACTTGCACATGTGACTTTCACGTACTTCAAACTACCGACTTCGAAGGTAATTAAATTTTATGATAGTTGAAATTGCTCTTGCAAAACTGTCAAGATGAAAGGAACTCTTGTGTCGTCAATGAAGTATAAATTTCAGTAGACCTCTCATATCGAGCTATGACAACTGGATAACATTGTAATATCCATGCAGAAGCAAAGTCCTTGCATTTCAATCTTTTATTTCAAACTGATATTGGAGCAAAACCATCACTTTTAAAACAATACAAATCCAGAGAATACAATGATAGCTACCATTGAGTGCCATCAAATTCTTGAGAATTCATGTTGCTAAAATCTTCATAATGTTAGTGCAAGCACTCCAAAATTGCAACATATCTAAACAGTGATTGAACACTAAATTCAGTTGTCTCCTCAACTGACATTTTTTTCAATGTCTCCTTGATCATCCGTAGCCCAAATTAACTCATGTGTTTGAAAACTTGTAACTCTATCTTTGACTACGCATCTTACCGCAATAATCCGTAGTAGACGATGGATCTTTTAAAAAAAAACGCCAACGAATAATTCTGTATGGGTGCCGTCAATAATAGGCAAAACGGCCTGAATTGCAATATATTCCACCTCTAACAGAAGCAATACAACAATTGATTGTGGCAGAAGATTATCGACAGAGATAGCGTAGAATGACCCCTAAGCAAAGCACCAGACAATGCGGGTGATGATGTTTACAAAACTTCGTGCTGGAATAGTCGTCGGATTAAACGCGAGTCAACGCTTAATACGAAGTTGAGACGAGTCAAAACGCCAAATTGAGGTTGCTGAAATCTCGTGATACGATTCCTTGTGTATACTTAGCAAAAACGATTTAATTGGAGAGAGACAAATTAATGGCTGGGTTGCTGCTCCTGGCTGACCGCTCGTTGATTTCAACGCTGCTTGTAAGTTGCTCGATGTCCAGAGCCCGGCTGTTACGTGGAGATACCTTGGGGTAGCACTTCAAGCAGATATCGCAGATTATAAATGAAACCAAGGAGAATTATGATAGGTGGAGGGCTGCAGGGGCTGACTATTTAAAAAAATTATTCTTATAACGTAATTGGATGTGTTAGTTGTTAAGTACTTATCGAATTCAGCTGATAGACAGCGGATGTTATTCCTAATGTTAACATTTCGTTGTTTGTCCTCTTGTTCTTTGTTGTCAGTCTCGTCTCGTTGTTATTCCTCTTCTCTCTTAATTCAAAGACACGCAGATGCCCTGTGGGTTCTCGATATCTTGGGGTAGCACTTGACGACGCCCTTCTTGTAGCCGAATGCCTCGCAGT
The DNA here is from genome assembly GCA_036346275.1 of Otatea glauca. NCBI lineage: Eukaryota > Viridiplantae > Streptophyta > Magnoliopsida > Poales > Poaceae > Otatea > Otatea glauca. Next base: position 36,489,644 of record CM070721.1, on the reverse strand, counting down.
TGCAGTCATCGAGGCGGATCTGCCGGCATGTGTCGAACATCAGCCCGAAGGTGTAGTTGAAGTTGAAGCCTCAGAAGTCAAATTCTTCACTTGTTAGGGTTCTGATACCACTTATTAGAGGATAGATGTACGGCATAAAAACTGGAGACAGATTTAACGTGGAAAAACCCTTACGAGAAAAAAATCACGAGAAACAATCCATTATAATGCTTCAAGATTACAAGTACAGGGAATTAGCTTATATAGTTTTTTTTTTAAAGCCGTGAGGTTGAAATTATATTAGATAGAAAAAAAAGAAAGGTACATGATTTACAGGATGTGCAGGAGTCTGCACTAAAGAGAGATACAGTTCTGCACTAAAGAGGGATACAGGGACACAAAGCAAAGAAGAAAAACAAAAGGAGAGAGAAAGAGGAAAAAAATCAGTTCTGCCGGTGGATCAGATTTTTTAGATGAACTACTCCCGTAAGGATCCAGTTGGTAGCCTCGTCCTTGATGAATTGTAGAATCTCGTCGTTGGTTTTCCATGTGTTTCGGAATATCCTGTTGTTTCACTCTTTCCACCAATGCCAGCATATTAATATAATCAGGGTTTTAACTCCTTTTCGCAATCTTGGCCGATGGTTTACGTGGTACAGGTTCCAATCCGCCATGTTGAGGGTTGCGGCCTGATCCCACCGATCTGGTAAAAGAGATGGTAACCTTACCCATCCTGCTATGGCCTGCCACAAATTTCTAATCTAGGGGCATTCTATGAAGAGATGATGCACGGTTTTTAGGCTGCGGCAACACATTAGGCAGAAATACTGATTTGGCCACCCCCTATGCAGTAGCCGTTGTGCCGTCCATAAGCGATTATGGTGAGCTAGCCATAAGAAGGTTTTGCAACGCAATGGGGCCCACGCTAGCCAGATCGCAGTATGGAAGGATGTGATGATGCTTCCTGTGAATTGCATTCGATATGCTGATGAGGCCGAATAGTTGCCAGAGGTAGTCTGTGTCCAGGATATGACGTCTTGGGCCTGTGACGGTAGGTGAACGGATTGTACCTTCCTCCATAAATCAATATATTGTAGTATAAGATTGGGCGTAAGGTTGTGCCGAATATCTCGAATCCAATTGTTGTTTGTGAGTGCATCCGCCACGGTACGTAACTTACGCCTGGAAAGCTTGTAGAGATCCGGTGCGTGTTGCACAGGTGCAGTACCCTGGAGCCATCTGTCAGTCCAGAAGGTCGCAATGCAGCCATTTCCTATGGTTATCTTTGTGGCCGCGGAGAAGAGTTGCTGATCGGTTTGATCACACGGGGTAGGCAGTCCAATCCATGATTTATCAGGAGCTTTCCATCTCAGCCACAGCCATCGAAGTTGAAGTGCTCTGGCAAACCTATGCAGGTCAAGAATCCCCAGGCCCCCCATATTGAGAGGGCGGCAAACCGTTGCCCAACGCACTTTGCAGTCACCACCATTTAGTTCACCGTTGCCCGCCCATAGGAATTTCCTTCTCAGCCTATCGAGTTCCAAAATGAACTTTTTGGGTGCCCTGATCGCTGTAAGTAAGTAAATTGGCAGAGAACTCAATACAGATTTGACCAAGTTTAACCGGCCCCCCATTGTGAGATGTATTGCCTGCCAGCCTGCCAGTCGTCGCGCAGCTTTATCAAGGATCGGCTGAAGATCCGCGCGACGCAGGCAACCAAGGGTGAGTGGCATGCCTAGGTATTTGATTGGGAAGGACGATATTTTTCCCTCGAAGGACTGTAGCATGATTTGCAAGTTTAGTCCATGGCCTCTTATTGGAGCTATAGAGCTCTTCTGCAGGTTGACGCGGAGACCTGAGGCTTGTCCAAAGAAGGAAAGAATTTCAAAGACCGCATCTAGCTCTTTTTTGACTGGATTCAGGAAGATGACTGCATCATCCGCATAGAGTGATAACCGGAGACAGGGTGCACAGCCTTTCATGGGGGATAAAATTCCATCCTGGGTGGCCTTGGCGAGTATATGGTGCAGAGGGTCAATGGCTAAGAGGAAGAGATAGGGCGAGAGGGGGTCACCTTGCCTTAATCCATGGCAGTGCGAGATGTGAGGCCCCGGCACCCTATTTAGGAGGATAGATGAAGACGATGTCGCGAAGGCGATTGATAGCCATTCCCGCCACAGTGGGCCAAAGCCACGTGCTTGTAGTAGGTCAAGTAAGTATTCCCAAGAGACTGAGTCAAAAGCCTTTTCAATGTCTAGTTTTAGCATAAGGACTGGGGTTTGACTTCGTGATAGGCTCTTGAGCGGTTTTGAACCCACAGGAAGTTATCCTGTATACTTCTCCCTTTTATGAAAGCACTTTGCGAATTTGAAATGAGCGAGTCTATGTGTGTTGACATTCGCAAGGCTAACACTTTGGAGAGTATTTTCGCCACCGAGTGGATGAGACTGATCGGCCGATAGTCCTCAAAGAGTCCTAGTTGTGGAAGACTGGACTAAGAACTATTTGGATAGAAACCACCAAAAGATATGGTAAGTTGAGATATTGAGTTATCTTCAACAAACCTCCCCTTAACTCAAAATCTATAACGAAGTTGTTCCCAGAATACCCTGAAGTGTAATTAAGCACAAAGAATACAAGTGCGTTAAAAGTCCAAAGGACTACTGAACGAGGAAGATCGGAACAATCAAGCTAAACACTTGTAGTGCAAAAACCACAAAGGGTATGAAAGACTAGAACAATCTTATCCAAACGCTTCTCACGAAGCAAGATTGAGCGAACCACCAGTAGGTCAAGAGAAAGACTGGAACAGTCAATCCAAATACACAGCTATAACGAAGCAGACAAAGAATCTGGGTCTTCAACAATTCATAACCCAAAAAAGTCCGAGTCTATGTAACTGACATTCTGAATCAAATACTCAATCATTAAATAACATAAGCCAAGACATCACCTGAGGTGCTGGGTAGATAGTGAAGAACTCATAGCATGAACTTTTGGAATGCTCCATCTAAAACATAAAATTCAGCAAACTGCCTACTGAAAATCCATAATATGGCTGAAACTGCTCCTACAAAAATGCCAAGACGAAGAAAAACTGTCGTGCTGTCAATACAGTATAAATTGCAGTAGACCCCTCATATCGAGCAAAGACAACAAAAAGAACGTTGTAGTATCCATGCAGAAACAAACTCCTTGTACTTCAATACTTCATCTAAAACTGACATTGGAGCAAAACCTTCACTAGAAAAACTCCGAATAGTATAATGCTACCATCAGGGTGTCATCAGATTCCAAAAGAATGTTGCCAAAACCTCTATAATGGACAACGTATCCAAACGGTGAGTAAAACACCAAGATAATAAAACACCAAGTTCCAATTAATGGTGATGAAACACCAAATGCTATTTCAACTGACATTTTTTTAATTTGCAAAGAAGATGATGAAACGTCAAACCGACGATGAAACGTCGAAGAAAATTTCCAATGATAAATCAACGATAAAACGTCGAAGAAAATTCCCATGATTAATCCCGTATGAATACCGTCAATAATAAATCGATAATGAAACGTCGAATAAATCTTCAGTGCTAACTAATAGCTCTCATGCTGAACTGGAGTTGGAGCCGTGCAGCTAAACCGAAACCGAAGACATGAGCCAGAAAAACACAGAAGCTGAGCCCAAAAACGAAGCAGTTGCAACGAAACTGGAATAAAGCCGGAAGCTGTCAGTAGCTGTGAAGCTAAAAAGCTGGAGCCAAACTGCTCTGGAATCATTGGAGCCAATAGAAGCCGAAGCCACTGATCTCAGGAGCTGAAGTAGCTTCGGGTTGGAGTCGGACTTAAATCCACTTATGAGATCTGATTGAAGTCTAGCTCAAAAAAACTGCTCACGATTGCTTGGAAACCAATTAGCGTCCTGATTTCTTCACGGGCGATCACTTCTTCACGCTAGAAAACAAGATGAGCGCTCTTGGTTCAATTGGGCGAAGCACAGGCGGGTGGTCATGCAGACGACTTGGAGGGCGCACTGGCCGAGGTGACCTTCGCGTGGCTGGAGCGTGCGCCTGGACCGGTCTCGTGGGAGCGATGGTTGGCCGAAGGGCCCCTTGGCGTGCTGGAGCTGGTGGCTCGCTCTGGCGCTCCTGGGCGTCGAAGACGGAGCCGGTCGGGCGGAGCGGTCGCGCAAGGTGGTGCGTCATGAAGGGGCCCAGGGAGCCGACTCAGGAAACCGTAGAGGAGGCGCGCTGCGGGTATGGCGGACACGCTGGCCGGAGGGCGGCGGCGCGCGTGGCCGTGGAGGAAGCCGAAGGTGGCCGGCTCGGGCGCAGCCTTCACGGGCTTGCATGGAGGCGCACCGGCCGAGATGCGCTCCGGTGTGAATGGCTAGAGGTGTGGTGGTCGGCGGGCCTGGAGCGGCGCGGGCCCGCTCGGAAGTGGCGACACGGATGGCGGCCGCGAGGTCGACGTCGAAAAACAAGAGACAGGCGAGACAGCAGATCGGAGTAGATCTGGCACTAGCGCAGATCGATCAGCCGGGAGCAGATCCAGCGAGAAGACCGATGGGTCTGATGCGGTCGCAGCCCGAAGTGGCGTGACGGAGGCCATGATGGGCGGCAGTAGCCTGAAGAAGATAGCACCGAGGCATTGATGAGACCATGCTGGCCCAGTAAACCATGCTTCTATCTCAAGGACAAGAACCCAACAACTTTTGATGCTCCAAGCCCACCCCAAGATCAAGCCCAATTCGTTCACAAGTCCAGTTCGGCCTCTAGGAGTAGTCCAAATAAAAATGATCATATCTAGGTCATACGAAGTCCGTTTGAGGCGTTTTTGGACTCTACAGAGAAGCCCACGACGAGAGCTTTCCAACGGAAATGGTTTCACATCCAAACTCCTTCTCGATCGATGAGAATTATCAAATCAATATGACGAACAAAATCTGTCACGTACTGCGCCACCTCCACTTGGGCCCAAGGCCTTGTACGACCTAGGGTTTCACGGCCACCCCTTGGCCGTCTCCCTTGCCATCTTCCTCATATATATTCAGTAGCCGTCACTATAATAGATGGGTTTTGCTTAGATTACAACTAGATACTTTGTCAGTTCTTCGCCGTTCATCGGTTTGTGGAACTCCAACTCGTGTGCTTAATATTTTTTGCAATTTCAGATTGTATCTTCTATGTTCTTTCTTGTGTTCTCGATTCGCATGCAGGGATAAGCCTTCTTGGCGATGTCAACCGTGTTTGCGTGTGGTTTATAACCAAAGGAGCCGTGGTGTAGCGATTGCAAGGTTCAAATCAGTTCTGATTGGAAGCCGGATCGTCAACGTCGAGTTCTCCACCAATCGACTTACTACTACCTGTCGGAAGATCGGGCCACCGTACCCATCAAGTGGTATCAGAGTCTCGGGTTCCCGATAGGTAATTCTTGTATCCCCACTTTTGTTTTGCCATCGTCTTAGAGTCAAGAAAAATTGCCCTACAAGAATTTCTTCATCGGTTCCACTGTCCTACAACCCCTTGTACCTTTGCAATTTTCGTTTTAGTTTCGCTTGTTGAGTTTATGTCCATCGTCATCGTTGTTGTTGCTGGTTTGAGGTCGTGATCTTAGTTTCTAGTTGTCCCTTTCTGTTGCCCTAGTTCTTGTTTTGCACTGTTAGTCCTAATCGAAAGGAAGAAGTGAAGTCGCAGGCAATTCTAGATTGCGCAGTGTTCAGTAAAATAACTTTTGCATACGAACTCCAATTGGGGCGTACTTTTTTTGTTTTGAAGAGAACGACAACGCGCATAGGTTGAAAGACCTATGCAATTTTGGACCCTCAAAATCGGCCTCTAAAACCGAGTTTCGAGCCCCACAAGTTTCACGTGCTGTTTTTGCCTATTTTTCTGTCATCTGTTTAACGTCTTCTCTTGTTCCGAAACGTGAGATTTTTGTTTTGCCTTTGAGTTAAAAGAAAGGAAAACAAAAGGAAAGTGCAAAAAAAGTCGCACTGAAAAAAAATCAAAGAGAAGAAAAGATGCAAAAAGAAGTAGAAAGAGAGAAAAAGAAGCAGATAATCGGAGTTGCTTGCATCCTTTGAGTCGTATGTGCTTTGATATATCCCTTGCTAGGTTGAACTAGTTCTAGGAACACATTTAGGCCAGCAAGTATGACAAGTACGTTGGACATTTATTCAGCTTGCTAATTCTGATTTCGATATTGCTTATTCTTTGCTACTAAATATTACCTTCCAAGCTCCACATACTTTATCGGGCTCAGTTCTCCTTGTAATCGCTCGCCACGCCTCACTCAGATCGTGAACCCACCACCGGTGTGCCACCCATTGCTTTGGTAAGAACCTTGCAAGAGCTCTCAGAAGACGCGTGAGAGTTTGTGATCCCAATGTCCAAGACTGTAGTTGATAGGATAATACTTTGTGCTATCTTCTTTTCTACTAGCAAAGGCGAAGGGTACCGAGGATCGTGATCAGTAACGCAGTATTCTTCATAACGAGCCCGAGAGATGCTTTGAGAGATGAATGAGACTATGAACAAGCAAAGTCAAAACATGGAGAATGCACTTGACAGAAAAGAGCATAAGCACCAACCCAACTTTAGTCCATCTTGTGAGGACCCGAATCCACTGATTCGAACCCACTGTGTTTACCGCACTAGTCCCAGGATCAACGCTAGTGCACACAGCTCAACATTGGTACATATCACATCATACACAACGATAGTAGCTAACGCGGTGCACCTCGGCGAGCTCGAACTGGAACCAAGGCCGAAGACCACCGATCGGCGATGATCCAAGGCAAAAACCGCGCGGCCGCAGACTTCAACTCCGACGAGCTTCCTTGCGCCACCACGACGCTCCTCGCTAAACGGTCCGACCAAAACACGCGGCTCGCCATGAGGAACCTCGCGAGTACCCTCCTTTTATAGCCTCTGCTCGAGCCCTACACGACGGGAAGTCCGAGTCGTTACGGCGGCGACTCCGAAGTTCGTGATCGGAGACGAAGAATGACGATGCGATGCGTGTCCTCGATCCGACGCCAAGACAAGGCGCACACGCGCCTTCCTGATCGTTGGATCGCGCACAAACGGCCATCGATCTAGGTTTTCCCGCAGAGGTTCACAGTCGGATCGGGCCGCACCAAGCAGCCTCAAGCGACAAGATGGGCTTCGGCCCAATACTGTTCCGAAGATTTTTAGAACTTTATTAATTTAAATAATTCTAGAAATTCACTTAATTGATTTTAGGCAAATAAATAATTAGGAAAAATCCCAGAAAATTCTCAAAAATACTTTGAGACATTCTGGACTCAAATAAAATATTTTTGGCAAAACTTTATTTTAACTTTGCACAGATTTAAATAGATTTGAATAAAAGGCAATAAACTTGATTTGAATTTAATTCAAATAAATCCAGAAATATCCAAATAAATTCCAGAAAATCATAAATGCACATTTAAGCAATAAAAACTTAATTAAGCCAAAATTTTGGGATGTTACACATCTCCTTCTGCTGGTAAAGGTAAGAATTTTCCAGTTCTTCCTTCTTATAACGGATTAAGTGTTGATGCTTATATTGATTGGGAAATAGAGGTAGATAAAATTCTTTCGCAATGTAACCTCTGTAATAAACGAAAAATTAAAGTTGCCGCTAGTGCTTTAACTCTCTGTGCATCAATTTGGTGGAACAATTTTTGTACTTATAAGCCAGTACCACAAACATGGAAACATATGAAACGACTTATGAGAGATGAATTTGTTCCTGCTTATCATTCTAAAAAGTTACTTTATGTATTGCAATGTCTACAACAATGTGATATAACTGTCAAGTCATATTACGAGGAATTAGAAACTTTGTTGTTGCGTTGTGGTTTAGATGAATCAAGAAGCTAAGGAAATAAAATTTTAAATGGACTTGATATGAAAATTCGTGGTATTCTTGTTAATAAGGAATACAGTTCTCTCTCTAGTTTATTCAATCTTGCTTGTGAGATTGAAAATCAAATTGAACATGAAAGACATCTTGCTGAAATTAATGTCTATAATTGCCAAAATGAAGAATTTTCTTTGGAAGAACGGCATCTTGTCGAGTTTCTACTTGCTACTAACTTTTCACAGACATTGAGAACAAGAACAAGAAGGAAAACACGCAAGAGAAGCGGGAGAGCAGGTGATACTTGATATCCCATGCATGCCTGAAGAATGTACAGATCATGATATGCCTAAATCTCCTGAGATTGAAAACAAAGGTAATGACATAGGTGCTATTTTCACACAGGAGAGAATTCTGTTGATTTGCTAAATTTGGCCACTACTGGTGCTATGCTAGAATAGCAGTTAGTGGACACTCAAACTAAATCACCTTTGTCGCAATATGATTGTCTTGCTGTCCCTAGTGATAAAGAAGTGTTGTGTGATAATGTCTCATTTATATCCATGCCTCAACTAGTGAATAAACATGTCAGTTTTATTTCTGATCTAAACACGTGTGCTGAAAATAAACATGTTATTCACCTTGCTAATGAAAAGGATGAGATTAAACTGTTATCTTCCTTGAATACTTTGGGTTATATTGAATTTGATGTCATATGTGATCTCAATTATTAAGACGAGAGATTTTCTATGCTTGCTAATTTCTCATGGTCATCTAGTGTTAGTTTTCATGCTATTGGCAAAAATAATTATAAAGGAAAGTACATGGCGCATTGAGTTTATATTTGTACCATTTTGAAATCTTCTTTTAATGTTCCACACTTTCAACAACCAAAGAAAATGTTGGTTTCTTTGCCGCATCTTGTTACTAACCTTTTGCAGGCCAATGAGCTTGAGTCGAGGACGACTCAAAATCAAGAAGGGGAGGATGATGAGACCATGCCGGCCCAGCAAGCCATGCTTCTATCTCAAGGCAAGACAAGGGCCTGTCGACTTTTGTAGTCGGCAATAAATTTATGGGGTAGGCGCTAGATCTCAAACTCGAAGGTCACACAAGACAAGGGATTAGACAGGTTCAGGCCCTCGACGATGGAGGTAATACCCTAATCCTGTGTGCTGGTATTATTTGGATCTCTTGGATCAGAGGTTGCTCAAAGCGCAAAGTGCTCTGGGCGATATGGTGTATGCTCTAGGGCTTGATTGCTCTATGCTTGGATGATCGGATGTCTTTGGTGTTACCCGCCCTCTCCCTTATATACTGGGGGCGGGGCGGCTTACAGAGTCTTGATCGGTTAGGAGATTCCGATCGATTGCTATATTCTAGCTGGTTACAGGATTGGGTTTACATCTTCATCTATCCTAATAATGACTCGGATTACAACTGTATCTTTTATATCTAAATGCATATTCGACTGCCTGTTGGACGTGCCTCCTTCCGTGCGACAGCAATGCTTGGCGTGGGGCTCATCTATTGGGCCTTCTGCTTGGGCCTGTCTCTTCCTTAGGCGATACTGGGCCGGTCATGAAGATACCTGGTTTCATATATTCCACAGGGCTTAACAACTTTTGATGCTCCAAGCCTACCCCAAGATCAAGCCCAATTCGTTCACGAGTCCAGTTCGGCCCACTGGAGCAGTCTAAATAAAAATGACCATATCTGGGGCATATGAAGTCCGTTTGAGGTGTTCTTGGACTCTGCGGAGAAGCCCACGAGGAGAGCTTTCCAACGGAAGTGGTTTCACGTCCAAAATCCTTTTGAATCAACGGAAATCGTCAAATAAATATGACGAACAGAATCTTTCAGGTGCTGCGCCACCTCCACTTGGGCCCAAAGGCCTTGTATGACCTAGGGTTTCATGGCCACCCCCTTGGCCGCCTCCCTTACCATCTTCCTCATATATATTCAGTAGCCGTCGTTAGAATAGATGGGTTTTGCTTAGATTACAACTAGACACTTTGTCAGTTCTTCGCCGTTCATCGGTTTGTGGAACCCCAACTCATGTGCTTAATATTATTCGCAATTTCAGATTGCATCTTCTACGTTCTTGCTTGTGTTCTCGATCCGCATGCAGGGATAAGCCTTTTTGGCGAGGTCAACCGTGTTTGCGCGTGGTTGATAACCAAAGGAGCCGTGGTGTAGCGATTGCAGGGTTCGAATCAGTTCTGATTGGAAGCCGGATCGTCAACGTCGAGTTCTCCACCAATCGATTTACTACTACCTGTCGAAAGATCGGTCCACCGTTCCCATCAGGCGTTAGCCGGCGTCGATGTGCTGGCGACGAAGGCAAACGATGTGGTTGCCGAAGTCGATGCTGATGCCAAGGAGGATGCGGCCGTGCGATGGCCGCTGTGAGCTTGCCGTGCGGGTGTCTCCCTGGGAGTCGCCTCCTCCCGAGGCAGCAGCCGATGAACCCTAGCTCTGATAAAACTTTTTAGGGTTCTGATACCACTTATCTAGGGATAGATGCACGGCATAAAAACTGAAAACCCTTACGGGAAAAAACCACGGGAAACAATCCACTATAATGCTTCAAGATTACAAGTACAGGGGATTGGCTTATATAGCCAAAGAGTCCTAGTCGTGGAAGACTGGACTAACAACTATTTGGATAGAAACCAAAAGATATGGTAAGTTGAGATATTTAGTTATCTCTAACATCACTTATTTGGTTCCTACTCTCTCTTTTTTTGTTGCAAAAAATAGCTCCCTCTCGATTTTTTTTGTAAAAATAGCCTCCTTTCGCACTACAAGACAGCGGAATGCGACTTCCGCGCTATAGTACCGTGAAATATACTACAGTACCCATAGTACTATAGTGCGGAAGGGTCAGGTGTTGTCTCCTGTGCTACCGCGGTGAGGAAGAAGGCTATTTTTGCAAAAAAAATTGGGATAGAGCTATTTTTGCAAAAAAAGGAGAAGAGAATCAAATAGTGAACAGTCCAAGAAGTCAGCGTGCGGCATCTCGGCGAAGTAGACGTTCTCACCACACTAGACGTCGAAAGCGCGCCGGCACCCCTTGCTCCAGTTGCTCTTGTTGCTAGCCACGAATCCTCGTGGCACAAACACATCGGCCTTGATCCATACGTGCACACGCCGTAGTAGTCGTGCGATGGCCACCTCCGGAAGTCTCCTCCTCCCGAGGGCAGTGGCTTGGATCTTAAACCCTAAGCTCTGATACCGCTTGTTACAAAACAGACTGCATAAATATATGATCAAAGAAACGGGAGATAGAGATTTAACGTAGAAAGCTCTTTTAGGAAAAACCACGGGCGCACAATAGCTATATCACTATATGAAGAGATGTTTACAATAAAGCTTTTGCTCTTCCAATAGACCACAAGGGCATATATAGTGGTACATAGCAGACTCCGTATAGCAGATAAGAGTGGTACATAGCAAACCACAGGAGTATATTTAAGGTAGAGTAGGAAACAAATTCGTATCACACTCAAACTCAACATAGTGGATAAAGTGATGTGGCACTCACTGGTAGAGTCAGCTGGTGTGTTTGGGTGTTCTCTCACTATGGCAAAAATGTGCAATGTCATCGTCCAGCAGGGAAAAAGCACATCCAAAACCTCAGGTGGGTGTAAAGTACACAATATCATAGTGGAGGGTGGAAATTAGATCCAGCGATAGTTGAAGGGGTGTTTCAACCTTTATGAAATGGAAATGGCTATCCCAGAAGGAGTTTGGACAGGACAGCTAGTAGTCGTTAAATTTTAAAATTTTCCATCTGAACTACGCGATTTCCTTCACGGAGCTATAATTTCGTCAAAGATTTTGAAACTTGAAACATTGTAATACCTGGAAGTTGGAACTTGATGAAAGTTGAAACATAAAACTCGTTGACTTGAAGCTTCCTGTACCATTAGAATCATTTATGGAAATTTTTTTAAATAATACATTTTTTATTCAAATTGCAAAAATATACCTCGATCTTAAAAAATTACAAAAATATACATTGTCGATTTTTTAGAAGGCGAGAGGGAAATATCGCTCGTTCAAAGGGCGACAGAGGCACGTGTCGCCCCTTAAACGGGCGACAGACCGTCACGTCAGCGTAACTTTTTCATATAATCTCGGATGGAGATGAAATTTATATGAAAATTATAGCTCTCGACGAGATCTACAACTTTAGTATATAATTGTTTTCATTTGAATCCATTTAGATGGCCAAAAACTGGATAGAAAGTTCAGGTCTGAACATTCTATCCCATTTTTGGCCATCTAAATTGATTCAAATAAAAAAATTTGTATATCAAAGTTATAAATATCGTCGAGAGCTACAATTTTCATATAAAGTTCATCTCCATCAAAGATTATATGAAAAGTTATAATTTTCTTTAGGAACTGGCTGAAGGCTGTCGCCATACCAAAAGATGACAGATGCCTGCCACATCATTATATCACCATACCAAATGGCGACAGGAACCTGTCGCCGTTTGGTATGGTGATATACATATATTTTTGCATTTTTTCATAAACGTATATTATTTCTACAATTTTTCATTAAAATACTATTATTTAAAAAAAAATCTTATTTCCGTGGGCTCGCGGCTACCATATAGAGCAAGCAGTAATATGCTTTTGGTTGCACGAGTAGTTATGAAACTAAAGCTGCCCACATCTGCAGCTTGGATAGCTGTATCCCATATAAAGATGGTGTAACACCTAAACACAACATGTGCTCAAGTTATTACCGACAGTAACACTTTTCATCGCTTTACCATGATTTTGACCAAAGTTTCAGTAAGCAAACTAATCACCCAAACACCATTGCTAAACCTACAATAATAATAATTTGCATACTCACATAATCAATGACAAATCAATAATAAAACTTGGAACCACATGTCCAAGCACTTCCAAGTCTTCGCACTTAGGTACGCCCGGAGCACATGTGTTCGAGAGCAATCTTTACCTTTTTTAGGACAATGATAAACTGATAAATAAACAAATAGATAAAAAACTAATCTTCTTATTTAGTAAATATAACAAGATTATTGCGATTATGAAGATCCATCAACTAAATTGGCTAAGCACTAGTTTATCCATGAGTAAACATTAAAACTAGATAATTGTGGGGAATGAAGTGACAAGTGTCATAATGGTGCTACCCTCATCCCATGCATGTCACCTTTAATGATTACCTAAAAACATTAAAATAAAGAAGATTAAAATAAACAGTGACGAGTTTACTACTCAGCAAGTACATAATAAAACACTAACATAACCATGTATCACATTTGATTCATTAATTATCATTTATCTTTTGATATGCCATGCAAATTTGTCTACATGATCATATGCTCATCACATAGCATATACCGGTATTACTGAGTGCATACTCGTCGATATTACAACCTCATACCCTCTATCGTGGCGAGGTAACTACTGAATTAGGTCTTTCATACCTACACCAAGTAGATTATATATGTACATCCAGGTCACCTTTTTTCATTATGAATGTACATATGCATATGACATCAATAATCAACATTAATTTATAACATCCGATCAGCATACCCAATAAAAACGAACCAAGATAAAGTGAATAAAAGAGCACCGTGCATCGGCCGTTGTGATGCCGTGTCTAGGGCATCTGTAATTTTTCTTCTTTACATTTGACTGTTCTTTTGCAGATAGATCATCCTAGATACCACCATGGCTTCTCTGAAGCAAGGCTCTTGATAGTGATGTTCATAGTGTAGATGTTTCCCTGCAGAGACAAATCTGCCAGTGTTAATAAACAAAGAACCTAGCACTCTGACAATATAGGTAAAGTGCTGTAGCAAAGATGAAGGGGGAACTGCGTTTACCAGGACATCACATCGGTTAAGATTATAGATTTTAGGGACTGTAGCGGCAACAACCTAACTCTGTGTCGGTGAGTGACCGATCCATTTGATCTCATGGGGCATAGCTGCAAACCTATGCCATAGATAGGCCAAGGCAAACATAAACCTAATGAACGACTACGTCATAGTAGAATCAATGATAGTACATCCGAACAGTGCAGTGAACGTAGGAGGATGATTTAGTCAGTGAAGCCAAAACACGTAAACCACACGGCATCGATGCTGAAGAGCAGACAATGGGACAGTGGGTGGGTGTGATCTATATATGTTTCTAATAGAACTAGAAATCGATGGTACAAAGTATCGATGAAGAACTGAAATGGCAATTAGAGAAGGGTAAATGATCTCAAATAAAAATTTTTCACTCAAAATAATCTAACCAAGCTTACAGACAATTCAATCAAAAGGAGCAAATGAAGTGGAGAAAGTTTTCCTGCAAGTCCGGTATGACCGGGTTGAATCCGATAGCATCGGAATCCGTATGACCGTACAAAGGGCGGTATGACCAGGATCAAGAATAGCAGGAAGAATAGAGCCAAGAACATCATGAACTAAAAAAGCTAATTTGAGGAATCTTTTGATCGGCTGGACAAAAACTCACGAAACTTGGTAGATGTGATCCTAAGATTGTCAGAAACATATTCCAACATTCAATCGCAAGGATTGACGTCGAAGTTCCGACTTTTTTCACTTTGAAGGAAGAACAAACCAAGTTTGAGCAAAACTCAAGAACTTGATCTTGGACTTGCTCGTGAGATTTTGATGATCAAGATGATCTTGGATAACCTCCCACACGTCATAGCAAGCAAGAACATAAGTCCAAAACCCCTCAAAAACGATCTAGAAGAATAGCATATAAGATCGGTTTCTTTCAAAAAAACAACACAAGATTTGCCTAGATGATTGGAATATCGTCTGAAGAAGACTCATCCATCAATCATACATCCTCAGCACAAGATCCACAAGCATTTTAGAAGAAGGCGAGGCAAATCCAAATGTGTAAGAAGCAAATTGCAAGAATGTAGATTGCGGAATTTAATTGTTGAATTTAAATGCGTAAAGTAAATTCAAGCATAAGAGAAAATAATTTGCATTTTTGGAAGGGAGGTTTACAAAGCATCACAACAAAATGGGCAATAAAGCTCAAAGGAGCCAAAACCTCTAAAACCTTCAAGAGGAGGAAGGCTACTCCTCCCTCTCTATTTATACTACTCTTGAGTCACCCTCCACCCTAGGATGAGTTCCTTCTACCATAAGGATCACCATTAAAGGCTAGAAATGACTCTCACATATAGCCATACTAACTAGACCTACTACTCTATCACCTAGACTGTGATCCGACGGTCCTCCCTGATGTGAGTAGCTCCTAATTAGTATCTCAACCATTCCTTGTCTTCTAGGTTCGCAGCAACTTCGTCTCCGATCATCCTCTGGCAATTTTCGACCGTTTGGACCTCCGGCACACCTCGCTTAGTCCCGGTCATCCTTCGCCTCACCATGACCTAGCACTGTCGTCCTGCAACCATAAAAAACAAGAAAAACCCATCACATAGCAATGTCCAAGAAAGATATGCAATAAACATCCAATTTTGAGAATCAAATCTCACATTGCTCTACAAGTCGGCACTACTGACCACTGTATCGACTTCATCGAGTGGTAACTCGACCACCGTATTGACTTCATCGAGTTATTGACCACATGTCCAACTTGATACCAAGTCTATCGACCGTATGTCCAACTCGATACCAAGTCTACCGACCTCATGTCCAACTCGATCGATCACAGCACCAAGTCGATAAAACGATATCGAGTAACAATTAGTTAGACTATGGACTCGAGTTGAGCTGAGGCAGGGCACTCGACCCAGCAACATTTCTACTTGATACTTAGCTACTACCATTTTACTCGAGTCAGTCGACCACAAGTCGGCAGGGTGTTACTCGAGGCTGGTAGAGTTGCTCGTTAGACACAACTCAAATTGCTTTGAAAATCCAATCAAATCAAACTCAAACTAGAGCATACCAAGCTCAAATACTCATCACCAACATGGGTAGACCTCCATATAGTCTTTCAATTGAAACCGAAAAGGAGTTAATAAGACAGTGAGAGGACCCCATATACATTATCAATACGTTCTGAGCTCGGCAAAAGAGCAGACCTTTTCTGGAGAGCAGCCACCTCCGGGAGGACGGCATTCGTATAGCACTTACAAATAGTGCTTCCTTAGAGAGATAGCTGGTCTGTAGATTAAAAATAACCAATTTGTCAGGAAGGATGCGAACTATGCACGTGACAGGGAGCTAAAACAGTAGCTCAAAGTCATCGCACCAAACCCATGTCTTCCCAGAGGGAAGAAGGAAGGAATATGGTTGTGTAGGATCAAGGATAACCGACTAGAGGGGGTCATACGAGGTTTCTAAAATTTTTGAATCTATTTAGCAATTACGAATGAAACTAAGATATTGAAGTAATAATTGCAAATTCACACCTATAATCTATAGCAATCACTTAAGATACTTCGTCAATTCAAGTGTAGCAAAAGCACTTCTAAGCACAAAGACTACTCAAATTTTGCAATCAATGAAATGAATCACAAGAATGAAAAATACAAATCACAAGAAAATAGGAGACAAGAATTTTAAACCGTGGTCTCAGAGACTTGCCGGTCTCCCCTACCCCACGTTGAGGTGACTTGAACCACCTCAAGCTAGCTCCACTCGCTTGAGCCTTTCTCGATCACTAAGGTAGTTCTTCCCCACTCCAGGTAGGCGAACTCAGGCCTTCACAACTTCTCGGGGCTTCTCACAATCTTCGTTGAGAAACTCACTGTGCACGACCGCCTCTAAGCCATCTAAGAGGCGGCAACCTCCAAGAGTAATAAACCTTGACACTTGCTTGAGGTCAAATATTAGTGTCTAAAGGTTCAAACGCTAAATGCAATACTCAACCTTGCTCCTCACACTCACAAATGGAAATTGAATGCACAAAAGAGTGGAGAGCACTTGCTAGAGCTCAAATATCATCAATGAGGACCAAGAGTTACTCTAGAATGCAGGTAGGGATGTATTTATAGCCTCCACCAAATTTTCTAGCCGTTAGAGCTCGAAATGGGCAGAAATCTGTTTTTTCGGTGCTATCGCCCATGTAGGACCGATAGCACTGGGCTCCATTTCAACGGTTAGAACAGTGCATTAAAAGCACTTGCCAGAGACCGTTACATAGGGTCTGGTGCTACCGTCCAACTAGGTCCGGTAGCACCGGGCCCTTTTTATTTTGCTTTGTCATATTTTGACTTTTCAGGAATTTAAGCACTGGGCTGAGGGCCGATGCTACCGCTCTCCCGGTAGCACCGCGCTACCATGGGCGGTAGCAGCGGACTCCCAAAATGCCCAAAAACACACCCCTCTGTGATTTTCACACCGGGTTATATGACCGGTGTTACCGCAGATCCGGTAGCACCGGGCTATCATGGGCGGTAGCACCGAGCTACCAAAATGCCCCAAAACACACCCCTCTGTGATTTTCACACCGGGTTATATGACCGGTGCTACCGCAGGTCCGGTAGCACCGGTCTTCCAGATAGCTCAAAAAGAGCTTCTCTGGAATTTTCACACCGCCCTACTGGGTCGGTGCTATCGTGCACCCGGTAGCACCGTGCTACCATGGGCGGTAGCACCGGGTTTCCAGAGACTTTGATATGATTTCAATTTTTGGAACATGTATGTCATGATGCATGTGCTTGAATGTATAATATGAGCCTTTAAACTCTAAATGACATCAAGACAAACGTCAAAATCCCTCTTTATAGTATGGCCCTAATTATAGCAAACCGATCTTTTCTCTAGACTCCAAGATCGACAAAAAGCTACAAAAAGGGCCTTATATGTATACCTTTTCACGTTCTTGACGCATTGATCTTCCCTTTGCACCTTTCTTGGTATTTCCATGGTCAACAAGCCTGGGATTAACCTACTTTCAATGTTATCAAGGAAAGTATTAGTCCTTTGACCAAAGTTGTCATTAATTATCAAAACCAAAATAACATGGGTGCCTAGATGCTTTCAGTCTCCCCGTTTTTGGTAATTGATGACAACCTTAAAGTGATAATTGAATTGAAATTGATTTTGAGTGAACAATAGATACATTATGTTGTTTTTCTTCCAGAGTTTGAATGTTAATAAGATTTTGCTTCTTGAAACAACAAGCTATTCAATCATGATACTTAGAGTGAAAACTCCCCCAAGAGAAGTGAGTTTCATTTAAAATTTGAATCCGTGGATGAACAAGTAATAATATGATATTTAAGCAACAATATGACATTTAAGTTTGCAAGAAGCATGAGAAATATTAGAAACAACCACAAGTATTTAACCATCCACGACATATACAACCATAACATCAAAATACCAAAGCAAACACCAGCACAAAACAACCACAAGGCCAATCTCTGATTGTTTCTTCACTTCTACTCTCCCCCTTTGGCATAAAATACCAAAAACAAAGAAGATCTTCGATGAGCTCAAGAAGATGGAGGAGCAGGAGGAGGAGTAGGCGAAGGAGCACGAGATCCAGAGCGCTGATAAAAGACAGGAACTGATGAATGGAGCTCGGAGATAGATGAATCAATGGAATCCAGTCATCCTCTGACCTCCTCAATAATCTGCCTAGTCTGAGTTTGATACTCCTCCACTCGAGAAAAGCCACTCATCATATCAGATCTGAAAAAACTGTTCATTAGATCATTCCTCAAGCTGTCAAAGAATTGATCATGAGATGCTTGCTGAGATGGAGGTGGGGCCTCTGAGGCAACTGGTATCTCCTGCGACTGAGGCTGCTGAGATGAAGATTGACTTCGCTGACTGATAGTCTGAGGAGCTGCCTCACGGGGTCGATAGGGCTTATGAACACCCCCACAACCCCCTCGAAATCATATCACCCTCTTAATAGTCATCATTATATAAGGAGCAAGGTAGATTCTTTTACCTTTATCACAGGCAGATGAGACCATCTCCCTAATCATGAAATCCACTACATCAAACTTATGTCTGTTCATGACTTTACTCAGAATATTCCAAGCATATCCTCTGATTTCATCATAATTTCCGCTCTTGGGATGAATTGTCACTCTAACAATCCGATTGATAAGACTGGCTGATGGAAGAAGGTGCGCCATTTTTCTGGACGCTTGACTGAAGCCATTGGGTCGTAGAACTCAAACTTCCTAGCAAGAGGAATAACTCTATCACTGTGTATACTAGGATAACCACAGTGATGAATTCCCCAGGCCTCTTCAATCTCATTTTTGGTGACTGTGTGCACTGCGGCATCTGTCATCCAAGTAATGCTCTCAAAAGATTCTAAAACATACAGAGTGTCATAGAATTGTCTGATCAAGTCTTCATTGTAGTCACACTTCTTGCTCACAAAATCAGACAACCCAGCACCATAAAACAACTCGGGAACACCCACGAACAAGGGAATTTTTCTGATGTGCTCCCAATTTATCCACTTATGATCAGCATATTCCTTGTCTTTGTAAATTTCATAAAATACCTTTTGCTGAAACATAGTTCTGAATCTATCCTCAGTGGAACTTCTAAGCAACATATATTGATTTGCAGTTCTCAAAGAAAAGTAAGTTTCACTTTTGATTGTATTCAGATTAGCAGAAGGATCAAAATCATCAAGATTTTCTTCCTCGGACTCTTCTCCACTTTGAGACTTGTCAATCTCCATTGAATCACTTCCTTCTTCAATTTCAGTTTCTGATACATTTTGTTTTCCTTTGGATTGCTTGGAGCTTTCATCAGCCTTTTGCTTGCTTCTCTTCTCGGCTCATTGAAGTCTAGAAGCAATGGGCAAATCATCGTCGCTGTCACTTGCATGAACAGGAGGGCGACCTCGATTTACTGCCACTTTTTTGTAAGAACCAGATCCTCTGGTCTTAGGCATGATTGCTGAGAATAGAGAGGTTTCAAGGAGTGAGATCAAGGTGATATGCCCTAGAAATAGAGAATTTTGTGAAAAGTAACATTTTGTGAGCAAATTGACTGCAATCCCGGTGCTACCGCCCATGCTAGTTCTGTAGAGCATCGACCTAGGTGGTGCTATCACACGAGACCGGTAGCACCGGCCATTTGCAGTTCAACCAAAGATTTGTTAGAATTTGTGATTTTGATTGATTTGATTCAAGGAAAGCAGCTTAAAAGCATATAGATCCCTTATCAAATTCATTTCAACCACAAATCTCAACAAACTTTCTCACATTTTGCCACTTTTCACAGAAACCCTAAAAGGATACAAAAATAAAATTTGGGCATGAAAAATCCACAGATTTTGAGGACAAAAAGGTACCTTTGAGAGAGGATCAAGTGGAGAACAAGAGGATTGAGAGAAATCTTGTATTCTATGGAAGATTCTTGAAGGATTTTGAGTGAGGAATCAAGAGGAGAAGAAAAAGAGGGAGAAAAGAAGGGGCGCGGTTTGAGAGAGATGGAGAAGACGGTAGCACCGGCCTTGACTTAACCATCACAACCCGACTAATCCGATGCTACCGCAAATTTGTCGGTAGCACCGGTCTCTGGTGCTACCGCCCATGTGTGGGCGGTGCTACCAGACTAAGCAGCCCAAAAGGCTAACAAATCATCCATAAAATCCAAATGAGTTGAAATAGCTCATATGGTTTCAACACTTTATTGAAAACATATATTAGCATCCCAACCTTATATAATGATATTTTTTGAGGAGAAGATTAATTCAAAATAGAATAGTTAAAGGAACTTTGACTTAACATGATTTAGAGTTACCTTTTTGAAGTATAGAGAACTATTTAAAATTTTCACACAAATATTTTTAAAACCAATGTAGAAAACATAAGATGGGAAAAATACTCCCCCTTAATGTGTGCTATATCTAAAGAATTAAAGAACATTAAATAAGATCCAAAAGAACATCCAATAAAAATCAAACGTGATACAAATATTTAAGCCACATTTGAGATATCTATGACATTTAATTCATTCCTCAATTTACAGAACCGAGCTTCATCTAAAGGCTTGGTTAGAATATCCGCTAATTGATCTTCGGTTCTAATGTGACTAATCACAATGTCTCCTTTGCTAACATGATCTCTCAAGAAATGATGACGAATTTCTATATGTTTAGTTCTTGAGTGTTGGATCGGGTTGTTGGCTATTTTAACGGCACTTTCATTATCACATAATAGAGGCATATTTTTAAAATTTATTCCATAGTCCATTAAGGTTTGCCTCATCCACAATAATTGAGCACAACAACTACCGGCGAAAATGTATTCGGCTTCAGCGGTGGATAGAGCTACAGAATTTTGTTTTTTGGAAAACCAAGAAATGAGGGATCTACCTAGAAATTGGCAATTCCTGGAGGTGCTTTTTCTATCCACTTTGCAACCCGCATAATCCGAGTCCGAATATCCAATTAAATCGAATTTAGCACCTTTAGGATACCATAACCCTATATTTGAGGAATGCTTTAAATATCTTAGAATTCTCTTAACAGCTACTAAATGACATTCTTTGGGAGAAGCTTGAAAACGAGCACAAATGCAAACACTAAACATGATATCGGGCCTAGATACGATGAGATAAAGTAGACTACCAATCATAGAACGATAAAGCTTTAAGTCTACCGGTTTACCTCCCTCATTTAGATCAAGATGCCCGTTGGAAGCCATTGGAGTCTTGATAGGCTTTGAGTCTTCCATGCCAAACCTCTTGAGCAAATCTTTCACATATTTGGTTTGACTCATGAATGTCCCATTTTTGAGTTGCTTAATTTGAAGTCCAAGGAAGAAGCTTAATTCTCCAATCATTGACATCTCGAATTCCCTATACATCATATCACCAAATTCTTTGCAAAAGTCTTCGTTAGTAGAACCAAATATAATATCATCAACATAGATTTGGCATACAAAGAATTCTTCATCAATTATTTTTGTAAAGAGTGTTGTATCAACCTTCCCAATTTTGAAGCCTTTTGAAAGTAGAAAATCTCTAAGCCGCTCATACCATGCTCTAGGAGCTTGTTTGAGACCATACAACGCCTTAGAGAGTTTGTAAACATGATTTGGATATTTAGGGCTTTCAAAACCAGGGGGTTTGTTTAATAAATACCAATTCGGATATTTCTCCACTTATAAATGCACTCTTTACATCCATTTGAAATAATTTAATATCAAAACAAGATGCAAAAGCAAGTAAGATTCTAATAGCTTCTAATCTAGCTACGAGTGCAAATATTTCACCAAAATCCAATCCTTCGATTTGAGTGAATCCTTGAGCCACTAACCGAGCCTTATTTCTTACCACAATACCATTTTCATCTTGCTTGTTCTGGAATACCCATTTAGTGCCTATTACGTTGTATTCTTTGGGTCTTTCCACTAAGGTCCAAACATCATTCCTGGCGAAGTTGTTGAGCTCTTCATGCATTGAGTTTATCCAATCCGGATCATCTAGAGTTTCATCTATATGAGTAGGTTCAAAAGAAGACACGAAAGAGTAGTGTTCACAAAAAGAAGCGACATGACATCAAGTTTGGACACCCTTACAAATGTCATCCAATATTTGATCTATTGGATGATCTTTGGAGAGTCCATGATGAATTCTTTGCGGTAAAGTGTGAGTTTGTTGATCACTCTCCTTCTCATCCATGTCAATGGGTTCAACTTGACTTGGCGTTGCGGAAGTAGAAGGTTCAACTTTACTGGATGAAAGTTGATCATGTTTATCCTCCTTTGGTTTTATATCTCCAAGCGTCATGTTCTTCATTGCTTCTCTTAGTCCTTCATCACCTACATTATCCAAATTTTCTTGCTCTTCTTGAGAGCCATTAGTTTCATCAAACTCAACATCGCAAGTTTCTTCAACAAAACTTTTATTTTTGTTAAATACACAATATTCTTTACTATTTGAGGAGTATCCAAGAAAGAAACCTTCATCACAACGACTTTGGAATTTAAAAAGTCGAACACTCATTTTCAAGATATAGCATTTGCAACCGAAAACTCGAAAATAAGAAATGTTTGGTCTTCTTCCAACAAGAAGCTCATAAGATGTCTTTTTCAAAAGATGATACAAATAAAGCCTATTTGTTGCATGGCAAGCAGTATTAATGGCTTCCGCCCAAAAGCTATCGGAAGTGCCATACTCATCAAGCATAGTTCTTGCCATTTCGATTAATGTTCGATTTTCCGTTCCACAACTCCATTTTGCTCCGGAGTGTAGGTGGCGGAAAGCTCGTGCTTTATTCCAAGTTCATCACAATAATCTTTAATTTTTGTGTTTTTGAACTCGGAACCGTTGTCACTATGAATTTTCTTGATTTTAAAATCAAATTCATTTTGAGCCCTTTTTGCAAAGTTTTTAAAGATACCGGAGCTTTCGGATTTGTTATCTAGAAAGAAAACCCAAGTGTACCTTGAATAATCATCAACAACAACTAAGCAATAGGAATTGCCTCCGATGCTCTTATAGGTTGTTGGGCCAAACAAATCCATATGTAAGAGCTCTAATGGTTTAGATGTGGACATGATACTTTTTGAAGGATGAGAACTAGCTACCTGCTTGCCGGCTTGACAAGCACTACAAAGTCTATTTTTCTCAAACTTCACATCCTTCAAGCCCACAACTAAATCATTTTTAAAAAGTTTTTTGAGTTGAATCATCCCAACATGAGCTAGTCTTCTATGCCATAGCCATCCTAAAGATGTTTTTGCAATCAAACAAGTTTGGAGACATGACTCATTTGAGGTGAAATCAACTATATACAAATTTCCAAACCTAAAACCTTTAAATACTAGAGAATTATTATTTTCTTTTGAGATCACTACTCCATTCTTAGAAAACATGCAATTAAGTCCAAGATCACATATTTGTGCTACGGATAGCAAATTGAAATTCAAAGTTTCAACTAATGAGACGTTTGAAATAGAAAGATCATTTGAGATAGCAATTTTACCCAATCCTAATACCTTTCCTTAACTATTGTCTCCGAAAGTGATCTTGTCATGTTGTCCACTTCCCGATTCAAATGTAGTGAACATTTTCCGGTCACCGGTCATATGTTGAGTGCACCCACTATCCAACACCCAATGCCGTCCGCCGGTCTTGTAATTCACCTACAAAGTAGATCAAGCCCTTTTAGGTACCCAAATTTGTTTGGGTCCTTGGAGGTTAGTAATCAAGGCTTTGGGCACCCAAATGGCATTCTTTCTACGGCCAAGTATGGGAGTGCCAACAAATTTAGCAATAATTGTACCAAAACTACATTTCTTAAGAACATAGCAAGAATCATAAATGCTATTTTAGTTGTTTTACCTAAAAGGCAATCATTTGATAGATGACCTACTTCATGACATTTATAACAAAACTTCCCATTTGATTTTACGAATCGAGGAGCTTTGTTATTAATCTTTTTGCCCTTCTTAGGAACATATCCTAGTCCTTCTTTATTGTAGGAGCATCTTTGACCATTTAAGATTTTATTTAGAGTATCTTTACCCTTAAAGCATCTAACAAGACTTTTGCTAAGTTTGTTCACTTGTTCTTTAAGTTCATTATTTTCTACCACTAGGTTTTCATGGCATGAAGTAGAGCTAGAGCATGAAATTGATGGCATATCAAATAAATCATCACAAGAGGTAGATATGCTAGTTTTTGATATACAACATGAATCGATTTCTAAGCGAGATACATCATCAATAATCTTGCAACTAATGCCTATATCATTTGGAGATTTTGAATGGTCCTTAGCAAGAAGAGTCTCATGAGCTTCCTTTAGCTCCTCATAAGAATCTTTGAGAGAAAGGTATTCTTTTCTCAAAGCTTTATGTTTAGACTTTTCTTTACCGAGATGCTCATTCAAGTCCTCAAGCATATCCATTAATTCATCATAGGAGGGTTCATCATCATCATTTGATTTTACCTTAAAATCTCCTTTTGTCATGAGACACAAAGGAGTGACGAAAGGTGATGAAGCCTCCTCGATAGCAATGCCGGCAAGACCCTTCTTCTTTGGAGGTGTATCATCCTCAGAAGAGTCGGAGTTCGAATATTCTTCTTCGGAATTCCACTCCCCAATGTGAGCCTCGCCTTTCCCGTCTTTATTCAACCTCTTGAAGAGCTTCTTCTTTTCATGAAAGAACTTCTTCTTCAAGGGCGACTTGTTCTTGTCATCCTTTTTCTTTGGACATTTGGAGGCAATATGTCCCTTCTCATCACACTCATAGCACCGGATATTTGCATATCGGTTGGTGCTAGAGTATTGTCCCTTCTTGAATTTTTGAGGAGCACTTGTGCTTGAACGCATATTCATGAATATCCTCATTCTTCTTACAAGGAGGGCCATTTCTTCCTCGGTGTCTTCATCATCATCGGAGTCGTCAAGCATCTCATCGCTTGACTCCGCTTTCGCCTTGAAGGCGATGTTCTTCATCTTCGAAGTGCTTTGCTCCAAAAGCTCTTCCTTATCCTTCTTGTAAAGCTCATTGGTTATGAGATTTCCAAGGAGTCCTATTGGCGTCATTCTTAGCAACTCCGGTGAGTTGAGAAACAACGTCACCAAGGTTTCATATTTTTTCGGAAGAGCCCTAAGCATCTTGCGAACAACATCAAAATCGGTTAGTGATGCTCCAAGGCCCTTGAGCTCATTTACTAGTTGTTCAACCGTGAATACATCTCATTGATGTTTTCATAGGGCAATATAATAAAACTCTCATATTTGATCCGAAGCATATGAAATTTGGCTTCTTTGACCGAGGATGTCCCCTCATGAATTTTTGAGAGGGTTGTCCAAATCTCATGAACGGTTTTCAAGATTGCTCACTCGATTGAACTCATTCGCGTTTAAAGCACCAAAAAGAGCATTCATAGCTTGAGCATTGAGATGAGTGTTTCGCTCCTCTTGTTCTATTGTGAGTGTGGGATTGACTCCCAGAGTGAAACCCTCAACTACAATTCTCCATATACTTGGGCTCATGGCCTTAAGATAAATGGTCATGCGAATTTTCCAATAAGCATAATTTGTGCCATCGAAAAATAGCGCCTTTCCTATTGACACCCCATCACTAGCCATCCTTACTCTCTAGGCAGTAAAGCCTCAAAAGAGAGTCCTTGCTCTGATACCACTTGTAGGATCAAAGATAACCGACTAGAGGGGGGTCAATAGGAGGTTTCTAAATTTTTCAAATCTATTTAGCAATTACGAATGAAACTAAGATATAGAAGTAATAATTGCAAATTCACACCTATAATCTCTAGCAATCACTTAAGATACTTCGTCAATTCAAGTGTAGCAAAAGCACTTCTAAGCACGAAGACTACTCAAATTTTTCTATCAATGAAATGAATCACAAGAATGAAAAATACAAATCACAAGAAAATAGGAGACAAGAATTTTAACCCGTGGTCTCGGAGACTTGTCGGTCTTCCCTACTCCACGTTGAGGTGACTTGAACCACGTCAAGCCAGCTCCACTCGCTTGAGCCTTCCTCCATCACTAAGGTACTTCTTCCCCGCTCCGGGTAGGTGAACTCAGACCTTCACAACTTCCCGGGGCTTCTCACAATCTTCGTTGAGAACCTCACCATGCACGATCGCTTCCAAGCTGTCTAGGAGGCGGCAACCTCCAAGAGTAATAAATCTTGACTCTTGCTTGAGGTCAAATATTGGTGTCTAAAGGCTCAAACGGTAAATGCAATACTCAACCTTTCTCCTCACACTCACAAATGGAAATTGAATGCACAAAAGAGTGGATAGCACTTGCTAGAGCTCAAATATCATCAATGAGGACCAATAGTTACTCTAGAATGCAGGTGGGATGTATTTATAGCCCCCACCAAATTTTCTAGCCGTTGGAGCTCGAAATGGGCAGAAATCTATTTTTTCGGTGCTACCGCTCATGTAGGACCGGTAGCACCGGGCTCCATTTCAACGGTTAGAACAGTACATTAAATGCACTTGTCAGAGACCGTTACATAGGGTCCGGTGCTACCGCCCAACTAGGGCCGGTAGCACCGGGCCCTTTTTATTTTGCTTCGTCATATTTTGACTTCTCTGGAATTTAAGCACCGGGCTAAGGGCTGATGCTACCGCTCGCCCGGTAGCACCGCGCTACCATGGGCGGTAGCACCGGACTGCCAGAATGCCCCAAAACACACACCTCTGTGATTTTCACATCGGGTTATATGACCGGTACTACCGCAGGTCTGGTAGCACCGGGCTACCATGTGTGGTACCACCGGGCTACCAAAATGCCAAAAAACACACCCCTCTATGATTTTCACACCGGGTAATATGACTGGTGCTACCGCAGGTCTGGTAGCATCGGGCTACCATTGGCGGTAGCATCGGTCTTCCAGATAGCTCAAAAAGAGCTTCTTTGGAATTTTCACACCGCCCTACTGGGCCGGTGCTACCGCGCACCCGGTAGCACCGTGCTGCCATGGGCGGTAGCACCGGGTATCCAGAGACTTCGATATGATTTCAATTTTTGGAACATGTATGTCATGATGCATGTGCTTGAATGTATAATTTGAGCCTTAAACTCTAAATGACATCAAGACAAACGTCAAAATCCCTCTTTATAGTACGGCTCTACTTCTAGCAAACTGATCTTTTCTCCAGACTCCAAGATTGACAAAAAGCTAGAAAAAGGTCCTTATATGTATATCTTTTCACGTTCTTGACGCATTGATCTTCCCTTTGCACCTTTCTTGTTATTTCCATGGTCACCAAGCCTCGGATTAACCTACTTTAAATATTCTCAAGGAAAGTATTAGTCCTTTGACCAAAGTTGTCATTAATTATCAAAACCAAAATAACATAGGTGCCTAGATGCTTTCAGGTTGGTACATACCGTTGTGTAGTTTAACTGTTAACCCAGCTAATAGCAAGATAACTGGAGGCCATCGCAATTCAGCTTGGATGGCATTGGCATCAAACTAGACCGCATGATATCCCCATAGCGTGACCTCCGCGTTCTGCCTGTTATGTAAAGATTTCAATGGCTTATAATGTGTAGCGACCATGGTAACAGAATAGAACGGAAAGATCGAAATGACGATCAGAGGGGGGGGGGTGAATGATCCCAAATAAAATTTTCCCTACTCAAAGTACTCCAAACAATCTCGCAATAAAAATCTGAAACACCCAAAGATTTTTCTTCAAACTAGTGTTTCTTAGATTCGCATGCCCTCTAAAACCTGAGCAATTAGACAACTATGTGTACCCCTAGCTTGCATGGATGAGAACCATGAATCATATGAGGGATTTTTTAATCACAATCCTGATTGTCAAGTGTCCAAACAAAGAGGAATCAACTCAAAGATTACTTTTCTAAAAGAGATAAAGCTAAAACCCCAAAGTCTCTTTCCAGAAAAGTAAAAGCAGATTTTCCAGGAATTATCCTCAATTGGAGCAGGTGGTTGGTGAGTTTCTATTTCTCTAAAATTTTTGGAAATTTTTCTCCCTGTGAGAAGTTGACTTGGGAAACACTCCACCAAAAATAACTTCAAAAAGCATTGTATAATAAACATAAAAAATCAAGCATTACAGACAGTCAGGAACTTCGACCAGAATATTTGAGGCTTGGTTTTCACTTCATAGCGCTCAAACGGTGCAACCAATGGACTCAAATTTTTCTTCAGAGATGGATATATGAGTCATGCACATTATCCAATAAGAATATATTAGAAAGGATTTTTATAGATTTTTATAAAAATCAAATACTGACTGCTGTGCGAAGAACAAGTTCTGGACAGATTTGCAATTTGATAAAAACTTGATCTCTAGTCTATCCTTGGGTGCAAGAAAGATGTAAAACCATATGAACACCCTCAAGACATCCAAGAAGAATAGCATTTAGAAGGAGGGGAGGCAAATCCAAATTGCGATAAAGTAAATTGCGAGAATGTAAATGCGGAAAAGTAAATGCTGAATTTAAATTGCATAATTTAAATGCGTAAAGGAAATGAAGCATGAATATAAATGAAGAACATTTCATTTCTAGAAGGAGAGGTTACAAAGCCTCACATTTCATAAGGGCAAATCTCAAAGGAGCATCAAAACCTCAAAACCTTCAAGGGGGAAGGCTACCCCTCCACCCCTATTTATACAACTCTTAGGCCACCTACCAACCTTGGATGAGCCTCTAAGAGCATCCATCAAGGGCTAGGATTTACCTACTCAACCAGCCATGCAAGGGTTCACCCAAAACCCACAACACATAATGGGTTTTCTTGCACGGTTCTCAAAGCACAATAACTAGACCCACTAACCTATCAACTAGACCAAGATCCAATGGTCCTCATTGATCCACGCAACGTCTAGCTAGCATCTCATCCGTTCCTTATCTTCACGGCTTGCACAGACTCCATCTCCAATCATCTTCCGGCGATCACCGACCGTCTGGACCTCCGACGCTCCTCGCCTAGTCCCGGCCATCCTTCGCCTCACCATGACCTAGCACTGTTGTCCTACAACCATTAAAAACAAGGAAACTTCTCACATAGCAATGCCCACAAAGATGTGCAATAAATCCATCAAAGTCCACTCATTAAAATTCATTTTTACTTGATCTGACTGGTAGCACCGAAAAAACAGAGAAGACCTCAAATTGCTTCCAATTGAAAATCTATTTCAAATCAAACTCAAACAAGAGCAACCCAAGCTCAAATTTAGTCAAATACTCATCACAAATTTGGATAGACCTCCACATGGTCCTTCAAGAACACGGAAAAGCACCTCATAGGACAAGTACACAAGCAATATCCGTATCCAATATCGATCATATAAACATTTTTTTTAAAAATAGCTACGCCGACATAGATTCGTGTAGGCATGTCTCTGGTCTTCTTCCTCTCGCGTGAGTTAAAACACAGGCTTGTACTCTCATCTTGGGCGTACAGATCCTAGGTTCTTAACCATCAGCTGGTATCAGAGCCGTGTGTATGCCCAAGTTTCTTCGCCTCGACACGATGTCCATCACTGAGCACTCAATGGCACGATCGACGAGGGAGGGCAGAGTGCAACTCTAGTACTTGATGCTCACCTCCACCAACTACTCTACCTCGACGATCAAGATGGAGGCGTGCATGGAGGCGCAGGATGTTTGGGAGGTGATTGAACCCACAGACAGGATGCCCGTGGAGAAGAAGGACAAGATGGCGAGAGCTCGTATCTTTAAGTCCGTCCCAGACGCTGTGTTGCAGCAGCTGGTAAGCAAGAAAATGACAAAAGAAGCTTGGGATAGCCTGAAGACAATGTACCTCGGGGCCGATCGAGTGAAGGCACGGCTCCAAACCTTGAAGAGTGAATTTGAGGCTTTGCAAATGAGGGACAGTGAGTCCATCTATGAATTTGCCGGGAAAGTGACCGGGTAGGTTAACAAGATCCAACAGCTGGGTGGCACGATGGAGGCTACCACTGTTGTCAAGAAGCTGCTCGTTTCAGTCCCAGACAAGTTCTTGCAGATTGTAGCCGCCATCGAGCATTTTGGCGACATCGACAACATGTCTGTCGAGAAGGTAATCGGGAGACTCAAGATGTACGAGGAGTGTACATGCAAGCGTGGTGACGGAATGGTGATCAGGTGCTACTCACTCACACCGAGTGGGTAGCATGCATGAAATAGGGAGGTGGGGAGTCATCATTTTCACCAAAGGGGAAAGTAAGCTACGACAGCACTGGGGAGAATCTCAGCAAACCATGGGGCCATGGCCGTGGGTGTGGCAAGAGCAACCATGGTGGGAGCAATGATGGCATGCCATGATAGGAGCGTGAGGCAAGTCGGGGAACCGGCACTAGCGGACGTGACAAAAGTCACATTCAGTGCTTCAACTGCAACAACTACAACCACTATGCCTCAGAGTGCCACAACAAGTGCCATGACAAGATGGTGAATCTCACGTGTGCACCTGATGAAGAGCTGGTGCTACTGCTGGCAGCGTCTAAGGGGGAGATGCATTGCAAAGTGTTGCTTAATGAAGAGAAGATTCTACCAAATTTGTGAACTGTCGAGGAGAAGCACACCCATACTGACGTGTTGTATCTAGACAATGGTGCTAGTAATCACATGTCAGGTCACCGGGCAAAATTCAAAGAGCTCGACGAGAGTATCACAGAGAATGTGAAGTTCGGTGACAGCTCTAGCGTGGAAATCTTGGGAAAGGGCTCCATCCTTTTCCACTGCAAGAATGGAGATCAGCGCATACTAACTTAGGTATATTATATTCCCAGACTATATAGTAACATAATTAGTCTTGGCCCGATGACTGAAGATGGGAATAAAGTGGTGATGACTGGAGACTTATTAAGGATGTAAGACAGAGAAGGAGTTCTCTTGATGAAGGTGAGATGTTCAGCTAATCGTCTCTACAAGATTCAGCTTGAAACCTATAGGCCGGTTTGTCTTCTAGCAAGTCTTGGTGATCCAGTGTGGCTGTGGCATGCTAGGCTTGGTCATGTCAATTTCTGTGCCCTAAAACAAATGGCTGACAAGGAAATGGCAGTCGGGCTACCAAATATTCACCACCCAAACAAACTTTGTGAGGCCTACATGGTTGCTATACAGGCAACGAATCCATTCCTGACGCAAGCAAATTTCAAAGCCGAGTCCCCTTTGGAGCTGCTGCATGCTGATCTGTGCGGGCCTATTACTCCATGTACACCGACTGGTAACAACTATTTTCTCTTCATAGTTGATGATTTTAGTAGATGGATGTGGGTGTACATGTTGAAGGTGAAGAATGAGGCTTGTCCTACATTCAAGAAATTCAAGGTGGTGGTAGAAAATACATCTAGGCACAAGGTGAAAACTCTAAGAACAAATCGAGGTGGCGAGTTCCTGTCAAGGGAGTTAACAAATTTCTACGAAGAGCTTGGGATCGAACGGCACTTCACGGAACCGTATTCACCACAGTAGAATGGTGTTATGGAGCGTCGGAACCGCACCGTGATGGCCATGGAGAGATCCTTGATTAAAAGCATGAGTGTGCCCAGGAAGTTTTGGGGAGAGGCAGTCAGACTCTCAGTCTACCTCCTCAATCGGCTACCGACAAAATCGTTAGGAGAGCGCACCCCTTTTAAGGCGTGGACAGGGAGAAAGCCGCACCTTGCATGTCTCTATGACCCTCGGCATGAAACAATTCATGTAAGTACAGATGTAATATTTCAGGAAGATATGGAATGGCATTGGAATGCAAGTGGAAGTGGTGATCTCATCAGATTGACGGAGTTCACTATGGTGGATGATTTGGTGCACGATCCAGCAGGAGATGCGCCGCAAGTTGCAACAAGCGTCCCACAGAGCATAGTGGAGGGTGTGGCTGCTGTGTTGTGGAGTGCACCGGTGATGATGGTAGCTATGTTGTTGGGCGTAGCAAGTGCGTCAAACCTACCGCAGGCCATGGCGGACGGAGGAGCCGCCATAGCTCGCACACTATAGAGCGAGCCCGGGATCACGGTGAAAGGGAAGGAGCATCTAGTTTACAAGTTGTCAAAGACACTCTATGGCCTTCGCTAAGTTCCTAAAGCAAGGAATATACGGCTAGACAGGAGTATGAAGGACCTCAGCTTTGAGAGATGTTCTCAGGAACAAGCTGTGTACAAGAGGGGCATGGTAGATAAAGCACTCATTGTCGGTGTATACGTGGATGACTTGATTGTTACAGGAACTAGTGCCAAGGAAATCAGCACCTTCAAGGAACAAATGATGAAGGAATTTGAGATGAGTGACTTAGGTTTGCTCTCATTTTATCTTGGCGTTGAAGTGGATCAAAAGGGAGATGGGATCACACTGAAGCAAACAGCCTACGCCAAGAAGTTGCTAATGCAGTTTGGTATGCAGGAATGCAATCCAACCAAATTCCCCATGGAACCAAAAATGCAACTTCACAAAGATGGTGAAGGAACACAAGTGGATTCCACAGAGTTCAGGAGAGTTATTGGCTACTTGAGATGCTTAACTCACACTCATCCAGATCTTGCATGTGCAGTTGGCATTGTAAGCAGGTACATGGAGAAACAGACTATTATGCATGGCAAGGCGGTGAAGCAAATTTTTAGATATGTGAAGGGAACGATTAACTATGGGCTGATATACAAGAAATGAGGTAGTGCTGAAAAATTGGTTGGTTACTCGAATAGCAATTTGGCTTGAGACTCTGATGACGAGAAAAGCACCGGTGGGATGGCTTTCTACATAAATGACAATTTGATTTCATGGGGTTCTCAAAAGCAAAGAACAATACCTCTATCCTCCTATGAAGCTAAATTCATGGCAGCTACCATGATGGCATGTCAAGCACTCTGGTTGAGAAGTTTAGTAAGTGAGCTGACAAGATGCGAGCCCAAGCCTGTTAGTCTTTATGTTGACAACAAGTCTGCTATTGCTTTAATGAAGAATCCGGTGTTCCATGGCCACAATAAGCATATGGACACCCGGTTTCACTTTATACGTGAATGTGTTGAGAGAGGGCAGATTGTTGTGGAGTTTGTAAGCACTAGTGAACAACGAGGTGATATTCTCATAAAGGCGTTGTCAAGTATCAAGTTCTCGAAGATGTGGCAGCTGCTTGGTGTGAGATCTTGAGCCACGTCATGATTAGGAGGGAGAATGTCAACAAATAATCTAGACGTGTCTATTTAGAAGTAGTTTGTTTCAACATTTGAGTCGTTAGGATCGTGGGATACGATCTGCATTTGTTACGTGAGTTTGTTAAGTTTGTTGGGTCCTATATGTATTCGTTTTTAGTTGTTCATTCAGATGAGAAATAGAAAAATTTCTCCATCTGTTTTGTCTCTTGTATTCTTCCTCTCGTGTGAGTTAAAACACAGGAGTGTACTCTCATCTTGGGTGTGCAGATCCTAGGTTCTTAACCATCAGCGGAGAGTAAATAAGTTGAGTACGGTAGGGAAAGCTATGCAGCAAATAATCATAGGAGAGAATAACGAAGAATACTACCAATGGCAGGTACGGTTGCACTCATAGAAGAAAGATATGCACGAGAGTTTAGCTGATCCGTAGTATATGTAAAACAGGCAAGAAGAAGGATAGCGAGCCATGCGGACCATAATTTGAAGACGACAACACGAAGTAATACATCGGGCAAAAGCTAAAAGCATAGACAAAGAGAGGCACACAGGGATAATGAACATTGCAGAGGAACCGTAACAGAGACAAAAATAGCTAAAGAAGGAGAGGATTTCACGATAGATTATATTTTTTGTGGTCAAAGCAGTTGTTCCATCTTCATTCTCTATGAGTATTGCTAATCTATTTTTCGATGTGACTTTGGAAATAGCAACATAAAATTGGTCATGCATGAAAACAGAATTCCTTAGGTGGACCCCAACTCTGGCCAGAGTTTGGCCTTGGCATTTATTGATAGTCATTGCGTAACAAAGCCTAATCGGAAATTGGCGCCGCAGTAGAGTAAATGGCCATTTTGGGCTTGTTTCACTAAGAACAACCGTGGTATGCATACCACTTCACTGATATGTGTTGCAGTCATCACTTTTCCTTCTAGGATTCGGTCACCAAGCCTTGTTAACATAAGGCATGTACCATTACATAGGCCAAGAGATTAATTAATATTTCTAAGAAGAACAATAGGAGCACCGATCTTTAAAGACAGCCTATGCTGCGTAAAATTGTTCATGATAATTGAATTAAGGAACTCTGGTGGATATAAGATGTCGATGTCAGCATGCTGCTCTTTTGTGTTAGCAATTGTATCATAGCTTAAATAGTTCCTAACATCACCTGGTAGTTCGCCAAGCATATTGTCAAGGAGCTCATCAACAACAGAATTGATAGGGCATATGATAGCACGCTGTGCTAGATAGATTGGATCACCATAGCTACTGTGGAAACTGTCATACACAAAATGAGTTATTGCCATTACTTTGTCTGCTTCTGGTCTTAACAGAAGATCTTCTGGAACTTGAATCCATGATCGATCTGAACTTCCCAATTGGCTATGCATTGGCACATAGCCCTCTCTTATATCAAGGACCCACTGGGTGAAGTCCTGTATGCCAGCCTTTTCTTCCGAAGTTAGAGTAGTATTGAGCAAGCACATGTTAACTGTTATTAGATGCATGACATCGACAAATTTCCAGAGTGGAGATTTTACAATATAGGTTGCTATTACATCCACTCGTGTACCACCTTCTATCCCAGGTAGTATCTGTCTGAAATCACTACCCAAGAGAACCAGTTTACCACCAAATGGCCTATTAGCATTTACTGGATTATCAAGGGAAAGGATATCAAGGAGAGTGCGATCAAGAGCTTCGAAGCATAGCCTCCGCTCATGGATATCAAGCAGGATACGAAACCTAGAATGAGTAGTACGGTCACCAGGCAGCAACAAAGCGGCCACTCCAGATGATGCTACAACTAGGACTATCTGTCCCTCAAATCTTAGCTTTGTAATGCTGGCATTCCATAGGAATGTCTTTCCCGTCCCACCATGGCCAGAAATAAAACACAAGCATTATCTTGTACATTACCGTATCATATATAGTACGCTGTTCATTGTTGAGCATAACATACACGGAATCGGCTTCTACAAAGAGCTCTTCTCTGTCATAAGATAATTCTTCGAGAACTAATCTATTGACAAGCTCATCACCTGATGTATCTAATGGCATCGGGAGGTTATGCAATGACATTGCTAATCCATTACTTGAGAACATGACATCAAGCTCTCTCAATAACTTTGTCTGCAATATAGTATCAGGAATAGCATAATTCTGGCTTCCAAGAGAGGTGCGCATTCTATAGGCGATATTGTTAGCCATATACTTCTAGTATTTCCCAAACAAAACCTGAACATCACCAATCTAACAGTAGAGCAAGACTGTCATAAACAGATTCCTTAGTTAATATGTGGTTGACCATACAATTCCATCATCAAACAAAGTAGCCCACTGTAACATCCCAAAATTTGGCTTATAATTTCGCTCACGTGCATTTTTGTGATTTTCTGAATTTATTGGATTTTTCCAGAAATTATCTAAATTTATTTTAATTAAGTATATTGAACCTTTGGTGAAAACTAAATATATATGGATAAAGTTAATATAAAGTTTTACCAAAAATATTTTATTTGAGCTCGTAATGTCTCAAAGTATTTATGAGAATTTTCTCGATTTTTCCGATATTTTAATTACTTAAAATAGATTAATCTAATTTTGGGAATTATTTTAAATCAAAAGCTTTTGAAAATCGAGTGAATAAGATCGGGCCAAGCCCAAGATCGCAGGCGCGCGCCCATTGTTGACGCGCGCCCGTCACCGCTTTCGCCGCCGCGCTGCAGTGACCGTTGGATGAAGATCGATGGTCGCCTCCTTCGCGAAACCCTAGTGCCGCGAGCCGCTGGATCGAGATCAAGTGGTCGGACGCTTCGCGTTGTTTTGGTATGTTTAGATCTCGTCCGCTGGATTTGGAAAGAGCGGATCGGATCGTATCGCCGGATCTAATCTTGGCCGCCATCTTGGATCGGACGGTCTCGGCCGCCGCTCCGATTCGGTTTCGAATCCGCCGCTGCCGCCGCCGCGTGATTTAGGTTTCCTTCCTCGCGCGCATGCCGAGGCTATAAAGCCGCAGCCCGCACCGATGTTCCTCGCTCTTTGCGCACCGTAGCTCTAGCCTCTTCGCCTATTTCACGCCATCATCGCCAGAGCTCGCCGTAGTTCTTTGCAAGGCCGCCGTGAGTTTTTGCGCCATTCCGCCGCCGCCGAGCATCCTCCCGCCAATCGGTTCCAGATCCGAAGTTCCTCGCGTCGTGTCGCGCCGAGTCCGCCTTCTTCTCGCCGAGTCGCGCCGAAACGCCGCTCGGGTGGTCGTCTTCCTCCGCTCCGGCAAGCCCGCCGCCGTGTCTCGAAGCCACGATCCGTTGGATCTTCGCCAACCGCCCAGATCAAGCCACGCCGCTTCTTCATCGTTGTTTCGCCGTAAATTTCTAACCGTTAGATCCGAATAGACGATCGGATTGAGCCATGTAGGGGTAGATCGGTGGCCGCCGATCGTCGCAGAGATGCGCCGCGCGTCGAGTATCGGCGCGCGCGCGCCGCACCAATCAATGCGCCGCGCTGCGGGCGCGTGATGCGAGGCGCCGGGGCCGCGCCCACGGTGGACTGTAGGCGGTTCCGTGGACCGAGTCCATGGACCAGAGCGACGGTCGGCACCGATTGGTCCGAGTCGTATTGACGCCGCGTTGCGCAATAAAGATCTTTTCCAATAGAAAATAATTCGTAAAAATCGAAATTCTATTTTCTGTATTTTCAGTATTTATTCAAACTTCAAAAGGCTATATCTTTTGCATTTTAACTCAGATTTGAGTGATTCAAATTTCTAAAAAATTGTAAAATCAATGTCTATTTATTGCTGAATTTTATTTTATTTTTGGAGTTTGTTTGCTCTCTGGTTTGGTGTTTATTTGCTATTTTGGCATCGCTTCGCAGAGACGTTGAACCGCTTCGGTGATCCGGAGGAAGATTCGTCGCCCAAGACCCAAACTCAGATCAAGACCAGCACCTACTCCAAGGCAAGTTGTGCTTTGATCATGTTGCACCTAATTTTCACCAAATCGCTATTTTGTCTTTTAAACTTTATGCATGATATTTTATGTGTATAAATGATTTCAATTAATCTGGAATTAGATAATATGCCTATTTGAATTAAACCATACCTTGTCAATTATATGCCATGATCTATTTGTCACCCTAGGATGTGGAATTATAGTTGATAATCAACATGGGCTAGTTAGATCGTCATAGATTGCTTAGCCATGCCACGTCATCACATGTGTCCGAATGTCGATACTTAATCTTGACTAATGGAATATGGAACAATGTTTATGAATTGGTGTGTCATGTGTTGTCACACAATGATATCAAGTTGTCGTGGCGAGGAGGTCACACATCGGGATTGAAATGTTGATGGCATGTGGTGCTTGGTAATCAACCTGGGTGGTAATGATTTTAGATTGAGGCAAGTGGCAAGGGCAAGTGTGCCAAGGTGGGCCAGTTTTTGGGGGGTATGTGGAAGTCTTGCCTTAATCACTTTAAGGACTTAACCTTGCAAGCCTTTGACCCGAGTCTCTCTTGCAACCACATGTCCGGAATGGGACAAATTAGCTGAATAATTTGTGAAACCTAGACTTGATCATCGTCGTGGTGAATAGTGAGTCCCGGTTACGGTTTAACTCACATGGCGCAAGAGGGGGCCTGTTGTGGTGGTTTAACCTTCTGTTGAAACCTTAGCGAGCAAGATCGGGTCTAGGTGTAGCATTGTAAAGGCTTTGTTATGATCACTCGCCTTGGTGGTGTTTGGTTGTATCGTGTGGGTAAAGTGCATAACCTCCGCAGAGTGTACAATCTATTCAATAGCCGTGCTCACGGTATTGGGCAATGCTCGGAATTACAGTTAAGGGTTAGACTTTGTTAAACAAAAAACTTGTTGGGATGGCAAGGTGCCATGGAAAGTGGAAAATTAATTTAGGATTGGAAACTTGGTGTATTTCGTAAATACTGAATTTATTAATTATCAGTATTTGTTTTATCGCTTTCCAATCTATTTATTGTATTCTTGTTAAATGTCGCTTTATTGCAAAATACCCTTACTAGCCATTCCTTTGGATTAAGCCAAGCATATAAAATATTAGACTTGCATTGTTGTGCACAACTTGTTGAGTGCTTTATGTACTCACCCCAACAACAACAACTTCAGAAGAAGAGGAATCTATACCATTCATGGAGGAGGATTACTTGGATGCGAATGCTTAGGGTCCGAGCCTCGTCGGTTGCTCGTGGCGAACGGAGCGCCACTCGTGTTTATTCTATTTCATTGCTTCTCATTGATACTCTTTTTAAGCCCTGTGAGGCATTATTCATGTAAGACAACAGTTATTATTAATTAATGAAGTTTATGCTATATTTCGCTGTGTGTGACTATGATAGCATCTATGTTGAGCCTGTGTGCACTAGCGTGATCCTGAACTAGTGCGGTATACACAGAGGGTCCGAATTTGCAAATTCGGGTCCCGACACCCACTCAGTATCGTCACCAACCAAACCACGTGCCCGGCATCCCTCCCGACGGGTGTTATGTACAACCCTGATATGTTCGAACATCTTCGTAGCACATCACACCACGAACAACCATAAGCAGCATCCTTAAGTAAAAAAGCCTCACGGATATGACGTAGCCTGCCAATCTTGGTTCCTCTCTTTATTTTGGACCATACCTTTTCACTAGCCTCCCATGTCCATTTCGTCAGGAATTAACAATATCTTTTTTTAATAGTAGCGGTAAGGGAGACCCCTACAACATGCATATATACATATACATATATATATATATATATATATATACACACATATATACATATATATAATTAAAAGAGGACAAAAGTTTATGTACAAAGATTGGAAGGTAAAGTTACAATCCCAAACTGGGGGACAAGATCAATCTAACGTGTCTAGCCAGTCAAGTAAGTTTTGTCTATGTTGCTCTTTTACTCAATGCACATGCAGAGTGAGCTCATATTCTTAACAGGTCATTTCCAGCTTGATATACTTGGAGTTATTCTCTCAAATATCCAATCATTTCTTTGTTTTCATATTTTCCAAGCTGCAATAATAATAATTTCCATGTAAAAGATAGAGTTAAAGTTGGTCTTGGAACGTTCTACCTTTAAAACAATATCCTGTTCATTATCCCAAAGTATGCCAATAATGTTCCAGCATGTGATACTGAAGGAGCAATTAAAAAAGAGATGATGAACTGTCTCCCCCTGTTGATCTTGGCATAAGACACAATATTGACAATCTTCTATATGAAAATGTTTTCTATATAGCATATCTTTAGTGTTCAATTTGTCCATAAGCAATAACCATGCGAACACTTTGAGCTTCATTACACATTTACTTTGCCAAATCCACTTAAAAGGTTCTGGTGCAGCCATTGTATGAAACGAATACTCATAGAACTTTATGATATTTATATGTTTTTATTCCAAATGTAAGACCAAACATCCGAGCAATTGTTGATGGGTACGTATCTTTGGATGTCATCAATTAACAAATTGTACTCTTGAAGGGCATCATTAGAGAGCGGCAGATTGAAGTTATGTCTTATACCTGGGTTATGTATAAACTGCGAGACTGAGATCTCTTCATTTTTGGCAAAAGTATATAAGGCTAGAAATCTGAACAATAAATATTGTGGTTCCAAATATATATCCAGAATAATGTTGTTGTCCCTGTTCCCACGGTGACCATAGAAATACCTCTGTAGAAATTGATATATTTCATAACATCTTTCCACCAGAATGATCCTTAAATTCTTGAGCAGTGAGGGATTTTATCTCTATAATAGGTTGAACAGATCAAATTTACCTAAGGAAGGTCATGTCTATTATAAAATTTGTGGAGATTTTTTAATAAAAGTGCCTCATTCTGGGTTTGTAGTTTAATAACACCAAGACCCCCTTTGTACTTTGGTCGGCATACAAGTTCCCATGCTGCTATATTTCCCCCTTTTTGCTGAGGTCAGAACCATGCCATAGACAGTGTTTTCTATCAATATTGTTGATCATTGTTACTGGAATTCTCCACGAGCACAGAAAGTAGGTTGGTAGGGCTAACAAAACTGAGTTAACCATTTGCAAACGACTTCCATAAGATAAATAAGAAGCAAAGCTTGATAATCTTCGCTCGACTCTGTCCATTAATGGTGAGAAATCACTTATTCTTGGTCTTGAAGTCCCCAGGGGTAAACCCAAATAAGTAAAAGGCATAGATCCAATTTGGCATCCAAATGTTTGTGCTAAAACTGATATTTTCCTTTCATGAACATTGATTGGTACCAAAAATGATTTATTATAATTTACCTTTAGACCGATAGAAGTATAGAAAGAACTTAGAATTGCTTTCAAGCATATGAGTTGTCGACCACTTGCCTCCATGATTATTAGTGTGTCATCAGTATATTGTATAATGTAGAAGTCATTGTCCATTGAAGCAGGGATTGGTAGAGAAAAAACGCCCCTTTGGTGTGCCTTGTTCACTATTGATTGCAGAAGATCAGTTGCCAATACAAATAGGAGGTGTGATAGCAGATCACCTTACCTAACTCCTCTCTTACATTGAACTTGCTTCCCTGGGACTCCATTTAGTAAGACCTTAGATGTGCCTTAGTTGAGTAAAACCTTTATCCAATTTATCCCTCTTTCACGAAAACTCATACTTTGCATAACTTGAATAATGGCATTATGCTCTATTGTATCAAAAGCCTTTTCAAAGTCTAACTTCAGGATTATGATTTCTTTCTTGGACTGGTGGCATTGGTGAATGTACTCGAAAGCCCACGCTAGGCAATCTTGAATTGTTATTTTGCTGATGAACCCGTATTGGTTTTTGTGAACTAGTTGTAGAATTATATTCTGCAGCTGGTCAGCCAGTAATTTTGTCAACACCTTGAGAGAGAATTGAGCAAGGAAATAGGTTGATAATCATTTACACCTTCAGGAGATGGCTTTTTTGGGACTAGAGTAATAAATGAATTATTTATGTTTTGTAGCTGAACTTTATTGTCATAGAAATCTTTGCAAAGCCTGTAGAAATCATACTTAATAATATGCCAGCACCTTTTTATGAAGTGACCGTTAAAACCATCCGGCCCCAGGGCTTTATCAATAGGCATGTCCTTCACAAGTTTATCAATTTTGCCATTAGTAAACCTCATCACAAGCATTTCCATACTATGCAAAGGAATGATCAACTCTTGAAAATTAAAAAGCATTACTGGTAGAATAGTTATTCCCAATCTATCTCTAAAAGAGTCCCATAAAACAGCCGCCTTTTCATGATGCCTTGTAGGAATAGTATCATCAGACGTGACTAACTGAGTGATTGTATTTATTGTGTAACTCTCAGTGGCAAAGGCATGAAAGAATTTTGTATTCTCATCGCCAAGTTTTACTCAATGAATTGTGCACCTCTTTTTCCAATAGATTTGCTTATAGTGAATTAACCGAAGGAGATGCTTCTTTATAATAGATCTGAAATTCCACTCTGGTCTATTTAAAGGTCGTTGTTCCTCCAGACCATCCATATGGTTTATGACCATGTTACAATGCGAGATTAGGATGGATAGATGTGAGATACTCTTACTCCAAATTTTAAGTCCACGCTGTAGAAATTTGAACTTCGCTGAGAGAACCATGCCCTCATTGGTAAGATGACAAGGTAGATTCAAGTCGTATGCAGTAGTATCAAAGAAACCTAGGTGATTTGTCCAATAGTTCTTAAAACGGAAGATTTTAGCCTTTGGAATAGCAGTTTGGATAGAAACCACACATGGAACATGATCAGAATTATTTCTAGTGAGTGGTTTGACCATTGTACAAGAGTAGGTTATTGTCCAATCCACTGAAGTAAAAACCAGTCCAGCTGGTCAAGAAGCGGGATTTGTTGCATATTACTCCATGTGAAAGATCATCCTTTAAGAGGGAGCTCAATTAAGCCTAGTTGGCTAATAATTCCATTGAATATAAAAATGTCATTCATGTTTCCTGTAGCAACATGAAAATTAATTAAGCTAGTAAAAATTATTAATCAGCTAATCAATCAGATAATCAGTAATTTTGCTTAATAACCAATGTCATGCGTAAGTAAACTAAAATGCTAGAATAGCAAAAAGTAAGGATTTTTGAGAATTGCCGTTAGACCCGCAGACGAGGTTATCACTCATCGATATACCTGATTTGTCCGGGGCCAAATTGGCACCTCTCGCTAGACTCTGGTAGGATTGTAGGTATCCTTAGCGAAGCTCAAATAGTACCAAGCATCCCTTAATAAACCAGTAAAGGACCAAGGGTAGAAAAGTAAAAATTGACCACAGTAAAAGAGGATAAGGGCAGCCACAGCCGAGAGCTAGCTAGTGCACAGCTCATTCATCCCCCAGTGCCACTCACTCCAGACCAAGTGCAAGAAACCATAGCCAAGCCCCCAAAGCACAGCACATACATTCCCCATTTCTCTACTCCAACCGAGGCACAACCAGTCCATTTCCCCCATTCCACACTCCCACCAAGAGCAAGAGAGCAAGCTCAGGAGGAGAGTCCAGATCGAAGCAAAGCAAGAAGAGAAGGCTAAGGAGAGGGAGGACCCAGAAGAGGAGCAAGAGGAGAAGGCCTAAATCAAGGAGATTAGGATCTCGGCCACCTCTTCAGCAACCTCTACTCCCATCACCATCCCTCAACATCACCATTTCCCACATCAGCACTAGATCCATCATCATCAAAGGTGCACAAGCTAGCCTTTTTATTTGGATTTAGGAACATCATTGCATGAAGGAAGAAATAGACTAGCTAGTAGTACTAGGGTTTACCATAGTCTCAATGGGGGTAATACCCTAAGGGCTGCATAGAGTGTGCCCAACAACCACCACGCACTCCCCAGCGTGCAGGCTTTGCCGGATGCCGTCACCATGCCTCAGAACCTAGAGCACCACACCCCTCCCCCAAAAATCATCATTGACCCATGTTCAGCACTAATCCATAACAAGAGTTCCACTGATGAACTCAAATAGCCTCACACAACTTATCTTTAGATTGAGAATCTTACCCACCCCTCCAGCAGGTCTGTCAGCTTCTCTTCATGAATCCATGGAGTGCCACCATCACCATTATAGCATCCCTGGAGCCTGTTACGAAGAGCTTGCAAAGGGCTAAAAACATGGTGAAAAGTGAGAAAGAACGCAGGAAAAGTACAAAAAAGCAGCTATATTTGACACAAGACAATCAGTAAAATGGGGGACAATCAAGTGATAGAAACCATAGAGAAGAGCTAGCAACGCCAAGGACCAGAGGGTGGGGGTCGGGGCGTGGCCCAAGCTCGGCGCACAGCAAGGGGGAGGGGGCCGAACACTGTGTGGGGGGCGACGATGGAGGCCAGAGCCGGTGTAGGTGGGGTCGGCCTCAGAGCCGATCGAGACCATGGTGGGTCACTGGCGGCAGGCCAAGCAGCATCAAGCTGGTGTCGGGGCGAGCCGAATAGAGGGGAAGAGGCAGGAGTAGGAGGCGAAAAGGGGCGAGTAGAAAGAGGGAGAGAGGAAGGGAAGGAGGCCAACAGTGGCCGAGCCGGTGGCTGGCTGCGCCAAGGCAGGGAGAAGGGAGAGGGGGAGGAGAGTGGATCTGGAAGAAAGGAGAACAGAGGAAGAAGGTGAAATAGAGAAAGCCAGGGAGTGTTTGGCCGAAAGAAAAAAAATGAGGGAGGAGGAAAGGAAAAGAGAAAAAAAGAGAAGAAGGGAGAAAAGGAAAAAAGGAAGAGAGAAATAGAGATGGCAACGGGTCAGGTCGGGTTCGGGTTTTACAAAACCCAACCCAACAGAAAACCCAAATTGGAAAACCCGACCTGAACCCGAATACCCTATCGGGTAAAAAACTATACCCGAACCTGGCGGCTATCCGACGGGTTTATGCAGTACTGCAGTACCTTCAATACAGAAAC
The DNA here is from genome assembly GCA_036346275.1 of Otatea glauca. Classification (NCBI taxonomy): domain Eukaryota; kingdom Viridiplantae; phylum Streptophyta; class Magnoliopsida; order Poales; family Poaceae; genus Otatea; species Otatea glauca. The sequence goes on along the minus strand of CM070721.1, from coordinate 36,445,314 downwards.
TATGAAATTCACAACTATACAATCACAAATCACATTTAATAAAGAGTAAGTCAGCAACTATTATACAAGCAATATATATAGTACAACCATACAATCAATAAGTCACAAATCACATTAAATGATTCATATCACAACCCTAGTTCAGCTGTTGGAATCCAAATATCCAAAGTCACAAAGTCACAAACCGATTAACCATACAATTGGGTTAGGAATTGAGGGAATTGGGGAAAATTGAGGATAGCTGGGTAGGAGTTCGGGTAACCGACGGATACCCATGGGTAGCAATTTATATCCGACCCCGACCCGAACCCTCGCGGGTACTTGATCTACATAACCCACGGGTAAAAATTCATACCCGAATCCGAACCCTTCGGGTGCATGACCCGCGGGTACCCGAACCCGCGGGTCTGATTGCCATCCCTAGAGAGAAAAGAGAAAAGAGAGAAGAAAATGAGAGGAGAGGAGAAAAGAAAAGAGAGGAAAAAATAGGAAGATGTTCGTGACCGTCGTGAATCGCGTTAAATTTATTTAAACGTCGCAGTCCGTCAAAAAAATTATAAAGAGAACAAACAGCCATGATTAATTAAATATAGAGTTATATAAAATTTGCAATTGCTATAATAGCTAAGAATGGGGAATAATATGTTAAATCGGAATCACAAACAAGGAGTTTAATTAGCATCATAAAATAAAATTGGTGTTAAATTAAAATTCAAGTCGTGAAACCACCTTAAATTAAAATACGCCACAGTAAAATGTGACTAATTAAGAAATTTTAATCTAATTGAGCATCACATCCATGGTAATTTTAATGCTGGAAGGTTGGACGTTAAAAAACACGCAATAATGTAACTGTTACTTGGAGTTAATACCCTATGATTTTAGGAACTGAACTGAATCTAGTAGAAGGCCACTTTCCAAATACAAGTGAGGCCAAGTATATCAATCCTAATTCAGGAAAGCTTCTTTTGAACATATTTGTTAAATTGCTTTTAAATGTTTTCATATATATGTGATATCATTAATGCATGGGAAAAATATCTTCTATGATGAAAATCTAAATCAGTTGTGGTTGTTAAAATGGCATGGAGTTGAATTTTTGAAATGGTATGTTGATGAAATGTTGAAGCAATGTTGGGAATTGTTGATTTGTGAAAAGGGCAGTGGCGTATTTCTATGTATGGTGGGTAGAGGGCACCGATGAGAAGGAGAATAGCCAGTAGGGTCCTCTACATAGGCTAGAATATAAGATCAAACAACTACACTCGGGCAATGAGCTATAATTACAGTACCAAACATAGTGTGTGAAATCGGTCAGAAAAAGTTATCTTAGAAAGGTGTTATGATCTCCACATTGGGGGATAGGTAGTTAACTAGGAGTGTGAAGCTGGGTATGCTGGAAGTGCTAGTGACCGACACGAAATCAGCTGCAGTTGATCAGACACTATATTTAAAACCTAGGGTAAGTATTAGTGCTGCTGCGGTAATATGGTAAACTGGTACGCTGAGGGTATGTGGGGAACAGTCGAGGACACCACTATCTGTTGGCTACCGGGGATGGAGATCTAATACTGGACTAGTGATAAATATTCTGGGATCTCACGGGATGTGGTCACTATGGGTAAAGTGGTACAAACCTGCGTAGTGTCAAAATCATGAATTCATACCTGTCTCCTGGATCGGAGGCTACGAAAGCGAAGTCTGCCTCATATACAAGTGCTAGTATGTTTTCGTAATTAAAATACAGAACTCTTAAAGAAAACCCAAAACCTAATTTCTGCGAAAATGGATTTTGAGGAAATGAGAACATTGGATGGATATGAGAGGAAATTCATTCATTGCATTTGCTATTATTGCTTGCTGTGTACTTTTGTACTCATTCTTGCTAAATCCCCCTATGCTAGAAAATGGCTCCGGTGTTCAAACGTCTGGTTGGTTTGACGAGGCGGCTGAGTTCTACCAGGAGGGATAGAAGGATGGGTAGCCATGCATCGACTTCGTCAGTCTTTTGTGTAATTAGTATCCATGTATTATATTTTTATTGTACTTGGATCATATGTATAATTATGGTACTGGACATATAGCCTGCATGGCAATGGGCTGTAATAAAATTTCAATTCAATCTGTAATATTATAGGTTCTCCAATTAATTTCCCCTCCCACCAAATCTCTCCACTTCTCCTGACGTTTTTCCCCTGGTCCCAACCGAGCTACTCCCTGGTGATTTCCCCATTGCAGCCCACCCGAGCTCCTTTTTCTTCTCCTGGCACCCGAGCTCCCCCTTCTTCTCCTGGCTTCCAAAGACATCACCTCTCCCTGGATCTCCATCCAGCAGGCTCCTCCCTTCTTCCTCTTGGTGGCGCCTCCCCCTCCCTCTCCTCCCTCTTGGTTAGCAAGGGCAGCAGCAGCAAGGGCAGCAAGCAGCAATCTCAAGCAGCAGTTTTGCCCCCTTTCTTTCTACCTTTGGGGTAAGTGGATTAAACTTTTTTTTGGTTCTTGCTATGGTAATGGAGGTCCTAGCAGGTGGGGACGGTTCTTGGGTTCTTGGATTTGGGGATTTTGGAGGGGAAATGGCTATAAGGTTGGAGGGAGCACTGTTCAGTTTTTGAGCTGTGCGCAGACCAGTTTTGCGACTGTGTTTTGGGCAATAAAGAATCATTTTCTAAGTATTTGTCTGTAGCGAAAGTTGTATCTCATGTTCTTAGGTTTCATTAGAGTTTAAGAACACAAAATTCCATTCAGCCAATTAAAAGTTATGACCATTTTAGTGCAGCCTGCTCTGATTTAGTTCGTGTTGGTAGCTGAGATTATGAACTTCTGTTTAGAGCTATTTTCAAGTCGAATTAGTATTTTTGGTTGCCTGAAAAAAGTTGTGAAATTTCCTGTAGATCACGAAAATATCCTCTTTTGCTTGATTTTGGTTCAGGAATCAAACTTTATGCTATTTTGAAGTTACTACCCTAAAGCTGCAATCTGCTGAAAAATTCAAAATCTGAACTGAAACTAAAAGTGCAAGATGAGGACTTTAGGCTCAGTTTCAGAATGAATGGCTAGGGGTTAATTGTAGGTTATCCTCTTGTGGTCATTTAGAGCCCAAGAACTCAATTTTTAACTTAGCCAATTAAAAGTTATGCCCATTTTAGTATAGACTGTCCTGAGTTAGGTTTAATATGTGCAGTCTCTGTTCATCTGTAATCTTGGAATTTTTTGCACTTATCCTGAATGAATGAATATAGGGAAATGGTATGTTATTCTTTTATGGTCAATTAGATCACAAGAACACTCATTTTGGTTAAACCAATCAAAAGATATGGTTGTTTTAGTAAACACTATCCAGACTGAATGTTTAACACATGTAGCCTCTGTTCATTTAAATTCTGGGACTGTTTGAGGCATATTTTGAGTGGTTTGCTGTATGGTAATGGTAAATTATCCTCTTGTGGTCATTTTGAGTACAAGAACGCAACGTTTGGCTTAGCCATTTGGAAGATATGCCCTTTTTAATTCCTGCTGCCCGGAATTCCAATTGTTGGAATTGGGGTTGTGTTGAGTTTGGGTTTAGAAACGTTATGTGGGGTACTAATCTATATAGTCTTTAACTGTATGAGTGTAAATGTTATTTTTTCAGGTTGAGTAGCTTCAGGAGTGCCTTCAACCTCCCGCCACCCCACTCCTCGCGGTTAGATGCAAGTGTATCACTAGTATGATGCTAGTATATCGATTTCTTGCTAAGCGTTATAAGTATGTTTATATTGAAAGATTTTGAAATGGTTGTGGTTAATGCATGTTGTATTATATGGGTAAAAGAGAAATGCTATATGAGGATGAATTTAAAGGTTATGTTAATGCTATTGGTTGACTTGATGATGATGGTTAGATTTATATTCATGTTGATGGAGATGTGAATGTTAAAATAGAATGCATTTGCCCTTTTATTCATTCATTTTATTTCATTTGTGCATTCATAAGAGAAAAGGCGACCCATGTTGATGTGGGCCTCTGTGCTCACCCGTAATGAGCACGAAAGTCCTACCTCGTAGTCCCATTCACCGAGGTGAATGGGAGCGAGACAGTAAGAGTAGGCCCCTCCACGGGATGGAAGGGAATGAGAGGGTGCACACCGACAGGTGTGCACTCAGCAATACCGGTATGTGCTATGAAAGGTGCATTCATGAGCATACATGTTGCATTGCATCTTTAATGATGATTCTTGTGTTAAATGGTAATGTGTAGAGTTGGGATAGAGTCGTGGACTCATCCGAAGATATTATATGAGGCTTGTATGAGTCGTTGACTCATCCAAAGAGTTTAATGAGATATGTATATTAAATGAGTAATGAAGTGAAGGTGGTAACCGCCGGTGATATCATTGTTTATGGACTTGTTGATTGGTATAAGAAATGTGTATATGCTATTGCTTGAAATTATTAATTGGATAATTATGTGTGGATATGATACACTTTGCTGAGTTTTGAACTCACACTTGTTTGTGTTGATTTATTTTAGGTACCTCCAGAGTGGCATTTTGGGGAGAAGGGCTAGCACCACTTCACTCACATTGATCATCATGTAGTTAGATTAGTTGCTATACCACTTTTAGAAATGCTACTATATTAAAGAACTTGTTCTTTTGGTTGGTTAGCTTGTAAGTGGCTTGATGGCATGATGGTTTAAATTCTCGTATCTTTGGTTATGGGGTGGCTATACTCTTAATTCCTCTTTTGCTTCATGGTGGTTTTTTTTGGGGTAGGCTTACTCATCCATGATATATATGTTGCTTAGTTGGATATCCTGTTGGGCAATGTGTATGTTTTACATATTGAAATTTGTCTTTAGTCTGCTGAGTGGATGTCCGAGTTTTAGGGGAGGTGCTGTCAAAATTTTTTAGTTGATTCGGCAACCTACTAGTATGTTAGTTGCTTTGCAATGTTTTTTTCTTTTCGTCGGATGTTGGGTGCTGTTGAGGGTGTGACATCCAGGGCATGTGGGTTGCCGGGGTGTTACAGTTGGTATCAGAGCGGGCATTAGGTCCGTGGTGCTTGAACTTAGTGTTATACCATAGGGTTAACTAAAACTTTGATTTTGGATAATCTAGAAATATGGCCTAGGTACATGTATTCTTCAAAATCTTGTCTTAGTTAAATAACCTTCAAACTTGACGTAGGTTAACTAAGTAATTAAAATTTTGACACACCTTGGGGCGCAGTAGGAAGGGTATGGTAATGCATTGCATGGCGCTTTAATATTCTATTTGCTTTATGATATTGATAGATGAAAATTCTAGTATGTTGTTGTTGTTGAATTGTGACTTGTGCTGATGTTAGATTCCTGGTTATTCCTTCGACGGTTTTTGGTAATGGGCTTCGTTGGGTATCGTGGGTTGCCTTGTGAAGAAGATTATTGTGTTGTGCATGTGGTTGTTGTTCTCTTCATTTAAAAGAAGTAATTGAAGTTTTGATATAAAACTTAAGTCGTGTGGATTTTGGGTGTCAAAGCTTTATCAGAAAAGAATTGGTTGATCATTTGGTTTTTCCCCCTTTGCATCCATCTTCGTGGAAGTTGAAAAAAAATTGAGAGTTGGTTGAGGAGTTGTTCCATGCCGAAGTTTGGGAATTTGAGAGTCGAGTTCTCTTGTGATTTATGGTTGGATTTTCTGGAAAGAAAATGTTTATTGGTGTTGTTTATGCTTAAGAATTGTTGTTGGGGTCACACCAATTATTCCAAGGGCAGGTGACCCACAAAGATGTTTAAAACTTTAAGTCTGTGATGCATAGTTAGGAAAATTGAGTCAATGTAAGTTACCAATGTGGTTAAAGTGAATTTGCTGGTTGGTTAATGCTAACCTAATTTATTGTGTTGGTAGGGAAAGATTAATCGAGATGGTAAGTGATTCTGAAGTGAAAGTTGATGAGAGTTTATTGCAATTCGTTGTGAGCCACGGAATTAATTGGAAGTACGAGATTGTGCTCCTGTAAGGCTTGTATTGATCCCGATTGAGAAGTTCTAAAATATTTTGTTTGATGAATTCATTAGAGCAAGGTGATGGTGTAAAGTCCTGGAGTGTGATGGTGTAAAGTCACGAGGGTTGTTGGTCTATGTTGCATATGGGTTATACAAAAGTATTTGTTTATCATGCCAAAATAAATGTTGAAAACATGTGTTCTAAGTTTGTAATAGATAGTTGTATGGTTGATGGTTCGTTTTGGTTAGTAGATCAAAAGGAATTGTTGACGTGCGTCTTATGTTGAATTAACTGTTAAGTTAATTGGTTGAAGAAGTGATGACGTGGTTCTCCTTGTTGATTGTCATGATATAGACTTGGTTAGGGCGTGATGATACTATGACCAGTGATGGTTATATGAATAAGAGAAGGTAATTAAAGGAAGATTGGGTTTTGTAAATTATTTTGAAACCTGTTGGGCTTTTCGGGATACCCTTGGTGAATATGAAACCTTTAATGGCAAGCGTATTGGGAATACTAGAAATGGTGGGATACGAGGGGAACCTTCTTTTAAGGGTTTATGGATTCAATTGGTCGTATGGCCTTTTAGGATGCATGCCTTTGGGTTAAGGCGTTTTAATTAGTGTGCAATAGAACTCCCCTATTTAAGTTTGCATTGTGACAAGTTGAGGAGTTAGCTTTGATGATTGAAATTGAGGATGAAAGAATGTTTAATTAGGAAGAAATTTGTTGATGGCGTTTGAGATGCTTCATTTCTTTGAACCATGCCAATTTTTTTGTCTTGGCTAAGTTATTTAGCTTAAGTCAGGAATGTGGGATTTACACTTAAGAATGCATTTTGGATCACGCCCCTTAGCATACAAAACGGATTAACTTTGGAAATACTATTTGAAGGGAACACCTATGGACATGAAGGATTGTGTTGGAAGCTCTTGAGCTGAAAATCCTATTTGTGATCCTATTTTGTCTAGAGTTGGATTTAATTGGAAATGTATGTGGTATTTGTGAATATTTAAAAAAATGTAAATCTTATGAATGTTTCATAAGTGATTTTTGATGGGTAAGTGGTTTTTATTGGGAATAAGTTCCCCTTTCTTTTAAGAGAAAATGAGGGTGATTGTGTGTACAATTGTTGATTTAAGAATCGGTTTTCTCTTCCTAAAATGTTGATTTTGTTTAATTGTGAGAGGATTTGCTTTGGTGAAAGCGAGCTGTTTTATTTTGGTTTTATGGGGGGCTTTTGTCAAAGATTTGCGTGGGGTTCCTCTTTTAATTTGAGTTCCTCCCCGATGCGAATTTTATAGTATTGAGTTTTTCCTTTGCATTCTGGCTTGAGAAAAGAAGATGAGTGATCATTGGATTATGTTGAGTTTCTCACCAAGGTGAATTTTAGCGCGTTGGGTTCAAGGTGATGTATGTGGTTCATTTGGTTCAAGAGAATGGTATTTTTCCTATTCTAGCCTGATTTAAGAATCTGAATATTCATGGTATATTGTTGAGTACGCTAAAGGATTATACTCTTGGGCGTGATTTTGAGTGAAGTATGAGAGGGCGAGACCCTCTTAGGAAGAGAACCGTTTGTGGTTTGGTAATGATCTGTGATCCTGGCTTGGGCTAGGTGTTGACCATTAGTGGTTTAAGGGTGGATCATGATGGAGGTTTTTGATGTCTTAGTCCAAATTTTTGTTGGGAGTATCGTTGGGTTGTGGTGAAGGTGACAGCAATGGATGTAAAGTATTCTACATCGTGGTTTACGGTTGGAAAGGAAATTATGCCAAAGTGGGCTATTTCCTTCGATGGCATTGGTTTGTTCTGGTCCTTTTGTTAGAAAGGTCAATTATTTGGGAGAGATGAGAATCTATGTTATAGGCTCTTTGGGGTTCAAGTTTAGAACTAGGGTGTTTAAGCGATGGTATGAGTGATGGGTGGAGATATGTTTTAGAGAGGTATTAGAATAAAGAGCCTTATGTCTTCTTGTTGTCATGAGTAAGTTGAATCGTGGTAGAGAGGTCGGGAGAGAAGATTAAAGTTTTGTGATTGAAGCTGAAGCGGGAGTTGGAAGTTGAGTTTAGAGGATAATACTCTATTCTTTTGTATAGAATCATTGGTAAAAACAAATAGTGTGTTTCGGTGCCAAAAGAAAAGCATGGTCTGAGTTACGTGGGGTGTTGCGATGTTGGTATATTATGAAATCTGGCCTAATGATTGATTATGACTGAGTTATTGGTTGATTATGGATTATGATTGGGTATGCATTGAGTGTGCGTGTTGGAGTCTCACTTGTGTGAGAAGTGTCGCGAGTTGTTTAGATTAAGTGTAAAGATGTCTAAATCCCTTGTGGACTTTGTTTCGTGTAGTTGACGTGCTGGGAATTCGGGGTCGAATTCCTGTAAGTAGGGGAGAATATAATATTTTAGTTTCTCCAATTAATTTCCCCTCCCACCTAATCTCTCCATTTCTCCTGATGTTTTTCCCCTGGTCCCAACCGAGCTACTTCCTGGTGATTACCCCATTGAAGCCCACCCGTGCTCCTTTTTCTTCTCCAGGCACCCGAGCTCCCCCTTCTCCTGGCTTCCAAAGACATCTCCTCTCCCTGGCTCTCCCTCAGCAGGCTCCTCCCTTCTTCCTCTTGGTGGCGCCTCCCCCTCCCTCTCCTCCCTCTTGGTCAGCAAGAGCAGCAAGCAGCAAGCTCAAGCAGCAGTTTTCCCCCTTTCTTTCTCCCTTTGGGGTGAGTGTATTCAACTTTTTTTTGGTTCTTGCTGTGGTAATGGAGGTCCTAGCAGGTGGGGACGGTTCTAAGGTTCTTAGATTTGGGGATTTTGGAGGGAAAATGACTATAGGGTTGGAGGGAGCACTGTTCAGTTTTCGAGCTGTGCACAGACCAGTTTTGCGACTGTGTTTTGGGCAATAAAGAATCATTTCCTGAGTATTTGGCTGTAGAGAAAGTTGTAGCTCGTGTTATTAGGTTTCCGTAGAGTTCAAGAACACAAAATGCCAATCATCCAATTAAAAGTTATGACCATTTTAGTGCAGGCTGCTCTGATTTAGTTCGTGTTGGTAGCTGAGATTTTGAACTTCTGTTTAGAGATATTTTCAAGTCGAATTAGCATTTTTGGTTGCCTAAAGAAAGTTGTGAAATTTCCTATAGATCAATAAAATATCCTCTTTTTCTTGATTTGGGTTCAGGAATCAAAAGTTATGCTATTTTTAAGTTAGTACCCTAAAACTGCAATCTGCTGAAAAATTCAGAATCTGAACTGAACTTAAAAGTGCAAGATGAGGATGTTAGGCTCAATTTCTAAATGAATTTATAGGGGGTAATTGTAGGTTATCCTCTGGTGGTCATTTAGAGCCCAAGAACTCAATTTTTAACTTAGCCAATTAAAAGTTATGCCCATTTTAGTATAGACTGTCCTGAGTTACGTTTAAAATGTGTAGTCTCTGTTCATCTGTAATCTGGTAATTTTTGGCACATATCCTGAATGAATAGCTATGGGAAAATGGTATTTTATCCTTTTATGGTCAATTAGATCATAAGAACACTCATTTTTGTTAAACCAATCAAAAGATATGCTTGTTTTAGTAAACACTATCCAGACTGAATGTTTAACACTTGTAGCCTCTGTTCATTTCAATTCTGGAACTGTTTGAGGCATATTTTGAATGGTTGGCTTTATGGTAATGGTAGAGTATTCTCTTGTGGTCATTTTGAGTACAAGAACTCAACGTTTGGCTTAGCCATTTGGAAGATATGCCCTTTTTAATTTCTGCTGCCCGGAATTCCAATTGTTGGAATTGCGGTTGTGTTGAGTTTGGGTTTAAAAACGTTATGTGGTGTAATAATCTATATAGACTTTAACTGTATCAGTGTAAATGTTATTTTTTCAGGTGGAGTAGCTTCGGGAGTGGCTTCAACCTCCCGCCACCCCACTCCTCGCGGTTAGAGGCAAATGTATCACTAGTATGATGCTAGTATATCGATTTCTTGCTAAGCATTATAAGTATATTTATGTTGGACGATTTTGAAATGGTTGTGGTTAATTCATGTTGTATTATATGGGTAAAAGAGAAATGCTAAATGAGTATGAATGAAAGGTTATGTTAATGCTATTGGTTGACTTAATGATGATGGTTAGATTTATGTTCATGTCGATGGAGATGTGAATGTTGAAATAGAATGCATTTGCCCTTTTATTCATTCATTTCATTTTATTTGTTCATTCATAAGAGAAGAGGCGACCCATGCTGATGTGAGCCTCTGTGCTCACCCGTAGTGAGCACGAAAGTCCTACCTCGTAGTCCCATTCACTGAGGTGAATGGGAGCGAGACAGTAAGAGTAGGCCCCTCCACGGGATGGAAGGGAATGAGAGGGTGCACACCGACGGGTGTGCACTCGGCAATACCGGTATGTGCTATGAAAGGTGCATTCATGAGCATACATGTTGCATTGCATCTTTAATAATGATTCTTTTGTTAAATGGTAATGTGTAGAGTTGGGATAGAGTCGTGGACTCATCCGAAGAGATTTAATGAGGCTTGTATGAGTCGTTGACTCATCCAAAGAGTTTAATGAGATATGTATATTAAATGAGTAATGAAGTGAAGGTGGTAACCGCCGGTGATATCATTGTTTATGGACTTGTTGATTGGTATAAGAAATGTGTATATGCTATTGCTTAAAATTATTAATTGGATAATTATGTGTGGATATGATACACTTTGCTGAGTTTTGAACTCACGCTTGTTTCTGTTGATTTATTTTAGGTACCTCCAGAGCGGCATTTTGAGGAGAAGGGCTAGCACCACTTCACTCACATTGATCATCATGTAGTTAGATTAGTTGCTATACCACTTTTAGAAATGCTACTATATTAAAGAACTTGTTCTTTTGGTTGGTTAGCTTGTAGGTGGCTTGATGGCATGATGGCTTAAATTCTCGTATCTTTGGTTATGGGGTGGCTATCTTTTATATACTAATTGGAGGCCCTCGTAGAAGCCCCCATATTAATCAGAAAATGCTAGAAATTCCCACGTTAATCTAAAAAAATAAAAATTACTAGAAAATCCCACATTATTCTAAAAAAAGAGAAAATCTTGGCCGTCCAATCTCCTTAATCATTTTTATCCGTGGCTTAGATCTATTTATCTATTCATAAGAGATATATGGTAAATCAGAGGAGTACCACATGGAAGGGAGTTTTGCTTTCCTTATCTACTCGCCATCTTCAAGGGCTTAAAAATAGACACTAGGTTTGTACGGCATCTCTTCATATTTGACATGCAGGTAGCCAACTCAAAATCGGAAAGTGTTTAACCAGGACACGTCAATGGCTTCTGCACAACATGTTAGACTAAGTCCCCACATTAATCAGAAAATGCTAGAAATTCCCACGTTAATCTAAAAAAATAAAAATTACTAGAAAATCCCACATTATTCTAAAAAAAGAGAAAATCTTGGCCGTCCAATCTCCTTAATCATTTTTATCTATGGCTTAGATCTATTTATCTATTCATAAGAGATATATGGTAAATCAGAGAAGTACCATATGGAAGGGAAGTTTTGCTTTCCTTATCTACTCGCCATCTTCAAGGGCTTAAAAATAGACACTAGGTTTGTACGACATCTCTTCATATTTGACATGCACGTAGCCAACTCAAAATCGGAAAGTGTTAAACCAGGACACGTCAATGGCTTTTGCACAACATATTAGACTAAAAATCCTAATACAACATGCATGCAAATATCTCCGAGTGAAACTTAATGCATACAAAAATTGCTGCAGGTGACAAATGCTTAGTTAATTACAATTCATAATAAAATAGATTTTGGTACATACAAAAAATACAAATTCAGAGTTCAATTTATGTTATAAATTTTAGTAATGATGGCTAAGGTTGTTTTCCCAATTAATGTAAGAATTTCTAGATTTTTGTTCTCCTATTAATCAAGGTGGTAATTTATTAGTGTTTGTCCCTCTAGAATTAATAATTAATATGTATATAAAGCTTTACTTTCAGACTAATCCAAAGTTTTAGCATCCATGAGTATTAAGTTCATCTTTTTTTTTTTGCTTTGGACTCCATACTTTGTGCACGCATGCATCCGGCTATGTGCACATGCATGCCTTTTTTTGGTTAGTTTCCTATATAAAAAAGACGAGAAGATATTATTGCATACGTTACGGATTAGATCTATTTATAGTATATAGTAATTGGAGGCCCTCCTAGAGGCCCCCACATTAATCAGAAAATGCTAGAAATTCCCACGTTAATCTAAAAAAAGAAAAATTATTAGAAAATCCTACATTATTCTAAAAAATAGAAAATCTTGGTCATCCAATCTCCTTAATCATTTTCATCAACTGCTTAGATTTATTTATCTATTCATAAGAGATATATGGTAAATCAGAGGACTACCATATGAAAGGGAAGCTTAGCTTTCTTTATCTACTCGCCATCTTTAGGCACCTAATAAAGGAGCAATAATCTAAAAATAGAAAGGAAGATGAGAAGATATTTTTGCCTGCGTTACGAATATGATCTATTTATAGAAATTGTTGGCCGTGCAGGTGCACGGATCAATGACTAGTACTCTTAATTCCTCTTTTGCTTCATGGTGGTTTTTTTTGGGTAGGCTTACTCATCCATGATATATATGTTGCTTAGTTGGATATCCTGTTGGGCAATGTGTATGTTTTATATATTGAAATTTGTCTTTTGTCTGCTAAGTGGATGTTCGAATTTTAGGGGAGGTGCTGCCAAATTTTTTTAGTTGATTCGGCAACCTACTAGTATGTTAGTTGCTTTGCAGTGCTTTTTTTCTTTTCGTCGGATGTTGGGTGCTGTTGAGGGTGTGACATCCATGGCATGTGGGGTGCCGGGGTGTTACACAATCTCTAATTATTATTCTACTGCAACGCTTTGAACACGGTGTCCTAACTGATAAAATATCGAGTGCGCTCAATGTTTTGATTAGCTAGTATGCCAAGATTCGTGTAATTATCTTAGAGTAATGGCAGTGTTACTATCGTTACCCTGAGCTAATTATGCGGGTCGCCACATTTCCTCCGCTCCTATTATGATTATGCGTTGAACAATAAAATTAAAATCCCCAATAATGAGCCAATTATCATCATTTGAAATTTGCAAGTCCTGGAGCCAATTTATAAAAAGGGCACGATCTGGATTATCACATGGTCCATAAACACAAGTTAAAGTCCAGCTTTCTGAAGAATGTATTGAAGTGTATTTTACTGTCAAAGCAAATGGTAAATTATGTATCATTTGACCAGCGAGTATAGAGCTGTTCCATATAATCAAAATGCCTCCAAAAGCACCATTTGATTGAGAATAAACAAAGTGATCAAACCGCCTTGGGCAGAATTTTCTTATATATGAACTATCAAAACTTTCCTTTTTAGTTTCATGTAAACAGATGACATTACAAGCACTTTCATCGATTTTGTCCCTCAAAGAGCGCTATTTATCAGCTGAGTTTATTCCCCTGATATTCTATCAAAGTACATTCCAATTATGACGCATTTGACTCATTGATTAGCAGGAAGACCGATGAGCTATGAGAGGGGTACTGCATAGCCTTACCCCAACTTACAATGAAATAAGACATGAAATAAACAAAGCAGACGAAAGGAAACTGGACTTGAAGAAAGCACACTGATTCTTTATTCTGAATAAAAACTGACCGAAGATAGCATGATCAAAACTCAATAACTATGCTGTTCTGACTGTAAGTGCCGAACAATGTAACAAAGGAATTCAAAATTACAAGTAACCATAACCTGTTGCTATTATTGTAATTGTTCAACCAGCAAGAGCTTGAAATAGAGATTATTAAACCGACTATAAGTAAATTAACAATCTGACTAAGTATAAACTGAGATGACATGATAAAAGCTGGGACAGCAACAATTGGCCAACCATTCCAACATAGACTGCAACTAGGCTTCCACAGCTTCATCTTCATTCTGATTTGTCGGGTTCACCATTAAAGCATCAACCATCAACTCTGCAGGATCAACCTTGCAGAAATCTATACCAATGCGCTGTAGCATGGGAATTGGTAGGCCACGTGCAGGCTGCTGCTTAGCTGGGGAGGGAGAGTATTGAACACCTGTGATACGAAGCTGCACCAATTCTAGTCTGTCCTTGTGCTGAGATCTGCGTGCACTTTGACGAACTTTTGAAGTTACCAATGGGCAAGGAAGTCCCTTTTTCCGCTTCTTGCTTGGCTCAGAGCTTGGTGTTGTGAATGCAGTCATTGGTTCCTGATCCAAACTGAGATGTGGTCTTGAAGCGACTTGTGATGACTGTTCCTTATGTTCATCAAAGTTTAGGCACCTTACAACTTTGTGTTTCTTTAAAGGTGACTCCATAGCAAAATGAAAGACCTGAATTGATGGCGGGAGGTGGATGATCTCTTGTGGGTACAGCTTTGACCACTTTCCTTTTGCAGTAAGACACTCCACTTGTACTTTTATGAGTTGCCATGGCAAGGATAGAAGTCATGGCAAGCATGTTGGCTGCAACTTGATGCATAACAGAAGCTTCTTGTAGAGTTGGTGAAAGGATATATCTGTTTTTGGGTGTTCCAAAGGTGGGGAAAAAACTTACTACAGTCACTAGAAAACTGTTGGGCCGAGCTGCTTAAGCTAATATGCCAAGAGGAGGGTGATGGACCAATCTCTGGATTATGACCCACGAGGGCTAATTCAGTAGCAAAAGCAGAAGGGAATACCAAACTTGCAAGTGAATCAACAGGCTGTGTAGTACTGTCATCTTGGTCAAATCCCTCATAGCCACCATTATTATTGTTTGCCTGATTACCTTCGTGTGCTCCTCCATTGGCTTCATCTTGATGAACAGGCATAAAATCTCCATGAGCATTGATTCCTCCCCCCTCCCCTAGGAAAGCAAACATTGGATGAGGGTTTTCGTTGTTCGGGGGTAGAGGATCCTCCTCACCAAGATCAACATCTGGAAAGTCAGTGTGTAGTATATAGATCGGTACTTTCATGGTGATTCCATTACCTCCTAAATCAGATCCAATACTTGCTATATTTTCTACATTGCGGTAGTCCAATGGATAGCCGAGCAGCATGATCCAACAGACTGACATGAAGATGTTGTTGCGTACGTACATTGATAGTTTCATTGTGCTTGACGAAGACAACATGGTGGTTAGGTCCAAAAACATGATGAGGACTTCTACTCACCACCAAGTCACGTTGGAGTATGCTGCCAAACTAAAATAAACCAATGCCAAAGGGTGTAGGGAAGATATCCAGGATACGCACCAAGTGATTCTGTTGAAGGAAGGTCTTGATCACCTAACAAGCTGCTATATAGTCATCTCTGTTTATGGGAGGAACCATTTTCGCAACTGCAAAATCGTCATGTTTCCTCTGGATCATAGGGATGCTTACCTGTGATAACCTGGGGGTTATCAGAGTTAATAAAAATCATTAAGCAACTAAAATAAACAATAAAAGCAATATGCAAGATAATAGAAATGTAAGGATTTGAGGAGTGCCATCAGTCCCACAGTGAAGGTATCGCTCATCGAGGTACATGACCTGTCCGGGACCCAGGTCGACACCTCTCGCTAGTATCAGGTTCATCATTCAGCGCTTTTAGGCCTTACCTGGTACGGTTGCGGGTACCATTAGTGTTTTGAGCAAGAAATGATCGTAGTGCCTTTAGGACCAATAGCCACTAGTGAAAGCCCAAGGGCAGTGAGGTAAATATGGTAGCAATGGAGTAAATAAAGCCGGTGCATCACCAGCCGAATGCCAACCCTCAGCCAACTCATTTTCTTCTGTCCCCCATTTCACACTCCAAACCGAGAGGTAGCAAGAGCAAGCTTCCAGCCAAAGGAAGCCAAGAGGGAGTCCAGAAGGGTAAGGAAGAAGTAGCCTGAAGCAAGAAGATCGGCACTGCTTCCTCTTCGCTGACTTCAACCTCATCAGCACCCTATCCATCAACCGAACCCCAGGTGCATTCACCAGTAGAGTAGTCCGTAGATCGGGTTGTACCCCCATGGTCTCAGTGGTTGGGAAGCCATTAGGGTAGTATCTGTTATTTTCCCTTGAATAGAGCCACCCAACGAGCATCATAGACCCTCATTCAAGCATCAACCAGCAGCAAATGTAAATAAAAAATGTGTAGCAAATAAAAGATGGGTAGCAACCCTAGATGTATCAGTAGAGTAGAGAATGGAAGGAAGGAGCAGCTCTGGAAGAGGAAGCTCAGCCTAGGGAGTGGGGTCGGCACCGAGTAGAGGGAGAGGCGGCGGTGCAGCAGGTTGGAGCAAGGCCGGCTTCGTGCGTAGCATGGAGGTAGAGCCGTGCGGGGGAGGAAGCCTGGGGAGGAAGTCGGGTCAACGTAGGGCTGCACCAAGTCAGTGCTGCGCGGGGTGAGCCGACCGGCATCGAGCCGTGCGCAGGAGAATCGATCGGGCTGTAGGCGAGGAGCGGCGCCGCGCAAGTGCGCCAGCCTACGATCAGAGCCGCGCGCATGGCCATTGATCGGGAGGCGCAATCGGCTGGGAGTAAAGAGGGAGGCGCGAGAGAGGGAGGCGCAGGAGGAGGGTAGTTGGCTGGGAGAGTGAAGGAGGAGAGGAGGCTGTGGAGGGAAGTTGCGGCCAGGTGGAGTGGAGGAGAAGAGAAGCAATCGGCTCAGGTGGGAGAAAAGAAGAAGAGGAGCAGAAGAACCGAGCACGAGTGGTTGTCGGCCAGGAAAAGAGAAGGCAGGGGAAAGAAAGAAGGAAAAGAAAAGGAGAAGAGGAAAGGAGAGAAGGAAGAAAGGGAAAGAAAGAAAAACAAGGAGAAGAGAAGAAAAAGAAGGAAAATAGGAAAAGAGAAAAGAGAGAGAAAAAATGAGGTGAAAAGGGTAGGAAAAAATAATTCGTGCCGCGGACCGCGTTGATTTTGTTGATCAACTTGTGGATCGCGTAAAAATCGACAACTGGTATTAATTAAATAGTGCCAAGATAAAATTGTACGACAGATAAAAAATTGGTTGGACGCCAGAATAAATTATTCATATTAATTGCCCTAGTTGATGTTTTATGCTTTCAGGATCCGACCTGGGCATCCCAACCAACCAGATCCAATAAACGGGTGAGACCGATTGTATCAATCATAATCCAGGCAAGCTTTCCTTTAATCATGTCTTGTTAAATATTTTCAACTGCTTTTATGCTTATCTATATCATCACTACATGGAAAGACTTATATTGCAATTGGAAACCTTAAATTGGACTCGGATGGAAATATGGTTTGTGAATGAGTTGGTGAGATGGTAAACGGAATTTCGGAAATGATGTTTGGCTCATCCAATGAATGGAGCTGTGAATATGTTCGTATCTTTATGTATGGTGGGTCGAGGGCGCCGAAGAGGAAGTAATAGCCGACGGGGTCCTCTACATGGGTTATAATATACAAAGAGGAGTGTAAAGCTGGGTATGCCGGGAAGTCCCAGTGAGGGACATAGAAGTCAGCTGCGGTTGATTAGGCGCTATATTTAAAGTCTAGGGGAGTATCAGTGCTGCTGCGGTAGCATAGTATAACTGGTACACTGAGGGTAGGTGGGCAATAGTCAAGGGCACTACTACTCGTCGGCTACCAGGGTGGGAGATCTAATGCTGGATTGGTGATAAACGTTGTGGGGCCTCATGTGATGGAGTCGGTATGGCTAAAAATGATACGAACCTGCGCAAGGTTAAAATCTTGAATTCAAGCCTGTCTCCTGGATTGGAGGCTACGGAAGCTAAGTCTGCCTCATATATGAGCGTAGTAACTGTTTTCATATTTAAAATATCCAACCCTTAAAGAAAACCAAAAACCTATTTTCTGTAAAAATGGATTTTGAGGGAAGGTAAGAAAATGACTGGATTTAAGAGAAAAATTCATATATGCATTTGTTATTATGCTTGCTGAGTACTTTTGTACTCACTCTTGCTAAATCTTTCTGTTCTAGAGTTTGGCTCTGGTGCTCAAGTAGGCGGTTAGGTGGACGAGGCAGCAGAGTTCTACTAAGAGGAATAGAGGGAATGAGTAGCCATGTATCGGCTTCGTCAGTCTTTTGGTGTAATAGTATTTATGTTATATCATTTTATTTTACAGGGATCAGAAGTATATCTATGTAATGGACATATAGCCCTGTGTAACTTGGTTTGAATATATTTTCATTCAGTCTCTAATTATTGTTTTGCTGTAACACTCTGAACACGATATACTACCTAACTGATAAAACATCGAGTGCGCTCGATGTTTTGATTAGCTAGTATGCCGAGATTCGTGTAATTATCTTAAAGTAATGATTGTATAACTATCGTTACCCTAGGCTAATTATACGGTCGCCATGTTACCCAAGAGCGTTGTGGTCTTTCACTGGAGTCTTCAAGCTGGATTCCACGAGGAACAACAGGGTAAGGGTTTACTACAACGTTTGACATCCCGTTAGCTACAGCAGCCAGCGGCTCTCTGTTGGCAGGAGGTGAGTCGACAGGAACAAGACCCTTGCCGCCGTTAGATGAGTTTGCTGATTTTGATAGGAAGGTTGCAAGATCTCTAAAGCTGTTGAACATAGGTGGCTTTATATGCTGTGATAGATTCTCTGTAGATGTCATTTGAATCCAACTAGATATATCTTTTGAAGATCTTCCTGGGAAAGTGGCAAAACGTCTAACAAATTTCTGTTTAGATCTCTTTCTTGAGAAGCAATATGCTGCTCGGTGATCATAATTAAAACATATTCTGCAGTGAATTTGATTGGGGCACTGCCTTGAAAGATGTCCCACCTCTTAACATCTGCTACACGTATACTTTTTGGACTGTGTGTTTTTCTGAAAGTTCCTATTCAAATTTGAAACCGACTGCAGAATATCTCCTGAAAGATGTCGTTGTTCATTGAGAACAAAATTACCTGAACTTTTAATCTTTCCAGAACTAGGATTGCTCATTGAAAACCTTGAGAACACTGAATGCCTTTCTGTTGAGAAATCCATATGATTCCAGATTGCCGAGCGAGTCAAGTATATTTGATTTGATCTTAGAACGATGAGGAAATAGATTAACTTTTGGCCTATCAGAATGCCTACTTGGACGGGACAATGCAACAAAAGAAGATTTTCTTGTTTGCTCCCCATTCAAATGAGGAGACTTCATGTTCGTAGATTTCACAAAATCTGCAAATGAAAGTCTTGTCAGACAAAGAATAGAACCAACTGAATTCTGACTGAAAGACTTGCTGTTCTGAATATTATCCTGCACTGCAAGATGTGATCGCTTTCTATTCTGAACCAAAGGCAAGATGTGATCGCTTTCTATTCTGAACCAAAGTCCATTCTAAATCACATTCACAACACCAGCGATCATATTCTCTTCTCCAATTTGGTCTTCCATTACTCCAGAGTTGAAAATATAGTTTGAAATCTTTGCATTCATAGTTGCGCATGGAGTAGATAAGAAAGCCCACATGGTTAGAACAGACTGAGAATTTAAAAGAATTGCCTCGCAAATGAATGGTTAGCAATGAACCACTATGTGAGCATAGTTCTGTTTGAATCAGGGTCTTCCATATTAGTGGTCAGATCATAATCTTCATGATATGTAAGTATCTGCATGTCTGGCATATGGATAAACAAACGCTCTTTAGCTAGCATCCTATCATGTATGTCAAACCCAAATATCCTCCTGTTTGCTTCACATGAGGATAAATACCGTGATCTAATGTATTCAGCAATCTCATCGATCCCAGCATCTGCATTGCTAGTATCATGATCCTTTAGCCTCAGGGAACGCAGCAGTGTTGGCTTCAGTTCTGTTCTTTCGTTCAACACACAATGCCCCACTGGCTGGACCAGCAGACGCCGATCGATCAAGAGCACTGTCTCTATCATGAATAGATGACGTGCAATTACCCTGGTTGGTAACTGCATGCAAAGCCATCGTGACACAATCATATCCCTTTATGACATACTTAAAAATATATTTCACAAGGTTGTCTTATTAGGCAAAATTTCAAATACAATCAACTTTGTACCTATATTATCAATTTTGGGCAACTTTTTTTCGTATTTTCCGAAATGGCGTCAATACCCGGCAACTGACGCGACGGCAGGCCATAGCCGGCATGTGGTGCGCCGGCTATGCCATAGCCGGCATCCCACACGCCAGCTATGCCATAGCCGGCGCACCACACGCCGGCTATGGCCTG
The DNA here is from genome assembly GCA_036346275.1 of Otatea glauca. NCBI lineage: Eukaryota > Viridiplantae > Streptophyta > Magnoliopsida > Poales > Poaceae > Otatea > Otatea glauca. Next base: position 36,425,113 of record CM070721.1, on the reverse strand, counting down.
GGCCCGGCCGGTCGCGTCACGCGTCAACTCGCCAGCTTTGCACGTCGAAAGTTCTTTTGTTTGCATGCATTTCTTTGCTGATTCTTCGCATGCATGCATGATTTGTTTGCATGCATGTTTGTCTGCTGGTCGCTTCGCATGCTTCAGCGCAGAATAAATAGAGGGGAGGAGAAGCAGCTGGGAGTGTGCGAGTGAGAGGAGCTTGGCAAGCAGAAGAGAAAGAGGAGCTTGGCAAGCAGAAGAGAAGGAGGCGACTAGCGTTGGTAAGTTATTGTTAGAGTAATTACCTGGTTAGATTAATTAGCGTTGGTAAGTCATTGTTAGATTAATTACCTGGTTAGATTTATTCGTAATTACCTGGTTAGATTAATTAGCGTGGAGATGATACGTAAACTAAAGATGCTATTATAGTTAGTATATTAATTATTGCCTCATTCATGCATCTCATTTATACCTCATGTACGTAATCTCCGTTAGGAACTTAGTAATTATAGTTGTTTTATTATTTTTACATAGCAGCATACGTTTACTACTGAACGAAAAACTTTTATTTATAGACTAAAGTAGGAAGAAAAAATCACGAGTAGGAGCAAGTATGTGTAGTAGATAAACTAGCACATTTGGTTATGCTATATATCCCCAATAATTAGGCTTGAACTTAGTTGCATGCACATCACATAGCATGGTTAGTTAGATAAGATAGTCTCTAATTATCTTGTTAAATGTAAATGTTGTAACTATAATTCATGAGCGTAGTTTGAGTAATTATTCATGAACAAAAAAATTAATTTGTTCAGTAATTAATTTCAACCCTCGGTATAGTTAATCAGTTGTTAATTTTTGAAATATTTTTAGGTACCATATTCCACCTAGTCGTTGCACCATGAATTTTCATATTTACTACGGTGAACGGCCTGTCATATTGCACGAGAGAATAGTCACAGTGCAAAACTGCGAACACACATATAGTTCAAGTGATAGTCCATTAGACTTGAAAGGCTTTAAATCACATGTTATGAGCGTGTTGCGTTTGAGCCAGGAAACACATACAGTTTTCCTGGAGGCGGTGCGATCAAGGGAAGTTCCAAACAACAACTTCATTGTGCATACTTTGTTCGGACTGAGAAATAATAAGACTTGGTTATTGTATGCACGAAAGGCCATAGAGGGCGGGTTTCTGATGGGTGTTTATGTAAACATATTGCCACTAGAGGCGAATGCCGATGCTGGTCCTAGCGGTGAAATTTTAGGCCACCAGGGAGAGGGAGAAGTGGGCCAAGGACATGTGGGGGAGGGTAGTTCGGGTGCACACGAAGAAGAAGTACTTCCTTCTAAGGTAGATGCGACATGTATGGATGATGAGGCTAGTAGAAGCGAGGATGAAGAGGGCACTGACAACGATGACCCAGCTCCAGCAGTCCAGTATTTCCGTGGTAATGGCCTTCTGGAGTGTGGCATTGCTGACTATAATAACTTAGCTATGTGGGGTTACCAGAACAGCGACATCCAGATTGGGAAATGCTTCCCCAACAAGTTAGAGCTAATCCATTTCATCAGCAATTATGCTGTCATCACTAGAAGAGAGCACAAGTGTACCAGGTCGAAGCCCACTGAGTATGAGGTTAGGTGCACTAAGGCCCCTAACTGCCCTTTCTACGTCCGTGCTCACCAGCCGAAACACGAGCACTACTTTGTGGTGAGTCGGAACACACCTCATACATGCACGGAGGAGTCGATCAGAAGCATGAGCCACGTGGTCGATGCTAGATTCATTGTCCAACTAGTCGTGACCCAAGTTGGTTCAGATATTGGACTATCACCGAAATCGATTATGGAGCAAGTGCAGAGTAGAACAGGGATGCACATAAGCTACCTAACCGCGTGGCGAGCAAAGCAGAAGGCGTTGAAGATGCTTTTTGGATCATTCGAAGACTCATACAACTATGCCCTGAGGTTGCTGCAGAAGATATCAATGACCAACCCAGGGACTCAGTTCGCAATGGCGGACGAGCCTATTAAGCTTCAAGATGGTTCGTGCGGCACCACCTTAACGCTACGATTGGGGTATTCTGGGCTTTCGGACAATGCATTGAAGCTTTCAAGCATTGCAGGCCTGTCATTTGTGTTGATAGCACATTTCTGAGCGAGAAGTACTATGGCACCCTACTGACTGCGATCACGGCCGACGCAAACAACCAGATAATACCAATTGCCTATGCATATGTGGAGAGTGAGAACAGAGATAGCTGGTTGTGGTTCCTCACTTTGGTCCGAACGCGTGTCGTGGGGGATAGGCAGAGAGTGTGTGTTGTGTCCGACCGCAATGCAAGTCTTCTCCACGCTCTAGAGGTGCTGCATGGCAGCACGAACCCGTCTATAGCATGGGCTGATGTGGAGAGAAGGTGGTGCATGCGACACAAGGTCCCTAGTGAAGAAGTTCAAAGGGTTGTGCCTTCAGAACCAGCCTACCAAGTTTCACCATTATGACGACGAACATAGCGGAAGCCTTCAATAATGTCCTTAAGGGCGTTCGTGGGCTTCCGTTATGTGCCATAATAGAGCTGACGTTCTACACAACAGCAGACTATTTTCGAGATCGTGATCGTCTTTGCGACACCGGTCAAAGACTCAATTCTCAACCAAGGTTGAGGAGATCATCAGTAGTAGGAGGAGCAAATCTTTGTTCCACCGCACGAGGGTGTACGACCTCGGTAACCACATATTTGAGGTAATGTGCCACCGTAGGTACCACTCTGGCTACAGCGCTGGTGACACCGTCCAGCAATGTACTCTAGGCACGGAGGAGGTGGTGTGCTCGTGCAATAAGCTAAAATTGCATCATATCCCTTGCTGCCATGTATTCACAGCTTGCAGGGATATGGGAGGGAATGATTCATCTCAATACATATCGTCATACTACACAGTAGAAGCCCTTATGGGTACCTTATCCGTTAACACGACGAAAAGAGCCTGGGAGGCCTAGAGGGACAAGAATGCACGGTGATATGGATGCAGCTGATGCCGTGCAGGCGTAGAGGAAGTGCAAGATTTGCAAGCAGAGTGGACATGATCGGAGGACATGTCCTAATAAGCAGTATACGTATTTAGTAATTTTAGTATTGTATGCTATTGTATTCAGAACTGGATTTCTTATGTGTTGTATTGCACCGTCTTGTTTAACATCTGTTGCGTCCCTAATTGTATATGCTATCTTGTTGTTGTACCGATGATTTTTGTTGCACTAACCTATGCAGGTGGTATTTTCAGCATGGCTATCGGTGGTCTTCCCGAGCTTCTTCAGCAGCAGTACGATGATCATCATCGTGGGAGGATGATTTTCACGGGCACGCAGGTTAGTACTCTAATTGATTGGAAGAACGAACTCTGATTGAGGTTTGCACTGTTGTATTTATTGTTTCATATTATGAGTTTACATTGTCCTTTTGTAGATGGGTCCATTGCGTGCGCGAGTCTTTCACAAGATCAAGGCATTAGACCCCAGTTTCTATACGTGCCTAGCACGAGCTGGACTACTCCCATTCGCTCTTTTGATGGATGGGACTACTGAGCCATTACCGCGGGGTGGGGTGCGACACACAACTATCCCCACAATAGATGTGTCCCTGGTGACTGCCCTGGTAGATCGGTGGAGTCCTGAGACTCACACGTTCCACTTTTCCTTTGGAGAGATGACGATAACTTTGAAGGATGTGGCTATGATTATTGGGTTGCCGATCAGAGGTTGCCCCTTAGTGACTAGGCGGCCACGAAAGGATCAGTGGAGGGACTATGTGCAACAAAGGTAAACATATATGCTGCTACGTGCGTAATAGTTTTTGCTACGAATTAATCTCACATTCATTTGTTTCTGTTGCAGGTTTGGTCGTCCGTACTCGAGAAAGGACCACGGCCTCTCTTTGAAATGGTTTCATGAATTGCCAGAGTACGGGCCATGTCCTGAGGGCGCAGACGAGGGCACTATTTCAAGGTACCTGGAGGTGTACCTCTATGATTTATTTGGAGGGATCATGTTCTGCAACGCAGCGGGCGACTATCTGGAGCCACACCTCATCTTGTTAGCGCGTGATCTTGTCAAGCAACCGGATGAGGTCCCACAATATAGCTGGGGTTCCGCTGTGTTAGAAGCAACCTATAGAGGACTGTGTGATGCTTCCCATCGGGCCACCGCGAAGGGGTCAATCATAGGTTGTTTCCACCTAGTACAGCTGTGGAGCGGGAGTATCTTCCTATCTCTCGTCCTAGGGTGGAGAAGGCTATGTACCCAAAGGATATCTCTCAGGACGTGCCTGAGACCATGAGGCCCACGATGGGCTATAGGTGGATCCATGCTAGGTTGCGTTGGAGCCACCTCCAGGATCACATAAGCTACCCACGCGCTGGTAGTGATCTTGATGTCCTGACTTCCGAGCACGTGAGTTGGGATCCGTGGACACAGGGGAGATTTGCCGAGATCACAATGGGCGCACGCATCACATCGTTCTGTGTACAGGATGATCACCTATGGATGACTACGTGCTTCATTTTATTCCAGAATTCTGTGGAAATGTACTCCCCTGAGTGTGTACAGCGAAAGTTTCGATACCAGCAGGTAGTCCCAGTCCCCCCACCACGGGACGCAGGAAAATCACACTTGTAAGTTTAGTAGAATCATACGGCATTACTACATTACGATCATTCTTCCTTTTGTCAGTTCTAACCCTTCATACTTCTGTGCAGGAGGAGTGCAAAAGGAACGGGAGGCATGTTGGACTGGTCCACCGTCCATTGTGACCACATGCTGCGGTGGAACGAGTAGGCCGAAGCTTCCACCGTAGTCCCTACAGGGCCGTACGACCCTTCCTCCTACTGCGAGTACTTCTTGTGGTACCGTCCTCGCACACGTGCCACTCTACTCAGTGGTCACGTTGAAGATGCACTAAGACCATTCCCCGAGGACCGTTTCCGGCAGCTTCACATCCTTATTAGTACTTTGATGCATGCAATCCTAACAATTTCTCATAAACAATACATACTTACACGTGAACCTCGTTTTGTAGTCGCAGGAAGCGTACGAGATGCACACTCTGGTAGACTGCACGATGCGTGATGAAGGCGAGTCCTCCTCGGTTCGCAACAAGAGCAACCTACAAAGGTACTTCATGAGAGGAGGGTCAAGTATATATTTATATTTCGTGCTATCTACATCAAGTTCTTAATATGAAATACTACAATATACGTTGTCTTATTCCCAATGCACAGATAATTCAGCAGCAGAGGGTCACGTTTGGTTTCGGCTATCCGTTCTTTTGGTGGATGCCCACCTAGGTCAACTTGCGGGTACGAAGTTCCGGTTATGGATCCTTCACGTGCCTCCCATGCCAGGCACTCGGTGGATTCCTGTTCATCACAGAGTGCTCGTCCCTCCACAGCTCGTCCATCCACAGCTCGTGCGCACGGCTATCAAGATCCTCACCGCGAAACTCAGGTTCCCGTGATTTACTAAGTTCCATGTATCGTTTCATTTTGTCAATTCAAGGCAACTGTTGTTAAATACTCTACTTTGTAACATAACTCATTACATTTCTTAACTACAGCAGGACTACGGCGTAGCTGATTACCCACATGTCACGCAACTAACATGTGATGCAAGCCATCACGACGGAGGTGAACACAACGAAGTTCACCATAGCGGCGATGATGACGCTCAGGTTGAGGCTGAGCATATGCCACATTGGAGTGAGGATCATGCTTTCAATTGGGCTGGAATGGAGCAAGCGACTTTCACTAAGCTCCTTGATTGTGGATGATGGATGCCTATAGGAGGTGAATCCTCACAGTTGCAGCAGATTGCACATGAGACTCCAGTCCAGCAGGATCCAACGCAGCACATCCTAGAGTCGACCATGCTTCCTCCAGAGGACCCGTTGGCCTGGTACACCCAGGAACGCTTGATCGGTGCTAACTACACCTTCTTGGGGGGTCCGATTGACGAGGACATGGGAGAGCGTCCCACGCGGCAGGGCCCCTCACAGGCTGCGGGACTTAGGAGGATGAGGGGGCCTAATTACTACACCCCTGACCAAGTTATACGCCACCGTGGTAGGTGTGGATGAGTGTCTTTATTTTTTTCGTTGCATCTGGTGTTGTTAATAAAATGTAATATAAACTAAGCAGTCTTTCGAGTTGTTATTTGTTCAGACTATGCTTATGTTCTTATGTGTTATCTGCCTTCTCAAGCTAATCCCGCACAGTTAGATTCGCCTGCACGCAGCACTACCATGTGACCCATCCTGACCATGCCAAAAACTGAGCAAGCCTTAATCTCGCCAGTGTTATGAAATATGTCCGGTTTGTGTTCATTTAGGGTATTTGTTATGACAATATTTATATGCAAATGAGGTAAGAAATAAAATAATTTTGCAGATTACGTTAGTACAGATATTAGAGAATATTTCTGAGCTATTCCATGACTATTTCCGCTTTGGACATGGTATTTTACGAGATGCCGGAAAGGCTTATATTACCATGAAAAAGATGCCACGAGTAGTGAAATCTGGCTGAAAAGCTGAAAGCGATGGTACCTAACCGACTTATACATCGGTTAACAAAGCAAAAGATGATATCTAAAAACCTCTTCAATAGACATCCATGACCAACTATGTCTCCTCTGTAGGAAACAAACTACTTCGCAAGAATAGCTACCAGTACAACAAGGACAACCGCACACACAATCTTCTCCAACCATTTGACATTATCTAAAATGCAGTCCATCTTGAACATCAGCATGTTCAGCCTCTGCTCGAGCATAGGGTCCATCCTCTCCTCCATAGTACGATGCATCCTCTGTGGTACTGTGGTTGTTGCACGCTCCACCGAGGTGTCCATGGTGTCTGCCCACTGGAAATATTGGCACCCTCTAGCCTACGTGATGAGGTTAACATGCTTTTAGGCCGTGCAAAGAAATGAGATCTCTCCAAAGAACTACACAAGTACAACAGGAAGAAGGGAGGAAACGAACTTTTCACTTACGGAGTAAAAAGGGCATTTGTAGAACACCCGGCCGGTATTTGCCTCAGTGTTGGAGTAGAACACATTAGTTTGCACGTGGCAATTAGGACAATCGACTTGCCTTGCAGTGGCAAGCCACGGGCCCTCCGATTTCCTGAGCTCGCCGTTTGAGACATGGCTTTTGGAGGCAAGGAATGGGATGAGGATGAGGATATGTGCAAGCGGAGCTGGTACGAAGGCCTAATTATAGAGGCAGTGCATACTCGCTGCCGATAGAGGCGCTGTTGTACAGTTGTGTAATCATCCTTACAAAGCTGCTCTGGCTATTTTCTCTGCGCGTCGCCCAGTCGACCAATTTTACAGTCGGCCCGACGTGCCCACGCTCCCGTTGGCCGCCACGTGTCTAGACCTGCGCCCCCCCCCAGCCCGCTGTGCCGGCTCACGCTGCCCGCCACGCCGCCTGTCCCCTACGCCCGCGCTTGGTGGCGACGGGAATCTCACGGGCGATTTATTGGTACATGTCAAATCACCCATGTGTTGTCCATCTGCACGCTTTCTCAGAGTGGATGATTAGACGATGCACACCACAGTCTTCGCAATGCGGTGTGGCAGCACGCTACTGTCAGCTTTGTCAAACTGATTCAACAACACTCTGCACACCATGAAGCGACACAGCACTACCCATCTCAGGCCAACAAAGGGTAACAGGTCGTGCAGCTTTTGATTCATACAAATACATTTACGTAGATATATATTCTTAGGAAAAACAATATATTTTTGGGAATGTACATGTTTATTATAGATAGATGTAGATGGATATGTACTTTTACGAGTGTAGATTTTTTTACAGATATAAGTACATATACTCAGTACGCACTAACTGTACACAGCACAGTCCGAAGTGAAAACTCACTGCCTACTTCTAACTCTGAAGTGACCCCTTCGTGCACAACATATTTGTTAGTACTGACACCTTGCATGCATGACTGCCTTTTCAGCCTGACTTGACTACACACTCCATGGTTTTGCTGTCTGTCTGCACGTTTGAACCTTACGTTCCAACACTTAGTCCACACACCACCTCGTCGAGTTTATAAAAGGCCAAACCGCAAGCACACATACACACCTCCCACTCCTTGCCTTCACCATGGCTGGATCCTCTAGCGGAGCATTCTCGTGGACACCTGATATGAGCAGCGTAGCCCTTCATTACACGTTGAAGGTTACGCGTAATGGGAAGGAGATCCGTTCAAGGAGGAGAACTTAAGTACAGTGGTGTCCAAATTGCAAGAGTGGCATCCGACATTATCGAGGCATAACGTGACAACCACTGGCCTGAACCTTGTGACCTCCGATGACCTCAAGGCGCACTTGCATGGGTGGCGTCAAAGGTATTTCGAGTGTGCGAACTAGCCACCACCCATACGCTCTTGGTTTCTCTCGAGACTTTACTGGGGTAATGATCTTTGCCCGATCGATTATCTGAGCATATTAAGGTTAGTTATTTCCTATTTGTTCACCCTACTAATCTTTTTACCATAATCCATAAGTTCACTTATTTGTATGCTCGACTTGTGTGTTAGTCATTCCCGGAGGATAAAGATTTGCTGAACAAAGATATCCTGCAATTCTTTGCTATGTATATGCTCTTGGCGAAGTGTGATGCAGTTCATGCGAGAAGACGCGAAGAGGATCTAACTTAAGGTGTAGAGGTCGACCCGATCGATGCGACATCAAGTTCAAGAGGACGTTCAACCACCACCGGAGGGGGCCTTGCAAATGATGAGGACGATGATGATGACAATTTCGTATCACCTAGACCTCGACGTTCAAGCACTACCACAACAGGCCGTTCAAGCACTAGTGCAACAGGCCGTTCAAGAAATAATGCAAGAGGACGTTTGACCAGCACTGCAAGAGGGCTACCTCATAACCATACAAATGACAATGATGATGACGATTTCATGCCACCTAGCCCACGAACCTTATGTCCTCAGAGTCCTCCAAATCCTGACGATAATATTCTATCAAGCCCACTCAGGTATCCATACGTAGTACCCCGTCTGCCACCAATATACGATTATCCTTGTTTTGACTGTCTATTCCGACAACCATGTCCATAAAATGAATGGATTTGTCACTTAGTCCTTCACCAGAGGCATATACCTATGGAACACATTGTATCCTAGTTTTATGAATTCTCTAAGGCATGTATACCTATGTTGTATCCCAGTTTTATGAATTCTCTAAGGCATATACCTATATTGTATCCCTGCACTTCGTAATATCAATGTTAGGTTTTATTCAATAATTTACTATGATTTGTCGTCAAATTTGTCGCACTGAATTACCAAAATTTTGTCGTGACCGTATATTTTCGAAAACAAATTATACGTAGTCTAACACAAAATATATATATATTTTCATATTAGTAACCTACAAAAGCAAAATCACCCGAAAAAACATCTACAGAAATAAAATTTCATTCTTCGGTCTTCATGCATGTGCCCAATTTCTTCTCTCTGCATGCACCCGGTTTCTGCTCTGTCTGCACGCGCCCATACACAAAAATTTTCAAAATTTTCCAAAGTGGTTTGTACCATTTTTCATTTCGTTCATTTTTACCAGCTTTGCTTTGCTCAGGGTAGTAGCACTGTCTATATTTTAATAAATTCATACAGCTTGTTCATCATCAGAAAATTTTATGGGAATATTAATGATGCATCATAACCATGGACAAAAAATTTCAAAATTTTCTAACATGATTTGTTTCATTTTTCATTCGGTTAAAATTAACTTGTCAACCAAAATTTTTATGAAAATATCATTGATGTGTCACGAACCTCCACAAATATTTTAGAAAAATTTCAATATCCATGGAGTCCAACAATTTTTTCCCCGCGTCGCCCTGCCACCTCCTACCCCCACCCCCCGACCACTGCCATCTTTTATTCTTAACACATTTTTTTTATTCCCGGTCATGCGAGAAATGTGCTAGCTAAGTAAAAGCGGTTCGGTAGACTAAGTAATTAAGTGTGTAATCCGTATGACAGTGGTCAACCAGAAACAATTTACTTAATCAAGCCATGCTACAACTAGCAGCAATAATTGTTTCTTGCCCTACTCAATTCACGGGAAGTTCAAACGTGCAGACAGACAAGGATTGACGCGACGAGAGGCTTCAGATCAAAGCAAAGCATGCATGCAAACAAAGGAACCATCGGCATGCAAAGCATCTTCACGTGCGACGCGACCGACGGCATGCAAATCACCTTCACGCGCGACGCGATCGGCCGGGCAAGGCCATAGCCGGCATGTGGGATGTCGGCTATGGCATAGCCGGCGCACCATATGCCGGCTATGGTCTGCCGTCGCATCAGATGCCGGGTATTGACGCTATTTCGGAAAATTCGAAAAAAAGTTGCCCAAAACTGATAATACACGGTACAAAGTTGACTGTATTTGAAATTTTGCCGTCTTATTACACCACTAACCATTTATACGGGTCTAATATTTCATTAACAAAAGAAGGTTATGAGGGACCACCCATCAATTATAAAATCCTTATTCCATTTTTAATAAAAATCTGCTATCGTCACTGCGTTGATAAACGGGGAATCCATCAAGATTAACTGATGTTTCAGAACGAAAAGACTCGGGGTATCTCTTTGAACAATGACCTTCTTTCATACACGGACATTTAGGGTTAAGCTCACCACATGAATAATGAATTCCTCAACAAGAGCATGCCCCAATGGATTAGCAACAATGTCAAGTAACTCAGTAGAAATAAAACCATCAATAAAAGAAGGGGAAGGGTCTCTGTCGTGTACAGCCAACCATACAAGTATATGAGCATAGGGTAGGCCCTTCTTCTGGAATTCCACAATACATACAACTGCATAGCAAACAAAAATGGAATCATACTCTAGAGAAGACAGATATACAAATAAGACAGGTGGGGAAGACAAACCGTAAAGTAGGTTGGCCTGCACGCATTGGGCCGAATGTAGTGCCATATTTGATATCAGTAATGAAATCATCCAACCTCATGTGATAGACACACTTAACCATATCAGGCAGGTCATGTGCTTTCTGGCCGGGTTCAAAGCGGGTTGCCTCTGCTATCTCTAGCCACTTAGCATTACATGTGAAAGTGATGAATAGTTGGGGTGGACCATAGGCTTGGCTAATTGCCATGGAGTCGTTATAATTCTGAATCATATATCTTTTGCCACCAGTAAAACTAGTTGGTAACATTGTTTTTATACCGATATCCTTACCTACATTGTTTCCTCTACAAACAGTATCTGATATACCTTGATAAGTTTTAGATCTAATTTTCTGATTGAAAAATGAAAGGACAAACGGCTCGCCTCGATACATGAATACACATTAACATCAAGCTGATCTAAAAGCCTACCATAGCAAATAAATGGATTAGGGTCATCGCTGCGATAATGACATTCATAGCAATAGTATTCCAACATGGATACGTCTTCGCGGCCTCCAGGAGGGTGATCATCAAACTCCTTCAATTTGATGCCCGGATAAAATCCCTTATCACCATAAGGAAAAGCAATGGGTACTGCAAGGCCATCAAAACTGGATGGACCGGTGAAATATGTTTAAACCCACGTGCTTACACAACCACATCAAATCTACAGGACTCAACAGAAATACTGCCAACTACCATAGCAGCTAGCTCAGGAGTTGTTGGAAGGCTATAACGTTGGTCATCTATTTTACACAGTCCAATAAGCCTGATGGCAATCTCAGGAGCATTAGGCGATAATAATCTATCACGTGCAAACCTAAACTGCTGAACAATAGGGTTACAGCAATCCAACATAGAGATGGTCGTTGTGACAACAACTGGGTCAGGTTGTTCTTTGTCAGGCCCATATGAATCAAATATATTCAAACAATTCTGTAATTCATTCGGCGTATCATAGACATAAAGTTGGGCAAATTCAGGCCAGTTTGGTAGAGGAGAGCCAATACGATGATGAACGACACCGTTAATGGAAAACACATAAGGACCAACATCAGTATTAAGACTCTTATCAATGTCCACACCAAGGGAGAATGCAAAAAAGGAATTATACTGTGTTGACAGCGACGTAGAGCTGTTCCATCGGGGACCTCCATCAAAACGGATAAGGTTGCAGAGGAGGAAACGGCTTATGGGGAGGCAAAGAGACCCAGCCTCCACGGCAACAGAGACTATAGGCAAATACGCTCTGTGTGTAGGCACTCTGGCTGCGTAACATTTCTTGATACCAAAACACAGCCACATATTTATTGCAGCTGTAATCAGTACAACCATAATTCGAGGGGCCTGCTGTCGGGACCCGAATTTGCAAATTCGGACCCTTCGTGTATAACGCACTAGTCCAGGATCACGCTAGTGCACACAGGCTCAACATAGATGCTATCACAGTCACACACAGCGAAATATATCATAAACTAAGTAATTAATATTAACTGTTGTCTTATATGATTATTGGCTCTCAGGGCTTATAAAAGAAATAGCAAATAAGCAGCAGAGGAAAAATAAATAAGCGTAGAAGCTCCCCAGTTCACCGCAGGCAACTAACGAGGCTCGGACCCTAAGCATCCGTATCCAGATAATCGTCCTCCACAAAAGGCGTAGATTCTTCCTCTTCTTAAGTTATTGTTGTTGGGGTGAGTACATAAAGCACTCAACAAGTTGTGCACAACAATGCAAGTCTAATATTCTATATGCTTGGCTTAATCCAAAGGAATGGCTAATATGGCTATTTTGCAATAAAGCGGCATTTAACAAGAATACAGTAAATAGATTGAAAAAAACAGTAAAACAAATAACAGTAATTAATAGATTCAATATTACAAGTAAATCAGATTTCCAATCCTAAGTCAAGTTCCATTTACTCCGTGGCAATCTTGCCATCCCATCCAGTTTTCATTTGAATAAAGTCTAACCCTTAACTGTAATTCCCGAGCATTGCCCAATACCGTGAGATGGGCTATTCGAATAGATTGTACACTCTGCAGAGGTTATGCACTTTACCCACACGATACAACCAAACACCACCAAGGCGAGTGATCATAACAAAGCCTTTACAATGCTACACCTAAACCCAGTACTGCTCGCTAAGGTTTCAACACTGAAGGGTTAAACCACCACAATAGGGCCCCCATCTTGCGCCATGTGAGTTAAACTGTAAACCCGGGACTCACTATTCACCACGACAATGATCAAATCTAGGCTTCACAAATTATTCACTAAGTGTCCCATTCCGCACATGTGGTTGCAAGAAAACTCGTGTCAAAGGCACGCAAGGTTAAGTCCTTAAAGTGATTAAGGCAAGACTTCCACATACCCTGCCAATCCTCGACCCACCTTGGCACACGCCCTTGCCACTTGCCCCAATCTAAATCATTACCACCCGGTTGATTACCAAGCACCACGTGCCACCAACATTTCAATCTAGTTGTGTGACCTCCTCGCCACGACAACTTAATATCACTGTGTGACAACACATGACACACCAATTCATAAACATTGTTCCATATTCCAGTAGTCAAGATTAAGTATCAACATTCGGACACATGTGATGACGTGGCATGGCTAAGCAATCTACGACGGTCTAACTAGCCCATGTTGGTTATCAGTATTTACCAACTATTAACTGACCATCCTAGGTTAACAACAAGATCATGGCATATAATTGACAAGGTGGTCTTAATGCAAATAGGCATATTATCTATTTCCCAGATTAATTGAAATCATTTATCCACATAAAATATCATGCATAAATTTATGAGACAAAATAGCAATTTTGTGAAATCAGGTGCAACATGGTCAAAGCACAACTTGCCTTGGAGTAGGTACTGGTCTTGCTCTGAGCTTGGGTCTTGAAGTGACGAATCTTCCTACGGATCACGAGGAGTTCAACGTCTACGCGAAACGATGCCAAAATAGCAAATAAACAACAAAACAGAGAGAAAACAAACTCCAAAAATAAAATTCCCAATAAATAGATCTTGATTTTATAAATTTTCAAAAATTTGAATCACTCAAATCCGAGTTAAAATACAAAAGATATGGCCTTTTGAAGTTTGAATAAATACTGAAAATACAGAAATTAGAATTTCCGATTTTCCCAAATTATTTTTATACAGAAAACTCGCTTTATTGCGCCAGCGACACGTGGACCAATCACAGCTGACACGTCGCCTCGGCGCACAGACCCGGTCCACGAACCTCCTCTGGTCCACCGTGAACCCGACGTATGACGCTTCGGTTTCCGCACCGACACGCGTCACGCATCTGTGCGATGATCCGACGGCCACCGATCTTTGCCCACGCGGCACTGACTCGATGCTCAGATCTAGATCCAACGGCTACGGATAACCGAGCACCTTACCACGCTTACCGAGACGTGGCGCGATCTCTACCGCTCATCTCGGATCGGACGGCTACCCTTACCCGAGGCATTTACTGATGCCGATGGAGACGTGGCACGATCGCAGCGGTTCGAAGATCCGACGGTCCACGAAGCTCCGAGGCGAAGATGTCAACGCGGTGGCGTAGCTTCACTGGAGCGGAGGAAGAAGACGAGCCCGATGGCGATCCAGGCGACTCCGGCGACGAAGAAGTGGCAGCTCCGGCGCGGCTTGATGCGACGAGTTCCAATCTGGAACCGGTGCAGCGAAAGGCGGCTCGACGGCGTCGAAAAACAAAGAAAACCACTGGCGGCGCCTTCGGGAACTACGGCGAGCTCTAGCGCACGGGCGACAGCGGCTAGGGCTACGGCTGCGCTTGGAGATGGTGAACCTCGGAGTGCAGTCTGCGCCTTAAATAGCCTCGGCATGCGCCCAAAAATGGAAACCCTAGTCACGTGGCGGCGACGGCAAGTCGACGGCGGATTCGAAAACCGTATCAGAGACGAAGAGCGAGGACCGTCCGATCTGCGATGAACGGCTGCGATCACTTCCGAAACGATACAATCCGATCCGCTCTTTCCAAAATCAACGGGTGCGATCGGATCCTACCTAAAATAACGCAACGCGATCTCAACCGCACGATCTTGATCCAACGGTTCACAGGCGCTAGGGTTTCCCGACTTCATCTTCAAATCTCGAGCGCTCCTTCGCGATCTAATGGCTGACGCAGCGCTGATGATGTGGCTTGATGAAGACCGCGCGATGAAGATCCAACGATGGCGCCCAATACTGCGGGAACACGGCGACTAGGCCGCCTGTGAGGGCAGCGCGCAAGACAATCTTGGGCTTCGCCCGATCGCTTCACCGAATTTTCTAAAGCTTTTTGATTTAAAATAATTCCCAAAATTGGATTAATTTATTTAAGGCAATTAAAATATCAGTAAAATCCACAAAAAAATCTCATAAATACTTTGAGATATTCTGAGCTCAAATAAAATATTTTGGGCAAAACTTTATTTTAACTTTGCAAACAATTAAATAGTTTTCTCAAAGAGGCTAAATACTTAATTTTCAAAATAAATTCCAATAATTCCAAATAAATCACACATTGCACAAATGACAATAAAATAACACTTAAGGAAAAAATTGGGATGTTACAAACCTCCCCCCTTAACAGAATCTCGACCCCGAGATTAGAGCTAACTAGAGAATAGGTTTGGAAATTCTGACTTCAGGTCCTCTTCACGCTCCTAGGTTGCCTCATTCTCAGAATGGTTGCTCCACTGAACTCTGCAAAAGCGAACTGACTTGTTCCTGGTATTGCGCTCCACAACATCCAAAATTTTCATCGGTTGCTCCTTGTAGGTCAAATCCTTCTGCAACTCAATCTCTTCCAAAGCGTCGCTCGCTCACTGCACCAAGACACTTCTTGAGTGTGACACATGGAACACATCATGCATGCTGCCAATGATCGCGCAATTCAAGCGATAAGCAACCTCCCCTCGACGGCTCAAAATCTTGAACGGTCCAACATATCTTGGGTCAAGCTTTCCTTTAGCGTGAAACCTTTTAACTCCTTTCAAAGGGGTAACTCTAAGATACACAAAATCGTCGGGCTCGAAACTCAAATCACGACGTCGATTATCAGCGTAACTCTTTTGCCTTGACTACGCGATTTTCAACCTCTCTCTTATCATAGCAACTTGCTCTTCAGCTTCCTTGAGAATATTAGGTCCAAATATCATACGCTCTCCTGTCTCATTCCAATTCAACGGGGTACGACAGGCACGACCATATAAAGCTTCAAATGGCGACATCTGCAAACTAGCCTGGTAACTGTTGTTATAACTGAACTCTACATACAGTAAACATTTGTCCCATGAAGTAGTGTAGGCTAAAGCGCAAGCTTTTAACATATCTTCCAGAATCTGATTTACTCTTTCTGTCTGACCATCGGTTTGCGGATGATATGTTGTACTGAAGTTCAATCGCGTTCCCATAGCTTCATGCAATTTATCCCAGAATATCAAGGTGAACTGAGTACCTCTGTCTGACACTATTTTCTTAGGCACACCATGCAAACACACAATTCTGGCCATGTATAATTTTGCTAACCGGTCTCCTGAGTAAGTTGTCTTAACCGGAATGAAGTGAGCAACTTTGGTCAATCGATCCACAATGACCCATATAGAATCATACCCACTTTGGGTCTTTGGTAAACCGGTGATAAAATCCATCCCGATTTCATCCCATTTCCATTCTAGAACTTTTAACGGCTACAGCAAATCTGCTGGTCTCTGGTGTATTGCCTTAACTCTCTGGCATATATCACACAAGGCAACATGCTCAGCGACTTCACGCTTCATATTCGGCCACCAAAACCTCTCCCTTAAGTCCTGGTACATCTTGGCGCTTCCCGGATGGATTGAATACTTGGAATCGTGAGCCTCTTCCAAAATCAACTGCTTAAGCTCTGGTCTGTATGGCACACAGATTCGACCCTTGAACTACATGGTACCCCGGTCATCCACAGTAAAATCCGCCGCTAATCCTTCATCCTTTTTAGCTTTGATTCGGTTGATTTTCTCATCATCTTTTTGTCCTTCCCGAATCTGATCCTCAAGCATCGGCTTTACTTTCAAAGCAGCTACGAATCCCTCCGGAACTACTTCCAGCTTTAATCTTTGTAATTCTTTGCACAGTTCTGATTGTTCTTCTTGTACCATCATGTTCACGATGTAGCTTTTGCGACTTAAGGCATCAGCTACCACATTCGCCTTTCCCGGATGGTAGTGAATTCCAACATTATAATCCTTTATTAATTCCAACCATCTCCTTTGCCTCATGTTAAGATCCGACTGAGTGAAAATATATTTTAAGCTCTTGTGGTCCGTATATACCTCACATATATTTCCAATGAGATAATGATGCCACAATTTCAAGGCATGCACCACGGCAGCCAATTCCAAATCATGCGTAGGATAATTTCCTTCATGCGGTCTTAACTACCTTGACGCATATGCGACCACTTTACCCTCTTGCATCAACATGCATCCAAGACCCTGTCTTGATGTATCACAGTATATGTCAAAGCTGTTCTAGACATCAGGCAATACCAACACTGGGGCTGTCGTTAGACGCTTCTTTAATTCCTCAAAACTCTCTTCACATTCTGGTGTCCAAGCAAATTTCTTTTCCTTTTTCAGCAACTACGTAAGAGGTCTCGCAATCATTGAAAATCCCTCTATGAATCAGCGATAATATCCTGCCATTCCTAGAAAATACAGATCTGAGAAACAGACTTTGGTGGCTCCCAATGAATCACTGCCTCCACTTTACTTGGGTCGATGGCAACTCCTTCTGCAGTCATAACATGACCGAGAAACTCCACCTTTTCCTTCCAAAACTCACACTTACTGAATTTAGCATATAGCTGTTGCTCACGCAGCTTATCTAAAACTAGACTCAGATGATTTGCATGCTCTGCTTCGGTTTTTGAATACACCAAAATGTCATCTATGAACACGACAACAAATTTGTCCAAGTATTCCATGAAGACCTTATTCATCATGTTCATGAAATATGCCGGAGCATTGGTCAATCCAAAAGACATGACTGTAAACTCATAATGTCCATATCTTGTAGAGAATGCTATCTTCGGAACATCTTCCGCTCGAATCTTCAACTGGTGATATCCTGAACGAAGATCAACCTTTGAAAACACTCTAGCTCCTCTTAACTGGTCAAAAAGATCATCAATTCTTGGCAACGGGTACTTGTTCTTAACCATCACTTCATTAAGTGCTCTATAATCGATACACATTTTAAGGCTTCCATCCTTTTTCCTGACAAACAAAACTGGCGCTCTCCATGGTGACGAACTTGGCCTTATAAAACCTTTCTCCAATAATTCCTCGGTCTGTTTCTTCATTTCTACCAACTCATCGGTAGGCATCCGATAGGGTCTTTTTGCTATCAGTGCTGTTCTAGGCGCTAACTCAATGACAAACTCGATGTCACGGTTTGGCGGCATTCCAGGCGGATCCTTTAGAAATACATCTGGGTATTCCTTGACCACTAGCAAATCTTCTATGCAGACGGCTTTCACGCTATTAACCATGAATTGATCATCACGAACTGTTATCGCTTGGAATTCCACTTTCTCTCCTCTAGGGCACTCAATGGATACAACCCTTCGACCGCAATCCAATACTTTCTTATGCTTGGACAACCAGTCCATACCGAGAATAACATCTAAAACTTGGGTATCTAAGATGATCAAGTTTGCTAGGAACTCTACCCCATTAATTAGCAGCTTAACTCCCAAACACCCAAGGCTAGATCTTAACTCAGATCCCGGGGCTTGGACTAACATCACACATTTAAGATTTTTCATACTCAAACCATTTTCAGATGCAAAAGCTCGAGAGACAAATGAATACGAAGCTCCCGAATCAAATAAGACTGTTACAGGTACTGAGTTTACCAAAAACTTACCCAGCACGACGTCTGACGCTTCCTGAGCTCCATCTGCGATGATGTGGTTGACTCTGCCCCGAATAGTAGCTTGAGGCGTCGCTCCTGCCTGTCCAGTTCCTCGGCTCGCTCCCGTCATCGGCGCCTTAGCAGGGTCGTTCCAAGGTTGAAACGCACTGGCGTGATACCTCCTTTCTGGGGACATCTATTAGCATAATGCCCCATCTCATTGCAACTGTAGCACCTTCTGGCGGCTGACTACTGCACTCCTCCTTGAGCATTGTTACCCAGGGCCAGCATCTGATAACTCTGTCCTGGTGGTCGCGGCGCAGGTGTTGTTGGTTTGTTAACAACTTGCGGTTGGAACCTAGCAAACTGTTGCGGTGTCATCCTCATTCGCAGGTGGTTAGGGCGTCCACCTTGGTTGGTCATCAAGCGCTTGCGATTCTCCCCCAGTTCTTTGCGCTAATCCTCCAGAATCAAAGCCTTGTTTACCAATTCTTGAAAATCTGGAAAAGTGTGGGTAATTAGCCCAACCTGCAGCCCTGAGTTTAGTCCTTTCATGAAGTAGGACTGCCTGGCCTTGTCCGTTGCTATGTCTTCAGGAGCATAGCGAGCTAACTGCGTGAATTTATTCAAGTACTCGGCCACCGATTGACCTCCTTGCTTAAGTGCCCTGAACTCTTCCTTTTTCAGGTCCATCATCCCTTCCGGTACATGATACTGGCGGAAGGCCGTTGCAAACTCTTCCCATGTGATTTCCATGGGTGCCTCATGAGCAACAAGATGGTTCTCCCACCATTCTCGCATTGTTCCTCTAGCTAATGGGATGCGTAAAGAACCTTCTCATGGCCTTCACATTGAGTGATGTCGACTTCCTCTCAATGGTTCTCGACCAATCATCCGCTTCCAAGGGGTTGACATTGCTTGAGAATGTTGGCGGCCGGGTCCTCATGAAGTCCGACAACTTGGAGTAAGGACGAGGCCTGCCATTGTTGTTCTGGGCAGCGGGGTTGTTGACTGCAGCTATATTGGTCATCTGCTGCATCATTGTCTGCATCAAGTGAGTTTGCGCAGCGAGAAAAGCTCCCAAGTTCTGCATATCCACTGGCGGTGCTTGTTGCGGTGGTGCTCCTTCGCTGGGATGGTTGCCTGAGCGCAAACCACTTCCTGAAGCTCCGTTGTTGCTGCAGGTGTTCACCATCTGCTGATTGATTCTTGGGTTAGGAAAGGTAGATGTATCACAGATAAGATGCAAGAATTTCTAAGGCTGGGGAAACAGGTTAAACCAACTTAAATATTTTATTCATACTTGGTATGGTTGCTTACACTGCCTAAGGGCCTTGCAACACATAATGCACACCCAGCAAACAATTAAGAACCAAACTAAACACACAACCTTAACGTCTACGAAAGGGTAAAAACTAGCTACGAAAAGGTAAAAACTAGCTTAAGACGCTACTCAACACTCGAGTATCAACAAAACTCTAAAACACTCACTCATCCAGCCACCCTGGCTGAGACTGACCCGGTGCATACACCGGTGGGTGGGCTGGCATGGGTGCGAACCTATCTTGGTGACCCTCTGCTGGCTCCTCAGGCTCCCACTCACGCTCCTCTTGGTCTTCTTCTTCTTCTTCGGCGACCCCATCTGGCTCTTGAACGACCTGGTCCGCCACCTCCTCGGCTACCTGCAAGGCCTCCTCCAGCTCGCTGATGACTCTGGCTGCTGCGCCACGGGTCTTCTGAAGCTCTTGCTCGGTCACCCTCAGCGCCTCATACGCTGTCTCCAGCTCCTGAGAAGTGTCGCTCATGTGCTCCTCTTGGGCGGTGGCGAACTCAGCAAGGTGTACTGCAGTAGCACACTCCCTCTCCACGATCCGTCGATGCTGGTACGCTCGCACTGTCGGGTGAAGCCGGAACACGGTGTCGCGAAGCTCGTAGCCGTAGTCGTGGCAGATCTGTTGAAGAGCAAGTCTGGTAGCCTCCTGAATTCCAGCCTAGTACGTGAACCTCCGGGCAGTGATGTGGATCAGTCTGGTGGTCTCATCGCACTCTCGAGCGAAGATGGTCAGCTTGCAGAAGAACCCCCGATGCACACCGTTGACGTTCCAGTTGCCTCCTCGGTAGAGTGGACGATCGAAGCCTCCAATCACATGAAGAACTCTCCACAGCTTCATGGCATAGCCACCTTGCCTCGCCTCGAATGACTGGAAGATCGGCATCTATTCAAAACAAACTTTGAATAAGATCTCCACTCGAAACGGCAACGAAAAGAAGGTGTCGACTTTTGTAGTCAGCAATGAATTTATGGGGCAGGCGCTAGATTTCAAACCCGATGGTTACAGAAGACAAAGGTTTAGACAGGTTCAGGCCCTCAACGGAGGTGGTAATACCCTAGTCCTGTGTGCTGGGATTATATGGATCTCTTGGATCTGGGACTACTTGCGCTTTGGCGTCTGCTTATCCCTATGCCCCCTTCCTGGGTGTTGCCCGCCCTCTCCCTTATATAATGGGGTAGGGCGGCTTACAGAATCCCGATCGGTTAGGAGATCCCGATCGGTTATAGGATCCTAATCGGTTACAGGACAGAGTTTACATCTTCATCTCATCCAGCTAACTACTCAGATTACAATCATATCTCTTATATCTAAATATATGATCAACTGCCTTTAAGGTATACCTCCATGCGCACGGCAGCAAGGCCTGGCGCGGAGATCATCATTTGGGCTTTCATCTCGAACCTGC
The DNA here is from genome assembly GCA_036346275.1 of Otatea glauca. Taxonomy (NCBI): domain Eukaryota; kingdom Viridiplantae; phylum Streptophyta; class Magnoliopsida; order Poales; family Poaceae; genus Otatea; species Otatea glauca. Next base: position 36,403,447 of record CM070721.1, on the reverse strand, counting down.
CTCTCAGGCTCTTCTGGGCCGGTTATGAAGACCCCTGGGTTCTTATTTTCCACAGTAGCCCCCGAGTGATTCATGATCCGGTTGCTATGTCGTCGTCTGGGTCTCAGCTTTGAATTAACGTCTTCAGCTTCTAGCATAAACCTCTGCCTTGTTTCTTCTTTGTTTTGAACGCTTCTCGTTGCAGCAAGGGGATTATGAAGGACTCGCATATGACTCCAGGTTTTTTGCTTCAACTGATTAGAATCTTCCGTCTGACAGGTTTATTATGGATATTTCTTCCCGCTCGAGGCGAAATTCGAGTACCCTTCCTCTTCAAGGTCCAATACTGGACGGTCTTCGAAGTTGCTTCAACTTCTTGCGCCATTTCATTTCCCGAAAACTTCCTTGGCTTCTCAGGCTATCTTGACTCCAAGTCTCTTCGGCTTCCTTAGTTCGAAGAGTGGGCGCTGTTCGACCTCTCCATGGCCGAATGGGCTGAAGAAGAGGCCGCTCCCCTCGATCATGCCGCTATCGACGCCCTCCTCGAAATCATCCTCGCCCTTTATAGGGCTAAGGAAGCTCCTTCCGAGTGACGTCAAAGCTTGCATGACTTCTTTGATCAGACGATATCCATATTCAATTATCGTGGAATGTACCTCGGGTCCAATCTGGGGATGTATTTGAGGTTTTCGCGGCTCTTGGCCGAGTGATACCCACATCCGACTGCTGTAGGACATAGCTCTGGTCCAATTTGGGACATATCATATTCACGTGGCTCTTGGCCGAGTGATACCCACATCCGACTGCTGTAGGATATAGCTTAAGCTCAACTTGGAGCATATCAGGATCTTCTTGGCTCATGGCCGAGTGATACCCATATCCGACTGACGTAGGATATAGCTCTGGTCCATCTTGGAACATATCAAGGTTTAACCGAACGGTATCCGTACTCGTTTATTACGATGCACAGCTTTTCGACCCATCGTGGGGCATACCATCGGAACCGTGCCTTATCAGGCTTAACTCATGATATATGATTCCGTCATACGGTAACCAATCAGCGACCCAACGTGGGGCATATCACAAGAAGATATTTTCTTGGCTCATGGCCGAGTGATACCTATACCCGACTGATGTAGGATATAGCTCTGGTCTATCTTGGGACATATCAAGGTTTAACCGAACGGTATCCGTACTCGTTTATTACGATGCACAGCTCTTCGACCCATTGTGGGGCATACCATCGGAACCGTGCCTTATCAGGCTCATCTCATGATATATGATTCCGTCATGCGCTAACCAATCAACGACCCAACGTGAGGCATATCACAAGAAGATATTTTCTTGGCTCAAACTGGAAAATGCCCACGTCCTGCTTAGTGTGGTAAGTGGTTGAACATCCCATCGCCTGGCTCGAGTAATATTCTTACTACTCTTGTCGCCTTCTTGCTTGTGTTGGTTGGCATGTCGGCGCCCTTCTTTGTGACGGTTGCCGAAATTGGGAGAACGTTCAGCGAAGAAGTCCGAATACCTTTGAAAGATGCTCCCGGAGGTCAGGACGTGCCAGGAATATCTGTTTTGCTTGTAGACTATAAGCTCAAGACGCGGGCGCAATACGCCATTTATAATGAGAAAGTCAAAGCCATTGAAGCGTCTTGCGCTAGGCTTTGCGAGGCCCCTGAGTCATTATTGAGATTGCTTCATCTCGGAGGCGAGAGGCTGCTCGGCAGAGATCACGCAATTTTTCGACTGGAGGAAGCCCCCCAGGAGCTTAAGAGACTCTTGATGGGAATGGCGACGAACGGAGCTAGCCAGGCTCTGGCGAACACCAAGTCGCTTTATCCCCGAGTGGATCTTGAAGCCATTAAGGAGGGCTATGCCTGCAACACGGATGAAGACCGAGCCGCCGAACTCTGGGAGGAAGTTAAGGAGACTTCTTCGGCTGTCGCAAAAACATTAGACCTGCAAACGAATACTCGGCAGGCATGCACTGCATAAAAATGTTTATTTGACCCTTCATCTTTTCTTTTAAATATGCTGCTATGCTTGATGCGACCATCTGAGTGGTTTCGTCATCTTAAATATTATGTCCGACTAGATCAGCCCCCAGGCTCTGGGACATGGTTCATGACGCATGTCTCAGAGTCTTAAAATTCGTAGGAGCGAAGCACTTGGACACACATAATTTTCGAGATTATGCGAAAACAAATTTAAGAGTAAACATTTGTTCATAAAGAAGCGAATGAATTATAAAGTTCAAGTGAATTATAAAGTTCAAGTGAAAGAACGACGTAGCTGTTCTGTATTCCAGGTGTTGTCGACACTTGTGCCATCTTCACGCTTGAGCTTATGAGCCCTAGGACGTATTACTTCATCGATGACGTAAGGGCCTTCCCAGCTTGGAGTGAGCTTATGCTCGTATTTCTGATTCTTTCTAAGGACCAGATCTCCTTTGGAGAATGCGCGGCTCCTCACATTGCGACCGTGATAGCGACTTGAGCCCTGAAGGTACTTTGCCAACTGAATTGCTGCAACGTCTCTGGCTTCTTCCAGTCGGTTGAGGTCTTCTGGCCGACTTTCTTTCAAAGCGACCTCTTCATAGCTCCAAACCTGCGGGGATCCGAATTCTAACTTGGTAGGAAAGACCGCCTTTGAGCCATACACCGAGAAGAAAGGTGACTGCCCGTTTGCTCTGCCAGGGGTGGTTTGCAACCCCCAGAGTACCGAAGGCAATTCTTCGACCCGCCGAGTGGTATATGGCTTGAGACGATCAAAAATCCTGGTTTTTGGGCCTTGTGGCACTATGCCATCGGCTCGTTCGACCTCGTCCCGTTCTTGCCGCACGGCAGTGATATCTTGGCAGAGGTCACGACTGAGATTCCGACGAGCGTCCCCGACTGGTTGCGTGGGGCGCCGATGCGCGTGCCGGTAGCGGTCCGACCGGGCGGCGCGAGTAGCGCGTGGGGCGTGGTCGCTTCCTCTGTCGGCCTTTCCTGATTTTGCTGAATGGTTGCTGCTGTCACCATGGCCTTGATCTGGGCCACGATCGGGGCCACCGGGCTATCAGATGCAATCGTTGGGTCCAGCGCGTCGAGAAACGTCTTGGAGGCGACAACGTTCTGCAGCGGCGCACAGAAAACAACTTGGTCTCCCAATCTTGATAGCAGGGTGTCTTTGTGGACATTGCGGCCGTGGGATCGAAATGATCGCGCCCGTGCCTCTGCGGCTTCTTGATTGCTGGTGTTGGAGATCGATCTTCTGCCCTTCGATTGCAAAGATGCCACGGAAATTGTAGCAATTGCAGACCGAGTCGGAGTAGCATACCTGAGGCGAATCGGCCTGATCTTTACCAGATTGAATCTGGTTTAGGTCTAGGCAAACGAGTTCTCCGAGCGCATCCGCGACGAAGTCCAGGCTTCCGAAGCGGAAAGCCTGGCCAGAGATGAAGGTGGTAGTGATTTTGCTGATTGCTGCCATCGAATTCGTAGGAAAAGATTGTAGCGCTGCCCCTACCTGGCGAGCCAACTGTCGACTTTTGTAGTCGGCAATGAATTTATGGGGCAGACGCTAGATCTCAAACTCGATGGTTACACAAGACAAAGGTTTAGACAGGTTCAGGTCCTCAATGGAGGAGGTAATACCCTAGTCCTGTGTGCTGGGATTATATGGATCTCTTGGATCTGGGACTGCTTGCGCTTTGGCGTCTGCTTATCCCTATGCCCCCTTCCTGGGTGTTGCCCGCCCTCTCCCTTATATAATGGGGTGGGGCGGCTTACAGAATCCCGATCGGTTAGGAGATCCCGATCGGTTATAGGTTCCTAATCGGTTACAGGGTAGAGTTTACATCTTCATCTCATCTTGCTAACAACTCGGATTACAATCATATCTCTTATATCTTAATATATGCTCAACTGCCTTTAAGGTATACCTCCATGCGCACGGCAGCAAGGCCTGGCGTGGAGATCATCATCTGAGCTTTCAACTTGACCCTGCCTCTCAGGCGCTTCTGGGCTGGTTATGAAGACCCCTGGGTTCTTATATTCCACAGAAGGTAATTTTGGAAAGGATGAGAGTAGAAGAATGAGATAAGCCAAGAGTTTCTTATTAGCCAAATTTATCTTTTTCTTTAGAAAATAATTTTGGACACTCCTAAGAGATACCAACTACCTAAGGCCAAGACCTATAGTCAGTATGACTCTGATACCACCTCTGTCAGGACCCGAATTTGCAAATTCGGACCCTATGTGTATAACGCATGAGTCCAGGATCACGCTAGTGCACACAGGCTCAACATAGATGCTATCACAGTCACACACAGCGGAATATATCATAAACTTAGTAATTAATATTAACTGTTGTCTTACATGATTATTGCCTTGCAGGGCTTATAAAATAAAATAGCAAATAAGCAGCAGCGGAAAAATAAATAAGCGTAGCAGCTCCCCAGTTCACCGCAGGCAACTAACGAGTCTCGGACCCTAAGCATCCGCATCCAGATAATCCTCCTCCACGAAAGGCGTAGATTCTTCCTCTTCTGAAGATGTTGTTGTTGGGGTGAGTAAATAAAGCACTCAACAAGTTGTGCACAGCAATGCAAGTCTAATATTCTATATGCTTGGCTTAATCCAAAGGAATGGCTAATATAGCTATTTTGCAAAAAAGCGGCATTTAACAATAATACAGTAAATAGATTGAAAAAAAAGTGAAACAAATAACAGTAATTAATAGAGTCAGTATTACAAGTAAATCAGATTTCCAATCCTAAGTCAAGTTCCATTTACTCCGTGGCAATCCTGCTATCCCATCCAGTTTTCATTTGAATAAAGTCTAACCCTTAACTGTAATTCCCGAGCATTACCCAATACCGTGAGCACGGCTATTCGAATAGATTGTACACTCTGCAGAGGTTATGCACTTTACCCACACGATACAACCAAACACTACCAAGGCGAGTGATCATAACAAAGCCTTCACAATGCTACACCTAAACCCAACACTGCTCGCTAAGGTTTCAACACTGAAGGGTTAAACCACCACAATAGAACCCCCCTCTTACGCCATGTGAGTTAAACCGTAAACCCGGGACTCACTATTCACCACGACAGTACCGAAATCTAGGCTTCACAAATTATTCAGCTACGCTGTCCCATTCCAGACATGTGGTTGCAAGAAAGACTCAGGTCAAAGGCTTGCAAGGTTAAGCCCTTAAAGTGATTAAGGCAAGATTTCCACATACCCCTGCCAATCCTGGCCCACCTTGGCACACCACTTGCCCCAATCTAAATCATTACCACCCAGTTGATTACCAAGCACCACATGCCACCAACATTTCAATCTAGTTGTGTGACCTCCTCGCCACGACAACTTAATATCACGTGTGACAACACATGACACACCAATTCATAAACATTGTTCCATATTCCATTAGTCAAGATTAAGTATCAACATTCCGGACACATGTGATGACGTGGCATGGATAAGCAATCTACGACGGTCTAACTAGCCCATGTTGATTATCAATATTTACCAACTAATAACAAGGTGGTCTTAATGCAAATAGGCATATTATCTATTTTCCAGATTAATTGAAATCATTTCTCCACATAAAATATCATGCATAAATTTAAGAGACAAAATAGCAATTTTGTGAAATCAGGTGCAACATGGTCAAAGCACAACTTGCCTTGGAGTAGGTGCTGATCTTGCTCTAAACTTGGGTCTTGAAGCGACGAATCTTCCTCCGGATCACCGAGCAGTTCAACGCCTACGCGAAACGATGCCAAAATGGCAAATAAACACCAAAACAGAGAGGAAACAAATTCAAATCTGAGTTAAAATGCAAAAGATATGGCCTTTTGAAGTTTGAATAAATACTGAAAATACATAAATTAGAATTTCCGATTTTCCTGAATTATTTTTATACAGAAAACTCGGTTTATTGCGCAAGCGACACGTGGACCAATCACTGAATGACACGTCGCCTCGGTGCACAGACTCCGTCCACGAACCTCCTCTGGTCCACCGTGAACCCGCGCATGACGCTTCGGTTTCTGCACTGACACGCGTCACGCATCCGTGCGACGATCTGACGGCCACCGATCTTTGCCCACGCGGCACTGACTCGACGATCAGATCTAGACCAACGGCTACGGATACCCGAGCACGTTACCACGCTTACCGAGACGTGGCGTGATCTCTACCGCTCATCTCGGATCGGACGGCTACCCTTACTCGAGGCATTTACTGATGCCGATGGAGACGTGGCATGATCGCAGCGGTTCGACGAAGATCCGACGATCCACGAAGCTCCAAGGCGAAGATGTCAACGCGGTAGCGTAGCTTCACCTGAGCAGAGGAAGAAGACGAGCCCGACGGCGATCCAGGCGACTCTGGCGACGAAGAAGTGGCAGCTCCGGCGCGGCTTGACGCGACGAGTTCCAATCTGGAACCGGTGCGGCGGAAGGCGGCTCGACGGCGTCGAAAAATGAAGAAAACCACCGGCGGCGCCTTCGGGAACTACGGCGAGCTCTAGCGCACGGGCGACGGCGGCTCAACGGCGGCGGCTAGGGCTAGGGCTGCGCTTGGAGATGGCGAACCTCGGGGTGCAGTCCACGCCTTAAATAGCCTCGGCATGCGCTCAAAAATGGAAACCCTAAGTCACGCGGCGGCGACGGCAAGTTGGCGGCGGATTCGGAAACCGAATCGGAGACGAAGAGCGAGGACCGTCCGATCTGCAATGAACGGCTGCGATCACTTCCGAAACGATACGATCTGATCCGCTCTTTCCAAAATCAACGGGTGCGATTGGATCCTACCTAAAATAATGCAACGCGATCTCAACCGCACGATCTCAAAGAGAGATCTAAATTACAGAGGCTACTCCTAGTCGACAGGAAAAAGTAGAAAAGTAAAAGCTGGTTGATTGTATTGTGTTGTTGGTGCAGCTTGCTCTGGTCTTTCTTTTATACCCTTCGGCCGATCGTGTCCGACTACAACACGTTTCAAGTCTTGATCTGTATCGGCCTTGTCTCGGACAGTTATTTCCTTAAAGATCTTGTCGTTATCAAAATATCTCCAAACCTTTCCAACCTGTCCGTTAATTCCCGTATCTTTGACTTTATTGCCGATTTTGACCAGACTTGCCAAATTTTGGTGTAAACATATGCCCCCCATTTTTGAGAGATGACTTGTCATCTGTCAAAAATCGCAATTTATCGGCTTTTCCAATCGGCTAACTGTTGAACTTCGCTCAATAACTGCTACTTTATTCGCGCCGTAATTCTCTGACATGCGGGTAGTGCGTTTTAACTACTCGCGCCTTTTGAGATTCACTTCCCGCCGCTTCAAATTTTTACCTTGCTATAAAATACGGCCCCCACCTTGTCATTCTTCACGCGCACAAGCTCTTGAGTTGTTTGCAATCGGCTTAAGATTTCTATTTGAAGTACTTCCAAGGCAATCCTTTGGCTCATCCATCTTTCTTCATCGGCCGCAATGGACCCTAGCCAGGTACTTATTCCGATCCCGCACAACAACGACCAATATTTTTTGGGTCCATTGGGAAATCTAGATGTTCATACCATAACAAACCAAGAAGTCCCTCATTTACCTCTGTCGGCTGCTGGTCACAACATAGAGGGTTGGAATAAAAGTTTCAGAGCCTGGCCGACAGCTCTCAAAGGATGGAGGAATTGGTTTATCAAGGTAGCGGCCCAAAAGAGGGGTGAATGGGAAAGAATGGGCATAGCCGAGTGTATTCCACTTTCCTTAGCCGACCCAAAAGCCAACGAGCCCTTGGTGGCCACGGCCTGTTATTTTTGGTCGGACTGTTTTAACGCCTTCTTGTTCTGTACCGGTCCCATCGGCCCAACTCTTTTAGATGTTTGCATTGTGCTGTCTTCGACCAGATGGAGAACAAGTATCGGCTTTTAGCGGAAAACTAAAATATAAAATTATCCGATCTAAGGGCGAAGGTTGGGCCAAATATATTGGAAATAATAACAAGATTAATGGCCCGGTATCAGACGAAGAGCATGTTGCCTTTCTGAATCTTTGGCTAGACCGTTTTTTGTTCTGCGGAGCATCTCTTGGACCAACTCAGGTTTATCAAGTGATAGCAGAGCAGCTTGTTGAAGGTCGTCGGCTAGCACTAGGAAAAATCTTCTTGGGCGCTATGTATCAGATGCTTTATGTAATAAGGAGTCGGCTCTATACCGGTTTTGGGAAATTCACCGTCGGTAATGTAGGTGGTCCGATGTGGTTTATGCAAATATGGCTATACTGCTTATTCAGCCGTTCTTTTAATTTGGATTCAGCCGACGAGACTCCTTTTCCAAGGGATGACATACCAGAGGGGGCACCTATCCAATTTAGAGAATGCCGATCTTTTGGTGAGAGGTTTATGATGTGCTCCAGTAATGAGACAAGGATTTCTCCCGATAGCTGCAAAAGGTTCTTGTCGTTCTTTTTGCAATTGGACACCGAAGATTTCAAGCAGCAATACTTCTTTAGTTATGGTGCTACAGTCGATTTTTCTTGGCCTTCATTTCTTCACCTGGAAGCTGATAGTTCTCTGATGCCTCAGGAGACTTTGGATTTGTATAGAATTTTCATTTCTCCGTGCATTTTCCATGTCGGCCTCCATACTAGGAATCGGACATTCCAACCTTCATACGAGTTTTACCATCCTTCAGTTACGCAAGACAGCTCGGCTTCGGCCAGGTAATTCCATGTTTGCCACTTCTAGATCGGCTTCAACCTAAAGCCATGGTTCGCAATGCCACATCAGCGAGGCTAGTTTTGGAATTAGCCAATGAGCTTCAACCATGATCTCCACACTTCCACCGAGCGCTCATGGGCGGGGTTTCGCAACATGGTGGTCGTCTATTGCTGAGGTTTGTACATGGAGAAGACTCCGTCGTTTATAATCAAGGAATTCTTTCCAAATCTGCCAGAGCCATCTTTAGTGTCTAACAGCGATTCTAGCAGTGAAGCTAGCTCATCGGGTTACACTAACACAAGTTTAGTAGATAAGGTATTGGCTTGAATAATCTTGTTTTGCACATCGGTCTTTTACCAGATGCATTTTCTAATCACTTTTTACTACGCGTATTGCAGGCTAAGGATGTCGGCAAGAAACCCGTCTCTGGCCAATCGGGAAGTGGCCAAGGCAAAAGGCCACATCAGTTGACAGGTCTTACTGGTTATACTTCAGGTACTCTAGGGGTCCACAGTCCATCCTTATCGGACATTGAGAAAAAACAACCAAGTAAGTAAAAACACAATCGACTAATACTATTTTCTCTTTCGTTGAACTGACTTTTAGCCGATATATATTTTCAGAAAAGAAAAAGACAAAGTACACCAAGGCTCCTGCAAAAAAAGGACCCAAGCCCCAAGAGCAAAGCGGCGAGAGTTCGCCACATGCGCCGGCTACTGACAAGGTAGGTTGTTGTACTTCTTCGCTAAGAAACATGTCCTTCAGTACGTCAGCTTACCTTGCATTTCTTATTTCAGCCAACGCAATCGGTTCAAGCCACGAAGATTCTGGCTGATCTTCCAAAAATTTCTACTACACCGCTCTCCCCGCCACGGCCGATTTCAACAGCTCCAATCGCCGACATACCGGAGCTCTTCGACCCAACAAATCTGTTGGGTTTCTCTTTGGCCGATCTCGATGATCCGAAGATCATGGCCATTGATGACTATGATGCTGAGATCAGGAAAATCTTAGAAGTTTCGAAGGAGGCATCGGCTGCGGTCACTTCCACCCCAGGCACGAAAGAAAAACTGAACAAGCTATTTGATCTAGTCACGAGGCCACAATTGGAGATCCTGGCCAATAATCAGTCGATCCGCGATGCCATGGCGGCCGTTGAAGCCGACCTACCCCCAGAAGCGATGGCGGCACTCCTGAATGTATGCCACTTGGACGAAAGGAGGTCTGAGGTTGAGGAGGCTCAAGCACGCATAGTGCAGCGCGAAGCTCAAGAGCCGATCAGAAATTTGTGGATGAGCTCGTCGCCGACGCCAAGGCGAAAAAACGCAAGTTTGACGCCGACGCACTGAAGCTAAAGACATCCAAGGAAAACCTTTCCAAGCTTGAGTCGACAAAGAAATTTCTCTTGGAGGAACTAGCCAAGACAGAAAAATTAATCCAAGATGGCCAACATTCCAGGGAAAAAAACTTGTCGGCCATGAAAGAACAAAAACTTGGCATTGCTAAAGCCATCGCAGATGTGACGAAGCAGTTGGCCAAGGTGAAGCCAATACCCGGGAACGCCAAAGACGATGAGCACATTCTTGACGAAGTTCAGTGCGTGATCGCGAAGGCAGCGGGCGCTCTGTCGGCTCTAGGCGTGACTCTTTACGTTCACGATCAATATTAACTTCCGAGATGTAAAACTACATTGGCCGTTTTGAAACACTTGTTTGAATACTTTGTAATTTTGCTATGCTTGTCATCGGTACATTTAACCGATTTAATTTTACTTTCTGTAATTTTAGTGCAATCTCTTTTAGCGAATAACGACATCGTGTTAACTTGGCTTTTTGAACGAAATCTTTAGTCAACTAGGCTCCAATCCAAACGCTAGGATAGTACTTCTTCAAATACTTCCCGTTAATAGCTTTAGGCAATACATATCCTTCCAACGTTTCTAGTACGTACGAATTTCCACCGACTAGCCGATTAACTTTGTATGGTCCTTCCCACGTAGGTGACCATTTTCCGAATCGGTTATCTTTCGAACCAACAGGTAATATCGTTTTCCATACTAAATCGGCTTGATCGAAAGATTTAGGCACGACCTTTTTATTATACGCTTTCGCCACCCTGATTTTATTCTTCTTAAGCCGATCAAGCGTAGACAATCGTAATTCTGCCAACTCATCCAAATTATCGATCATCAAATTGTTATAATCCCGAGCCAACAAACCGTTTTGTCTGGCCACTCGTATAGATTCAATATTGATCTCAATGGGTAATACGGCTTCTTGACCATACACTAGCTGGTAAGGTGAAAGCTTCGTCGCTCCGTGGTAAGCTAGCCGATATGCCCAAAGCGACTCCGATAGAGTTGAGTGCCAATTCCTCGGCTTTTCATCGATCTTTCTTTTGATCAGCTTAATTAGCGTTTTGTTGGACGACTCGGCTTGTCTGTTAGCCTGAACGTAGTATGGGGATGAATTCAATAGTTTAATCCCCAGACTTGTCGCGTAAGTCTGAAACTCATTGCACATGAATACCGTGCCTTGATCGGTTGTAATTGTTTGCGGTATTCCAAACCGATGGACAATATGCTCATTAACGAATCCGATTGCTTCAACACTGGTTACTTTCTTGAGTGGTATAGCTTCAACCCATTTAGAGAAATAATTAGTTGCGGCCAAAATAAACTTGTGGCCTTTACTCGATGCAGGAAATATTTGGCCGATTACATCTATTCCCCAACCTCTAAATAGCCATGGCTTGATAATTGGGTGCAAAGCCGATGCTGGTGCTAGTTGTACGTTGCCGAACTTCTGACAGGTTTGACATCCTTTATAATACTTGAAACAATCTTCCAACATCATCGGCCAAAAATAACCTGTCCGTCTGAGCATCCATTTCATCTTATGTGCCGATTGATGAGAACCGCAAATGCCTTCATATACTTCACCCATTGCCACTCGCGCTTCTTCGGCCCCAAGACATCTTAATAGCAAACCTTCCATCGTCCGATAATACAACGTATCGTCCATAACAATGTACTTCAAAGCTTGTTGCCTAATCTTGCGTTCTGTCGGTTCAGATGGATCGATCAGGTATTTCTTTATCTGCGTACTCCAATCTGCGACCTCTACGCACGTGACGGCTTTATCCATTAGCTCAGTCACTTGATATCGGTCGAGGTCTTTGTACCCTGATGCCTGTTGAGCCAAGGCATTAGCTCTATCGTTCAACTCTCTAGGAACGTGACCGATAGAAAATGACGTAAACGAGCCGATGATCTCTAGGCATTGCTCCAAGTATTTTAGCAGTATCTCATCTCGACATTGGTATTCTCCTTTGATTTGCTGTGTAATTAGCATGGAATCCCCGTATGCCTCAACCGTACTTGCTCCCATATTTTAAAATAACTGCAAACCTTTGAGCAACGCTTCATACTCTGCCTGATTATTTGAGCATCGACTATTTAGTCGAAATGCGAACTCGAAGTTATGCCCTTTAGGCGATATGAGTACTATACCGATTCCATCGCCTTCTCTGCACACAGACCCATCAAAAAACAATTGCCAAGGGGCTACGGATACCATATCAGTAGTAGTATCATGTCCTGTTATAAAATCGGCTAATACCTGCCCTTTGACTGCTTTGGCCAATTCATAAGATAAGTCGAACTCAACCAAGGCATAAGCCCATTTGCCAAGTTGACCCCGCAGGATTGGAGCTGACAATATATATTTTATAACATCGGCTTTACAGATTACTTTACAAGCCGATGCTAAAAAGTAATGTCTTTGCTTTGTACATGAGAAGTATAAAGATAAGCATAATTTCTCAACGAAAATTACGACCCGGCATCAAGAAGGCGTCGGCTTAAATAAAAGATAACCCTTTCCTTTCCATCAACTTCTTGTGCTAAAACAGACCCAATAGTCTCCTTTTCAGCCGATATATATAACCTAAATGGAATCCCCTTTTGTGGTGCGGCCAAAACCGGAGGATTGGCTAAATAGTCTTTGATATCATCGAAAGCCTTCTGTTGATCGGCTCCCCACACAAACTCCTGATTATCCTTTAATTTCAACAGTGGGGTAAAAGCACGAATTCGTCCGAAAAGATTCGAGATGAACCTTCGGAGATAGTTAATATTTCCGATCAACTTCTGTAATTCATTTTTGCATGTCGGGGGCATTGTTCTGACTATGGCCTTAACCCTTGCTTGATTGACTTCAATCCCTCTCTCATGCACCATAAAACCCAAAAATTGCCCAGCCGACACACCGAACGCACATTTGAAAGAATTCATCTTCAAGCCATGTGATCTTATGTTCTCGAAAACTTTTTCTAGATCGGCCAAATGCTGCAAGTCCTCTGCAGACTTCACCACGACATCATCGATGTATATTTCAACGATGTGGCCGATTAAATCATGAAAAATTAGATTCATGGCTCGCTGATATGTTGCTCCAGCGTTTTTCAATCCGAAGGTCATAACCTTCCACTCGAATAAACCTATTGCACCAGGACATCTGAAAGCTGTTTTTGGTATATCGGCTTCTGCCATGAATATCTGATTGTATCGGGCATTCCCGTCCAGAAAACTTATGATCTTATTCCCAGACGCAGCATCGATAAGCATATCGGCTATAGGCATCGGATATTCATCTTTTTGTGTCGCTTTGTTCAAATCCCTAAAGTCGACACATACTCGCAGTTTTCCGTTTTTCTTCATAACTGGAACAATGTTGGAAACCCACTCCGCATATCGACATGGTCTTATAAATTTAGCCTCCAACAATCGCTCTATCTCTTCTTTTATAATTTTATGCAGAGCCGGATTAAAACGCCTAGGGTACTGTTTAAACGGCCGATAACCTTGTTTAATGGGTAGCCGATGTTCTACCAATTTTCGGCTTAAACTAGGCATCTCGTAATATTCCCAAGCAAAGCAATCTTTATATTTTCTAAGAATTTTGATTAATTTCTCTTTATATTTTACATCTAAATTTGCGCTAACAAAAGTTGGTCTTTTTCTATCACCACTATCTATATCAACTTCTTCCAGCATATCGGTGGACGTAAAACCTTGACCCAACTTTTCAACCTCTTGAAAGTCTTCTATAGCTTCATAGCTATCCGTTGTTTGCCGATAGCTTTGCATTTTGTCTTGTAATACCTTCACTGTTTTTCTTGTCCCCATCGGCGTAGCACTTCGTTTGCTCGATCAAATGTGCCTGGCTTGACACTGATCGGCATAAGTCCTGTCTTGCTCACGCAGATGAAATCGCAATCTTCTAATGTTTTTCCCGATATACACCCTGCTTCTTCATGTTGCCAATTCGCATCAGAACTGGCCATGGCAATGTGAGTCGATGTGTCGGCCGTGACAATTTTAACTTCTTCTCTGTTCCATTGGACAAGTGCTTGATGCATAGTTGACGGGATACAGCACTTGGCATGAATCCAATCTCTTCCAAGCAGAACGCTGTAATTTCCTTTGGCGTCAATAACAAAAAATGCGGTCGGCAAAGTCTTACTGCCGATGGTCAGTTCTGTAACCATGACGCCTTTGGCTTCTGTGGAATTGCCTATGAAGTCGTTTAAAACCATGTTAGTTTTAATCAAGTCTTCATCGGACTTACCCAATTTATTGCAAGTCGTGTAGGGCATCAAGTTTACTGTGGCTCCACCGTCTACCAGCATCCTTGATATCGGCTTTCCATTTATATACCCTTTCAGATATAATGGTTTCAAATGTCGATGGTCATCTCTTGGTTTCTCGAAGATTGCGTTTTGGACTCCCGAGCAAGATTGGGCAAAAGTTTCTTTAGTCGATTCAGTTTTGATTTTGAATTCGGCTGGCAACGTGAACACCATATTGATATCCATTGGAGGTGTATTATCACTAATCATAGGAGAGTCTAGATCGTCTGCCGATTCAAAATCTTCTTCAGCTTGTTCTTTTTTCCTCCATTCTTTCTTGACAATTTTGACCGGACGAAGCTCATTGAAAGTTTCATCCCTCTGTTTCTCTGCGTTGGCTTCCTGGATCTCTTGAGTCCTTAGCCTCTGAAGTCGTTTGCGTTGCGATCGGCTAAGGCCAGACGGACACCATCTAGGCTTAGGCTCTACTGGTTTTCTTATCTTGCCGACTAGATTATCTTGGTCTATGTTTGACCTTCGCGTTTCGACCTGGTTTGGTACTTGCTTTGGTCCAGATATCCTTTCGTGAACAAGCCTTCTGAAACCTTCGCTGTAACCCCGAATCGGCCCAAATAGCCTATCTTTAGCCGATTGCCTTGGCCAATCGTCGCGGGGGTAATGCTCCATCGAACGCGATATCTGGGGATGGCGATGCTACTCCCTTTCCCAACAAAGCGCCAAAAGGACATCTTCTATGGGCCCTCTTCACATTTTCAGTGTGATATAAATTATCCGACCGGCGAGCAGGATATCGTGGTCGGCTATACATCCTTTCATATTTAACCATCAATTGTGAAGAAGTTGGTCCTGGCCTTTTGGCCGATTACTTTGATGGCGATTTTTCAGCTTTGTACCATTTACCCACCCGAGGATTGCCTTTGGGTTTAATGGTCCTCGAATTTTTTCCTTCATGATCACTTCTATTTGTAATGAGCCGATCGTAATTTTCAGCGTTTGACCACCGTCTGAATTCGGTTGAATATTGACCTGCCGATCCTTCTTTGGCTCATCATACATCGGCTCCTTTCCTTTAGCCAAACATTGAACCATGTTGATTGGAAATGGATCAGCATCAACTTGCATGGTTGGCTTGTCAGCAAATTTTAGCCGACCGTCCCCAATAGCCGACTGGATCTGTTGACGAAAAATATTGCAGTCATTAGTATTGTGAGAAAAAGAATGGTGCCACTTGCAATACCTGCGTTTCTTGATCTCGTCAGCCGATGGTATAACATGTCCCTCGGGTAACCGTATTATCTTTTCTTGTAATAACAGATCGAAAATACGATCACATTTGGAAACATCAAAGGCATATTTAACCAGACTTATTTCTAGTCGGCTTTGTAGAAGACGGACAACGGATTTTATAGAGCCCTTCACCCATTCGGCTATATTTATTTCTGCTTCATCGTCTTCTGAAGAATCACTGGGACAATATTCGACCATATTGACTTTGGCCTTGTCCTTCTCTTTATTATTATTGTTCTTGAATCTATCTTTAAGCGCTTTACTATCGAGAATCGGCTTTCTTGAGCGATACGATGAAGCAAGTGACTTAAGTCGTGAACTCTTGCCCTCCAAACTTCTCCTAAGCGGAGGAATCAATCCTTGAAACGCCAAATCGGCAAGTTGATTATCGGGCAAAGTGATGCTAAAACATCGATTCCTAGTTTCCCTAAACCTTTTAATGTAATCGATTACGATTCCCAAATTTACGTGGCGAGCTTAGATCGAAATCACGAGCTCAAACTGCCGAAAAGAAGTATTCGTGAAATCGGCTTTCCAAATCATTCCATAAGTGGACCGAATTGGAGGTAAGCAGGTAAACGGTAAAAGCGCTCGGACAATGACAACGAGAGCAGTCTTATTTTTAGTCCATCGGATTTGAGCCGCTTCGCCGCATTGAGCGATAAAGCGTCCGATGTGTTCCAAAGTTGTAGTTGAATCATCGCTAGAGAATTTCGCATAGTCTGGTACTCTGAAATTGTGAGGGTATGGCATGCGATCTATGTAATCAGGATACGGTTTTCTGTAGCCGATAACCTTCCCCTTTGGCTGTATGCCGAATTGATCCCTTAAAACAGCGGAGATCTAATCGGCTCAATTTACATTATCGGCTATTGGCATAGCAGGCCCTTGATAGTGTTGGTCATAGTTAGCAGCCTGCCCCCCGAGTGCAAGCTCGGGTTGCCAATTATGCTGCATCGTCGGCACACGACCATACTGATCATGCCGATTATGCCTGACTTGAGGTTCCGGCACTGGGACAAACGGTTCTGAGTATGTTACTACCCTATGTGGACCTGGGTTTCTAAGCACGGTAGGATCTTGTGAGAATCTCTCGGAGCCAATCGGCTGTGGAACTGATTGGGGAAAAGCATAGAACGGGCCGATGTATGATTTATTGATGCGTCTAACTTAGCGGCGTCGGTGTAGGAGTGGTAATGGCTCACCCCACTTGACCGAGGATCTCTAGGCAATATTACGGTCGGCTGAGTAGCCATTATGGTAGGGGGTGAGGTTATAGTCGATGGTTTAGGATCGGCTGTTGAGCTCTGCGTATTTTGTGCTACTGAAAAAATAGGATAATTTGGCAGAGCTTGTAATGGGTCAAGCAGACTTCTTGACGAGGCTAACTCCTGGGCTATAGATTTAATGCTATTCGCTATCATCGGCTTGAGCGTTGTCACGAGAATCGATGATTGATTTATTAAGGCGTGGTGCACAGACTGATTAATCATAGCCGATAATTCGGCTTGAGCAGGCAGATATTGGCTTACCGATTCTGTGACACCCGCATCTCCCAGGGCGTTAACCGTCGGCAGGGCGGATTTTTGAGTGACGCCACGTCTGGTTTTCTGATAACAGCTTAGCATCGTCTCCTCCAACGCAGTCTTCCGAGCCTCTATTTCCTGACGTTGTTTCGCGGTCAAATCGTCCATTGTTGGGACGATTATGGCTTCTGCGTTCAGATCGGATGGTGGAATCGACTTTCCTGATGAAGACATTGGTCCCACTGGGCGTGCCAAGAGTGTGTTAGCGTCAAAAACTTGATGTAGGGTTTCGGCGGCAGACACCGCATTTAACACGGGTTGAGCGTGCGATTGATTTGACACATGAACGACATGGTAAAAATATAAAATTTACTCAAAAGCCGATCGTAACAATCAATCGGCTTAGACTCAATCAGCTAGAAGCCGATTAAGATCAAAGTAACAGGGTAAGTCTAACTAGCCGATTAAGGCTAATTAGAGGATAAAGGTAGATCGATTCTGAAGAAGGCGATGCGCAACAAAATCAGAACAAATCAAACACAGGGTGTAATTGGCGAAGATCAACAATCGGCGATCATAAACTTTATTGATCAAAATCGATTACAAAGAGAGATCTAAATTACAGAGGCTACTCCTAGTCGACAGGAAAAAGTAGAAAAGTAAAAGATGGTTGATTGTATTGTGTTGTTGGTGCAGCTTGCTCTGGTCCTTCTTTTATACCCTTCGGCCGATCGTGTCCGACTACAACACGTTTGAAGTCTTGATCCGTATCGGCCT